>OV702279.1:201943925-202268925 GCA_916181665.1 Avena sativa | reverse complement strand
CAAGTGAAGTTGCACTCACCAATATTCTTCTCCTTCATCCATCACTGCAAATCCCTTATACACGGCCTCACCATGTATCCCCAAGCTAACCATAAGGGTTTTGAGTGCTTTGGGAAACTCCGTCTCACATTCTAAAACCTGTTGGGCCACGCGGAGATAAAATAAATTTTTTCCTCTAACGTGGTGATCCCAAGACCCAGCTGAGGAAGAAGGACACGAGATTTACCACTAGACGCGCAGTTGCAGATTACTGATGAAGCGCGTTAGTTGATGCAGTGCAGTCCTCGCGATCCGATTGTCCTGGTGCTGATCGTACATCACCTCTGCTGGTATCCACACGTACAAGGAGGAGCGCCGACGACGAACTGCTAGATTTGTTACGGCGGCGGCAGGACTGTTGTGGAGCTAGGGTTTCCAACACATGGAATGACCTAACCGAACAACGATTTTAACCCTTCAGGGTTGGTGTGCTCCACTATATATAGGGAGTGAACGTGGGCTCTGCTCGCACGGCCCTTTCACTAAAGCCCATATAATGTTAGTCCCTGTGAGTCCGACTCGCTGACACAGTCCAAATCAGGCTCGGGTCCAACCCAACCAGATTTCTAGTTTAGATCCAATCCAAACTTTCTCCCGCTCTTAAGTGTGTGACCCCGCAGGCTCATGGCTACTTAGACACGATTAGAGTCCGACTCCAAATCGATCAGTCGGTAGCGGCTCCTAGCAGAACGTGCCGACTCCCAAGTACCAAAGAGTCATGACGACTTGCCTTTCCAATGTGACTTGCATCCGAGTCCCTTTTGCCTCACGATATACCTTGTCAGACTATAGGCAAATAATTTTCATCCCTTAAATAGTCCGACTCACTTCTCGATCCGAGATAAGTGATTCACCCGACTAACTCTTAGTCGATCGCCTCGGTTAACACTTAACCGAGTCGCGCATGGCCATGCTTTCCGAATCATATCATCCGAGAGGGCCCAGAGAATATCTCTCCGAGTGGAGGGGCAAAATCCCATCTTGGTTATTCACATCACGCAGCTTGATTCTTAGTCGACCCGAACTCTGCCTTTATAACTGCGCAGTTACGGATCAGCATTTGATAGAACCTAAGTCGGTGATCCTCAACTCGGACTATGCAATAACCTCAGGTCTAAGGATTACATTGATTGAGATATACAAATGACAACTTGTTCGTTGTACCTCAATATGGGTCAATCCGACTCGCTAAACTATTTAGCCAAATCCGTATAAGTTGGAATAGCATCTCCATGCCCATGACAAGTGGAACCGAGTCATCAAGCCAACTTTCACATTGATCTAAGTTGCGTGTCTAGCACAACCTCAATGACCAAGGATATTTAGTATAAACAACATGAATGCATATTTCCACAAACGAATCACATATTTAACGATACACATCAGATGTTTATACAAGGACTACTTAATATCTTTATGAATACAATGGGAAATGTCATCATACATGATTGACTCTAGGGCATATTCCCATCAGTCTACCACTTGCACTAGAGTCAATCTTCCGACATCACATGTCTAAGCATCTAATGCCCATGGCTCTCAGGTGCGCCTCATGCTTTGGCTGTGGTAACGCCTTTGTCAACGGATCCGCAATATTTGTATCCGTATGTACCTTGCATAACTTGATATCACCCTGATCCACGATCTGGCAAATCAGGTGGTACCGCATGAGTATGTGCTTGTTCTTCTGGTGTTGTCTAGGTTCCTTGGCTTGTGCAATAGCACCATTGTTGTCACAATACACGAACGGATTGGACGAGCCCTGAACCACACCAAGATCCATGAGGAAATTCCTCATCCAAACAGCTTCCTTTGCTGCCTCCGAGGCGGCAATATACTCAGCCTCTGTTGTAGATGCAGACACAGTCTCTTGCTTGGAACTCTTCCAGCTCACAGCACCTCCATTTATAATAAACACGTATCCGAATTGTGAACGAGAATCATCAGAGTCGGTAAGATAACTCGCATTCGTGTAACCCTTTACACTGAGTTCATCTTCACCACCATAAACCAAAAACATATCCTTAGTCCTTCTCAAGTACTTTAGGATATTTTTAGCCACTGCCCAGTGGATCTCTCCAGGATTAGCCTGGTATCTGCTCACAACACTTAGAGTATAGGAAACATCCGGTCTAGTACAAATCATGGCATACATGATGGATCCGACTGTAGAATCATACGGAATCGCACTCATCCGACTTCGCTCATCATTTGTCGAAGGACACTGAGTGCTAAGTTTTACACCATGGGACATCGGTAAGAACCCCTCCTTAGACGATTCCATGTTGAACTTCTTCAACACTTTGTCCAAATAAGTACTCTGACTCAATCCAATGAGCCTCCTTGATCTATCTCTATAAATCCGGATTCCGAGGATGTATGTTGCCTCACCCAAGTCTTTCATTGAGAAACTCCTTTCCAATGATTCCTTGGTTTCTTGCAACATCTGGACATCATTTCCAATCAATAATATGTCATCCACATATAAGATTAGAAAGTTTACTTTGCTCCCACTAAACTTCTTGTATAAACAAGAATCATGATCACTCTTGATGAAGCCAAACGATTTAACTACCTCATCAAAGCGAATATTCCAACTCCGAGATGCTTGCTTCAACCCATAAATGGATTTCTGAAGTTTGCACACCTTGTTAACATTAGCCGGATCGACAAAACCCTTGGGCTGTATCATATACACGTCCTCGGTTAAATTTCCGTTTAAGCCGTTTTGACATCCATCTGTCATATCTCATAGTCGAAATAGGCTGCTATAGCTAACATGATCCGAACTGATTTAAGCATCGCTACGAGCGAGAATGTCTCGTCGTAATCAACTCCTTGAACTTGTCGGAACTCCTTCACGACAAGACGTGCTTTATAGACGGAAACATTTCCATCCATATCAGTTTTCTTCTTAAAGACCCATTTGCACTCGACGGGTCTTGCACCGTCTGGCAGATCATCCAAGTTCCAAACTTGATTTTCATCCATGGACTTTAACTCGGATCTCATGGCTCCAAGCCATGACTTGGAATCAGATCCCACCATTGCTTCCGAATAATTTGCCGGCTCATCACTGTCTAACAGTAACACATCACGGACACTTCGTAATCTTGCCGATCTTCATAGTATAGGTTCTGCAACCGGCTCAGCTACCACGATCGGCTCAACCTCCAAGGTTTTTGCCGACTCGCTACTAGCCGGTTTATCTCGAATTTCTTCGAGCTGCACCGTGCTCCCACTTACTCCCCGATTGAGAAACTCTTTCTCAAGGAAGACACCGTTCCGAGCGACAAACACTTTGCCCTCTTCTCGGTTGTAGAAGTAGTAACCCAAGGTTTCCCTCGGATAACCCACGAAAATACACTTATCTTACTTGGCCGTGAGCTTGTCCGACTGAAGTCGCTTGACAAATGCTTCACAACCCCAAATCTTAAGAAAAGACAAACTCGGCTTTCTGCATGTCCACATCTCATGTGGTGTCTTCTCTACCGATTTTGATGGTACTCTGTTTAGTGTGAACGCCACTGTTTCTAGACAATAACCCCAAAATGATAAAGGTAGATCTGTCCGACTCTTCATTGATCGTACCATGTCCAACAAGGTCCGATTCCACCTTTCCGAAACACCATTCCTTTGTGGCGTTCCTGGCGGAGTAAGTTGAGGAACTATTCCACAACTTTTCAGATGGTCATCAAACTCATGGCTCATGTACTCGCCTCCTCGGTCCAACCGAAGAAACTTTATTTTATTGCCGAGTTGATTCTGTGCTTCATTCTGGAATTCTTTGAACTTTTCAAAGGCTTCCGACTTATGTTTCATCAAGTAGATATATCCATACCTACTCAAATCATCAGTGAAGGTAATGAAGTACTCATAACCACCCCTGGATGTCGTGCTCATTGGTCCACATACATCACTATGTACTAGTCCCAACAAGTCGGACGCCCTTTCACAACTCTTTGCAAAAGGTGTCTTGGTCATTTTGCCGAGTAGGCAAGATTCACATGTCACGAACGACTCCAGGTCGAACAAAGTCAGGAGTCCATCATCATGGAGCTTCTTCATGCGTTTCCAACTTATATGGCCAAGCTGACAGTACCAAAAGTAAGTCATATTCAGATCATTTGGTTTCAACCTTTTAACATTTATGTTATAAACCGACTCACCATCAACATTCAAAATATATAACCCGTCCTGGATGGGTGCAAAGCCATGAAACATATCATTCAAATACAAAGAACAACCATTATTCTTGATATTCGACTCATAGCCTTGCCTCATCAAACATGAAGCATAAATAATGTTTCGACTGAGAACTGGAACATAATAACAATTATTCAGTTCCATAATGAATCCAGAAGGTAAATGAAATTGCATCGTGCCGAATTCCAACGCGGCAACTCTTGCTTTGTTGCCGACTCGAATATCAACTTCGCCTCTTGCTACGCTCCTAGTTCTTACCAGTCCCTACAACGAGTTGCAGATGTGAATAACTGATCCGGTATCATATACCCAAGAACTATTAGGTGCATCAGCAAGATATATGTATATAACATTGCAAACAAGTGTACCTGAGTCGGAAGTCATACCTCCACTCTTGGCTTTGTTGGCCAAATACTTGCTGTAGTTCCTCTTCCAGTGGCCATCCGCCTTGCAATAGAAGCAAGTGGATCCGGCTGAAGGAGATGGCTTAGTCCCTGAGGAAGCGCTTGGGACCGGGTCCTGAGCCTGCTTTCCTCCTGACTTAGCCTTATTCTTAGTCCAAGAACTCTTCTTGAACTTAGCCTTATTCTGCACCATCAACACTTGACTGGCGCCCTTCTTGAGATCCGCCTCTGCCTGCTTGAGCATCCCATGAAATTCAGTGAGCTTCTTATCCATACCATGCATGTGGTAGTTCGAAATGAACTGCCCATATGCACTAGGAAGAGAGTTTAGAATTATATCCATAGCGAACTCTTCGCTAATGGGGTAGCCAAGCCTCTCCAGAGACTACACATAACCCACCATTTTGATCACATGCGGACTCAGTGGATCACCATCCTTAAGCTTGCAACTCAGCAAATCCTGAGAGACTTGATACCTCTTAGTCTTCGCCTGAGCTTGGAACATACTTTTGAGGCTTTCGATCATATCGTAGGCCTCAACATGCTCGAACTGCTTTTGCAAGTCCGGTTCCATGTGAGCAAGCATAAGACAACTAATATCCGTGGACTCATCCTTAGCCCGACGGTAGATATTGGTGGCAGCGATAGTCGCATTCTCATTCGGCTCATCTGGAAGTGGGTTGTCTAGGACATGGTCCTTCTTTCTTGTTTGAGAACAATTCTCAGATTTCGATACCAGTTGGTAAAATTAGTGTCATTCAGTTTATCTTTCTCAAGAATGGTTCTTAACGCAAAACCGGATATCTGAGAGTGACTGCTACTTGGTGCCATGATCTACAACAGAAATATGCAAAAACACTTAAGACATGTATTCATAAAAGAGCAAGAATATTAAACACTTTAATATTTTATGCTCCCACTAGAACCAACACCCCTGCGATGGTTACAAAGTGATTCAGGATCCTAAATAAGCAAGTCGGCTAGTGAGCTTGAGCATCACCGCTAGCCGCCAAGTTAGACAACGCCTTGTCAATCGTATCTCATATGACTCCTGTTGGACGGGTGTCATCACATGCCCCGGCTCCCATCCGACTTTTCCCCGAGTCCCACAACTGTTGTGATAGACCCGTCTAGCTTACCGAGTGTTTCCGCAGTAAGAGTCTGACTCGAACCCACCTAGTCGGAAAGAATTGGCAGCACCTCAATTTTATGAGACCACTACAAAAATGTCCGACTTATGATGGTGCAAACACTAGCGAGAAAACCGACTAGACCTTCTTTGAGGGATTAAATTTTACCGACTATCTAATAGAGGTAAAACAGAGACATAACAATAACACAAAATAAAGCAATTATAATGTGAAATGGTATGGCTCTCTTCATGGCGATCTCCATCTCCACAAAGCCTGTAATCCGACTCGTGCCAACTCTTGTCACTTGCCGTCTTACCCCATGTCGCCGGCATGTACAACGCCTTGCATGCCTTTCGGGTTCTCGAAACAGCTGCACTAGCTTAGTAAAGTAAATTACATAGAGAATCTGACACGCAGGTCATTATACAATAATATGACAGCACCTAGGCTCCAGCCGGCTGACAAAAACCGTGATTCGCAGATCACGTATGGATTACACACATACATCACATGCACATGAACCATACCATTCACAACTTCCTGCAAAAAAAAGTTATGCATAGATACAATATCTACCGGCGCTGTGAAAGTCACAACGACATCTAAGGCGCTATGACAGGGCGAAGCTGGCGGTCCCCGATGGAGGAAGCCGACTCGATCCGGACATGGATTCCGACCATTGTTTCGACTCAATCAAACTCTTTGATCTTCGATCACCGCATCTGGATTTACGTGTCACAGTCTACCCCGATGGCGGAAGCCGACCGGTAGGGGTGTGTCGTTCCACGACCTTAGCAGTATGATCACGGAAATCAGATCTACCATTCCCCGAGTACAGTTGATCCAATCAACCTCGTACAAAACCGATCTATCTCATAGATCGACCACCAAAACAACATATAGATCTCATCTATAGCCTACCACATATCACATATCCGAGATCTCGAGCCTAAAACCAGAAGCTATCACTTTGATACCACTATTGGGCCACGCGGAGATAAAACAAAAAATTTCCTCTAACGTGGTGATCCCAAGATCCAGCTGAGGTAGAAGGCCACGAGATTTACCACTAGACGCGCAATTGTGGACTACTGATGAAGCACGTCAGTTGATGCAGTGCAGTCCTCGCGATCCGATCGTCCTGGTGCTGATCGTACATCACCTCTGCTGGTATCCACACGTACAAGGCGGAGCGCCGACGGCGAACTGCTAGATTCGTTACGAAGGCGGCAGGACTGTTGTGGAGCTAGGGTTTCCAACACATGGAATGACATAACCGAACAACGATTTTAACCCTTCAGGGTTGGTGTGCTCCACTATATATAGGGAGTGAACGTGGGCTCTGCTCGCGCGGACCATTCACTAAAGCCCATATAATGTTAGTCCCTGTGAGTCCGACTCACTGACTTAATCCAAATCAGGCTCGGGTCCAACCCAACCAGATTTCCAGTTTAGATCCAATCCAAACTTGCTCCCGCTCTTAAGTGTGTGACCCCGCAGGCTCATGGCTACTTAGACACGATTAGAGTCCGACTCCAAATCGATCAATCGGTAGCGGCTCCTAGCAGAACGTGCCGACTCCCAAGTACCAAAGAGTCATGACGACTTGCCTTTCCAATGTGACTTGCATCCGAGTCCCTTTTGCCTCACGATATACCTTGTCAGACTATAGGCGAATAATTGTCATCCCTTAAATAGTCCGACTCTCTTCTCGATCCAAGATAAGTGATTCACCCGACTAACTCTTAGTCGATCGCCTCGGTTAACACTTAACCGAGTCGTGCATGGCCATGCGTTCCGAATCATATCATCCGAGAGGGCCCAGAGAATATCTCTCCGAGTGGAGGGGCAAAACCCTATCTTGGTTATTCACATCACGCAGCTTGATTCTCAGTCGACCCGAACTCTGCCTTTATAACTGCCCAGTTATGAATCAGCCTTTGACATAACCTAAGTCGGTGATCCTCAACTCGGACTATGCAATAACCTCAGGTCTAAGGATTACATTGATTGAGATATACAAATGACAACTTGTTCGTTGTACCTCAATATGGGTCAATCCGACTCACTAAACTCTTTAGCCGAATCTGTGTAAGTTGGAATAGCATCTCCGTAACCATGACAAGTGGAACCAAGTCATCAAGCCAACTTTCACATTGATCTAAGTTGTGTGTCCAGCACAACCTTAATGACCAAGGATATTTAGTACAAACAACATGAATGCATAGTTCCACAACCGAATCACATATTCAATGATACACATCAGATGTTTATACAAGGACTACTTAATATCTTTATGAATACAATGAGAAATCTCACCATACATGATTGCATCTAGGGCAGATTCCCAACAAAGTCATGGTCATGAGTGGTCCCTTCTTGACGGCTTCGTTGATGGCGTCCATCTACAAATTAAGATGAGAAAGAAGATTAGAAGAGGTTGACGAGAAGAAAAGACTAGTGTGGAATTTGCAAAGTGTTGCATTTTTCCTTAGTGGTTTCCTTAGTCTAATCCAAGTTAGGGTCATAATCCTACATGCAACACAGTGCTCTGATACCATCTGTAAAACCCCAGCTTTATAAGGTAAAGGTCCCTATGATTGCAATGCTAGTCCCTCGATCAAATGCTAGCATCCATAGTTTAAGATGAAGTACACAGATACAAAGGTCGTTATTACATCGTCATTCCAGAGATAACATAGTCTTTTACAACTCAATAGCCAAAAGGCTAGTACAAGAGTTCATAACATAAAGTAAATGACTAGTCTTCATCTTCATGTGCCACAGGCAAGCATGTTGAGCGTAGACTCACAACCCTAATCTCCATCAGAGTAACCTGCAACATCATAAATTATAGCCATAATGGGTCAATACATTTGGAATTGTATTGGCAAGTGATACCTTAGTAGATTAATAGTATCTAACATCTATATGAATTTGGCTAAGTGTAGCTTAGGCGTGCTTTGATCAAAATAGGTTTTGCTTATCAGTTGAAAACACTAAGTTTTTATTGTCAAAAACACCCAAGGAACCACCAATAGACATTGGTGAACCTTTACCCTTGTTCAACCACAAGTTTTTAACTTACAAGTTGGGATGAGGAGATCCTTGATATCTTCAATGTCTTTCATGATCAAATTGTCCGTTGCCGGGGACACGGCTAAGTACTTAGGTTTTACCCTCTCGAGAGGTGGTGCATTTTCCCCACAAGACTCGACATGCATCGAGACGAGACCTTTCAGAAGCCTTCCCTTAGACCACCATGGACGCGTTCCATCCTATCACCCTACCACCAACTGTCCATCTGGCTAAGTTATTTCAACCTATATGATCAAGGGAGAGCCCATATGCCATGTGGTTGCACTAGAAGCTTCTCAACACTAAACATATCAAATCCCTTTGTTCCTGGGTGGCTTTCCACAAGTGTGATACACACGGTAAACCATAGACATGGGCCTTGTGTAACCACTCAACACAAACCATCATACCAATCCACCCAGGTGATTCATTCACTTAGTTGTTTTATTAAACAAAACACAAGTCAAAGACTTAGCAAAATTTCCATAGCATGAATATATTCCACCCTTGTTTGCTACTAGCTATGCTAAGCATGATAACATAACAAGTTTCTTAACTTAGAGAAAATTCTACCAAGACTACATCTACTAGGATTTCTCAAGGCATAGCATATATATACTTAGCAAAAAAATTCCATGCAAGCCCTATTTAAAAATATCACTAGTGCATAATCAAAATAATAGGACAAAATACATGAAGCACCACTTTCCTTGGTAGTTTGGGGAGTAGCAACAATCTTCACAATCACAATCACCACTAGCACCAAAATCTACAAATAAAATGATAGCACCAAATTCTTATTCAAACATTCAAGCAAAAATATATGAATGCATGCAAATGCTATGAAAATGATTTTTCTTTACTAACAAGTCAAACCAAACAGTACTGGACACAAAGTGATCTATCTAAAGTCTAAACAAACTCAAATTTGCTTTAAAATCATTTTCTAAATAATTTTAATAGCCAAAATAAGCATACAAATGGTTCTGTAAATAAATCCATTTTTCCAGAAGCAAAATACAAATTCAAGCCAACAGTAATGTAGGGCTTAATTTTCTGAATCCATTGATCTATTATTTGCAGTTTTTGGATAAACAGAACAAAAGATATGAATTTTACAAGTTTGCAATTCTAATAGATTCGAAAACAGATTTTAAATCTAATTTCTAGACACGTGGGCGCATCTGATTGGCCCGAACCGCTTCGCGCGGATCGATAAACGTGAGCCGTAGGATTTAAGAGACGATGTACGACTAGATCTGATGATACCGTTTCGAATAAGTGATCTAATGTAAACCCTAGGAACTAGATCTAATGGTGCCAACGCATGCGACAACAGATGGGCGGCGCGAATGGGTGCTGGCGGCGGCGCTACTGGCGACGGTTCTCCGGTGATTCCAGAGGGGGTTGAGGGTGGTGGCGGTGCTTACTAGCATCGCAAAGATGCGATGATGCTCAAGGTTGCTTCGGCTTGGACGGGGGCAAGATGATGTGGCCGTGGGAGCTCGTCGGAGTTGAGGACAACGTCGGGTTGATGCAAACAATGACGGAGGCGACGTTCTAGTTCACCCTACCGCAAGACAAATGCATCAGTGTGTGCACAAGGACCAGGCAAACAAGTTGGTTTGAATTAGGAGGCGAGGGGCGCTCATATCTTACCGGGATTGCTCGCCGGAGATGAGGACGGCGTCGGGTGCTCACGGTGCTTGACAAAGACGACGTCTTGGGTCACAAGCAGATGAACAAAGGGCATGAGAAGAAGCGCACAATCAAGGGGAGCACAGCAGCAAGATCCAGAGGGAATGGGGCGGACGATGCTCACCGGAATACCTCACCGTAGTTTGTCGGGCAGTGGAGTTTCAAGCTCGAATACGAGCAGCCTGGTGGTGATTGGGCGTGGGTGTTTGGGAGGAAATGGTCGCGGTGCGGAGAGGTTTAAGTAGCCGGCGAGGGCGAGGGAATCACGCTGTGAATCAATGGCAATTAAGCCTGAATCAAACGCGGTAGTGATTGGGGAGGAAACGGGCAACGATGGCGTCTCCGCACGGGGTTTCGGGAAGATGAGCTGAGCTGGCGCATGGCCCAGTGGCAGTGTCAGCGGGGTAGGGTGAGCACGGGTGAGAGAGAGCGATAGGGGGAATGGCCCGGGTGGGCTATTGGGATGGATCTGGTGATGGGCCGAAAGGCTGGCTCTTGTTTTTATTTTTTTCCTTTAGCTTTTCTTTTTCTGTTTGATTTTTTAGGAATGAATTTGAATCCCTTTTTCAAACTTGTTTGAATTCAAACCACTTATGGATTTTCATAATGTGATCCTTGCACTCAAAAGTGTGTCAAACACTATTGTTTACTCAAAAACACTTTGGTCCTTTGAAAATAAAAATAAAACCATGCCTCATATGGGCATAATAATGGTTTTATTTGGAATTTTAGTTTGAAATTTTTTGTGTAATACAAATATGCTATGCTTATATGAATGAAATGCATGCTTTTACAATTCATGAATTTTGGGATGTTATGGTATCACATCATTATCTTTCATCTTTCTACCTTTTTAGTAGAGTCATATCATGAATAGAGAAGTTATCATATAGGATGGTTTGCATTGTGGAAGTATCTCTCCTCTAGTTGGTTATCTATGTATCCCTTGGTGTGAGTGCCTTTATGGAATATTATTGAGAAGTCTCGTCATTTACTTTTTGCCCATCTTATCTTAGTTTGCAATCTCCATTATATGATTGATCTTGTTGATTAGTATTGGTATCACTTTGGGAGCATCAAGTAATTTTAAATTGGTTTTGGCAAACCTAGATCTGGTCAGTAGCAACACTTTTTGAGGATTGAAAGGAAAAGAGAAAAGCACTTACAGGTATTTTATATTAATTTCTTTCTTTCTTGATTGGCTCATAAGATTAGTATTCTTTAGTTAAGATCTTTTGTGTTTTCAAGGAAGATTGCATGTTTGTTTCTATCACTTGTATGTTTGCTTGTTTCCTTCAACTCTTATGCTTGCTACCCAGTCATGCTAGCCAAAAACCTATATTGAGAGGGAACACTTCTCATGCATCCATTCCTTGAACCTAAATCTATGCCATTTGTGTCCACCATATCTACCTATTAGCATTGTTGCTATTCCAAGTAAATTCTCGAGTTTCATCTACCTCTCAAATTAAAAATTCTTTTGTTATGTGAAAACTAGTAAGTAAAGCTCTCACAAACTTGATGGCACACCTTATTTTTCCTGCCCTTAATAAACTTGAACCATTGTGTCATATATGTTGTATATGCTTGCACTTATAAGTTAGGAATTAGAAGAACCATGCTGTCATGGGGAACACTTTCAACACCTATAAATATCTACCCCATTGATATCATGATCTTTTGTTTGCAGATGTCAACAGTGTGAAATACAAGGGGAGCTTGTAAGTCCATGGAGTTATGTATATGTGTTAGAGAAATGCTTGGGCGGCTAGCCTAAGACATGCCTTATCATGGTGGAAACTTGCAGCATCACCATAGTGAGCAATCTAGGAAGCATCCTCAGAAAAAATATATAGAAAAGAAAAAAAGATGAAAAAATATATGAACCATTCTCATGGTAAATAAAGGATCACTGAGATGCTCACTGTCTGTTGCTTTGTCATTTTGATATGGGATAGCTCCTGTGTCATGGGGAAAGGGGTACCCCATTGGCGGTTCTCTATGATACACATATACTTACAATGACAAGAACTTGCATGTAACTAAAGTTGAGTAGCATGAGGAACGACTCTCGTACTCAAGGGACATGAGATTGCCAACTTATGATTTGTCAAGCATATAGTCCATTTTTGTTCACTTTTACCTTAATCACCTCAAGATGCTTATGATAGGGGCAATGAGATCTCACAGCTAGTAAGTACCATAATGTTTTGGAAGCTCTTTATGAAACTTGAAATCTCTGCTTCCCTATGCGAAGGGTCTTTCTTTTATTTCTTAAGTTGAGTCAGTAAACCTATTCCTTTCTTTCTCCAACAAGCATTTGAGTTGTTATGATTCAATCATTCATATGATGATTTATTCAATCATGTTTCTTATCTTCCTTGTTTTGCACATTGCTCTTATCTAAATGAATATTACTTTAAAAGATATCATTGTGAAAAGCCTTTTATGTTTGAGCAAAAAGGATTCCTGTTATAAACTTCATTACAAAAGATTTTCTTGAAAACTAAGTATGATTTGTCAACTCTTCTCTGACGAAGAACAAAGTTTGCCATCACCAATTATGATTTGTCTTTATGCATCTTTATTGTGACTCCCATACTCGTTGCAAGTTAAGTTATATAATGGTGTGTTGTTTTCTATTATGAGTTATGTATTGGTGAATGTGATGCTTCTTGTCCGTATTCTTTTTATCGACACTTCACTCCATAAACATGTGGTCATGTTTACTGATCTTAGCTTTCGCTTGGGGACAAGCGAGGTCTAAGCTTGGGGGGAGTTGATACGTCCATTTTGCATCACTATTTTATATCATAATTTACTGTTATTCATTGATATATTTCATATTAAGAGGTGATACTTATGTTATTTCATCTATTTTTGCATGTTGGATGACTTTTGGAGGATGAACTGCCGGAGCCAGGATTCTGATTGAAAAAGTGATGTCTAGATTCAATATTCGTGAAGATCAGAAAATTCAAGAAAATATAGGGAAAAATCAATTTTTCCAGAAGACGAAGCAAGCCAGAAGGGGAGGCAGAGATGGACCATCGGGGGCCCACACAACCCTGACGCGGCACAAGAGTAGTGATTCGTTGGGAGACCCCAAGAGGAAGGTATGATGAGCACAACGGCAAATTTCCCCTCAGTTATGAAACCAAGGTTATCGAAACAGTATGAGCAAGGAAATAACCCCAAGGTGTTGCTAGCAACTTGGAATCCTGCATAACACAAACTCAAGACTTTGCCCCAACTTACAATGAGGTTTTCAATCTCACTGGTTTGATTAAAACAAAGGATTAAACGTATAGTGTGGAAGGTAATGGTTGCTTGCAGAAAGTAAACAGTAACAGTAGATGATGTACCAATGGTAAAGATTGGAATGGGGTCCATAGTTCACTAGAGGTGTTCTCCTTAAGATAAATAACATAACATGCTGGGTAAACAAATTACAACGGGGTAATTGACAAAACTGAGCAAGGCATAACAATGCAATACTAGACATTCATGATTCTTATGAGATTTGATTGGGTATTACAACAATATACATAGATCGCCATCCAACTGCATCTATGACTAGTAATCCACCTTCAGGTTATCATCCGAACCCCCTCCAGTATTAAGTTGCAAGCAACGGATAACTGCATTAAGTAATGTGTGTAAAGTAAACAATTCAAATGTTCCATGAATAAAATATTTTTTTTCTCCCTAGTGGCAACAACACATCTATAACTGTAGAGGGAGTGTCCCAACCTTTAAACTATAAGGTGGAGTCCCCTGTGTTTACAATGCTAGTCCCTAGATCAATAGCTAGCATCCACAATTAAGATGTAATATCAAGAAACAAATGTCATAATATGACTTTATAACCAGGAATAACATAATTTTATTACATCTTACATAGCTCATTTGGCTATTACATTACATTGCAGCGGAATAACTATAGTCATGGGGTCCTTCATCTTCAAAGTGCCACAGGCAGATGTTGGTTGTAGACTTTGTAATCCTAATCAATCAATCTTCACTAAAATCAATCAAACCTGCAACATTACAAGTTACAGCCACAAGGGTCAATACATTTAAATTGTATTGGCAAGCTTCACTACTTTGTAGAATATAAGTGGATCCTATCATTACATGCATATTTTTCTAAGTAGAGTTTTAGGCTCATTTGCATAAAGCAATAATTTATCCTATCTTTTCAAAATGGTTTTGGTCCTTTGTCAAATCTCTTTTTTCCAAGTTCCTTGAACTCCTTGGTAGAAACTCAAGTGTTCAAGTCCTTGTCAAAATCCCTTGAGCTCCTTGGTAACCCCAAGTACATCAAGTTTTATAAAAATCTCATGAGTTCCTTGGTAACCCCAAGTGTTCATGTTTTCAACAAAATCTCTTGAGTTCCTTGGTAACCCCAAGTACATCAAGTTTTGTCAAAGTCCCTTGAGCCCCTTGGTAACCCCAAGTGCATCAAGTCTTTTAAAAGTTTTTCTTTTTAGAAATTAGAATGTCGAGATCTCCCATAGCTTCAAACTTTAGTTGCTCAGTATTGTCCATAACCGGGGACACGGCTAAGTACTTAGATTTTATTATCTTCTGCAGAAGTAGTACACTTTACCCACATGTCACAATCCCATCTTGTTGCCACCAGTGGCCGCTGGATTAGTGCTCACCAAGATGGAGTACTGGCAAATTGAGAATGTGACGAAGTCTTTCCAGAGGGTCCTCCCATACATCATTGCTAGCTTTGTCAACAGCACCCATGTAGGATTCCAGGTCCCCATGTCCAGTAAACTGAAGACAATGTATGGGTCTCCCCAATGTAGTTGACTAAGCCAGAGCCATAATAGCATGTGGTTGCACACGAAAGCCACAATTGGAGAAACATGTTCAATCTCTAAGTTTCCTGGTGAAGGGAATATGCCCGAGAGGCAATAATAAAGTGGTTATTATCGTATTCCTTATTATGATAAATGTTTATTTTACATGTTATAATTGTATTAATACGGAAACGTTAATACATGTGTGTTTAATAAACAAAAGGAAGTTCCTAGTTATGCCTCTCTTATAAACTAGCTCGTTGATTAACAAGATGATCAAGGTTTCCTGATCATGGACATTGGATGTTGTTAATAACGGGATCACAACATTAGTGTAATGGTGTGATGAACATTCATCCGAAGTATAGCATTACGATCAAAGTCATTGAGTTTATATTGCTATAACAACTTACGAAGTGATCCTAATACTTAGACCATGATATCATGTCAATCGCTAACACCGGAAGAGTTTCTTGATAACATCAAACGTCACACCGTAACAGGGTGATTATAAAGATGGATTCAGAACTAATAAAGTGTTATGTTGAGGCCCATGGATCGAGAGTGGAATTTGTTCATCCCGATGACGGATAGATATGCTCTGGGCCCTCTCGGTGATATCACATTGATTAGCTTGCAATCAAGTGATTTGATCACTAGAATGTTATATCACCGGAACGAGAAAAGAGTACATGTCGGTAACGAGATCAAACTAGGTATGGAGATACCGATGATCAAATCTCGGACATGTAATATATCGCGAAATGAAAGGATTAAGATACTTGCGTAAAAGGTTCCGACGATCACAAGAAAGTCATCGTTGAATGTGTGGGAGTCAGTATGGGTCTCCAGATCCCGCTTCTGATTATTGATCCGAGAGGGGTCTCGATCATGTCCGCATTATTCGTGAACCATAGGGTGACACACTTAAGAGACACCGACATCCATTTGGAGAAAAAGTTTCATGCCGAAAAGAATAACAAGCACAGGAATTTATTTCACTAGATACCGAAACGGGTTTTCGGGTGAAATTGCAGAAAGTGTTTCTGCATGTGAAATGAAATACTAGCAAGGGGTTATATGTGAATGTTTGTCATTAAAGTAATTGAGAAAATTCTGAATAAATAAAAGGAGTTTTATTTAATGAGAGTTTGCATTAAATTTGGTGGAAATTTAATGGGAATTTGAGTGGGTTTTTGAGTGGAGGGAATTGAAAGGCATTTGAGTGAGTGGAGTGTCCACCCACATGAATGTGGAAGAGGTGGGGGCAGCCCCATGGCTGGGCGCATAGCCCCTTGGGTGCCCCCCTCTCCCTATAAAAGGAGCCCCCCTCCCTCTCTCTCACTCACACCTCCTCGTGAAGGATCTCTCTCCCCCTCTAGAATTTATCCCCCATGGTCTCGGACTAGCGAGATACATGTTCCCGGTGGCTTTTCGGCAAGAAAGAGTTGTGCTTCCGCTGCATCGCTGGAGCGAGGAGGCGGAGGTTACTCGGTGCCTCGAATGTGTGTGCGAGCATGGATGCGCTGCTGTTTTGCGGCGCTCGGACTTCCTCTCGATCTTGAGATCGGCAAGAGATCGTCTACATCAACCACGAGTTTGGACTCGTTAATATTTGTCGGTCTTAAAGGGTATGTTCTCTACGGATATACATCCGCCCGTTGTTTGTATCTAGTAGATAGATCTTGGTACATAGTTGTTCCCATCGTAGGAAATTTTTTGTTTTCTATGCTGCGAACCCTACAGTGGTATCAGAGCCGGATCTATGCGTAGATACTTTGCACGGGTAGTACACATATGAGTATGTGGGCGATGATGATCATTTTATTGCTTCTTAGTTGTACTTTGGATATTGGTGGCATAGTGGGATGAAGCGGCCCGGACAAACTTTACATGTCCTCGCACATGAGACCTGTTCCACGCTTGACATGCAACTAGTTTTGCATAAGTGGCCAGCGGGTGTCTGTCTCTCCTACTATAGTCAATATCTAATTTGCAACGAGTTGTCAAAAATTTGGTTATCCTCGTTGTGGTTCATGTTCGTAGGTAAGAACGGTTCTTTCTTCGAAAGCAGTAAGCCACGTAAAACTTGCAACGGATAAATTAGAGGCGTCTAGTTTAGATTATTGCTGGGCTAGTGATATGATATGGTGATGTTGTAAGTAGAAGTATGAGATGATACTCTTACAACACACATAGCGTGTAAGTTCCATAGACCTTGGCCTTACACATAAAGGTATGATAGAGATCATACCACGGTGCACATGATGGAGATCATATGCGGGAACCATATCATTTCACTTATTAACATGTGATGTTTGATTGCATCTTATATTGCTTGTTTGGCGTTTTATTAGCATAATAAGATGATCCCTCATTTAGATATCAAGATAAAAATGTGTTCTTCCTTAAGTATGCACCGACAATGTTTCGTCGCTTCAAGACATCACGTGATGATCGGGTGTACTTGAATCCACGAGCATATCTCGGGTGTAAGACAGTTACACACGCGAATACTAAGGTTCTTACTTGACGAGCCTAGCATGTACAGACATGGCCTCGGAACACGGACCGAAAGGTTAAGCATGAGTCATATGTTTTGATATGATGACCATATGGATGCTCGCCTTTGAAACTATACCGACTCACGTGATGATCGGACTTGGTGTAGTGGATTTGGTTCATGTAATCACCAAAAACACACGAGGGATGTCGTTTTTGAGTGGGAGTTCATTTCTAATTTGGATTAGTAGAACTCAATTTATCATAAATTAAATCAAAGTGAATTTGCATAATTTGTTGTAGTCATTGGCATTCGTTCACCACCTTATGCATAGTTGTAATTGAGATAATAGAACTATAGAATTCTGGATATTTACTTTATGAACTGGTATCGTATTGTGTTGAGTGTCAATCTAAAGTTTAAAGTCCTATTGCAAACTTTCAGTAAACTCTATTTACTCCGTGAAATTTAATAGTTAGTATTAAATCGAGAGTAACAATTCCAGTGTTAGTATCTTAAGTATCATGTTTGCCTCCATGATTCTTGATTGTTTTAATATCAAGTTTATCTAGGAGCTGAAAGAATTGTTTCAGAAACCATCATGTGTGGCAGATATAACGATATCTTAAACAATGTTTTGGTTGCAATATGATATAGTATAATATATGTTCTCATATTGGATGAGAATTTACGAAGGTTGGAGATGCTAGACATCCTAATCATCCAAAAGGGTTTTGGAAAGTAATGTTATACTCACGATTCGCCTTTATAAGCTAAAGTAGCTTGATCATGAAAGTCGTCATGATAAGGGTGAATAGAATATGTATGTAAAATGTTTACTACACTAAAAGATTACTAAAGAATGGATTTTGAAAGAATACCGATCATTTTGATGATGGTGATCTACTTCAAAGTGCAAGTCCAAAGGTATTATTATTTGAATATACACGCTTTGGACTATGTGTCATGTATATGGTACCACTTTTGATGTTGATAGATTATTTTAAAAAGGAAAAGGAAATGCTGAAAGAGAATCTATAAAATATATTTAGTAGAAAAGAAAAGATTGGAAATATCCAATTTAGGTATATAGATGATATACATGTTATGGTTGTATTCTTTGCTTGTTAAACAATGTGGTTCTTGGGTATTGGATACCGAATTGGTTGGTATGAAATTTCATACGGAACGATGCAATTCATGAACCACAATGGCCTAAGTAACTAGCAAGAGAATATGTGATGATGTTCATCGAAAACAAACAAACCGTTGTTTGTATTTCTCGTTGACATCAAAGCTTGACTTCAAGATTTGTTTTAATAATTGTTATTTGAATCAGGTATTATGAGAACAAAGGTTGTTCAAATAAGTACCATATTCCATATAAGATGGATGATTTACAAATCTAGTTGGAGAAATCACATCCATAAAGCTAATGCTAAAATGTCGCAAGACAAATGATTGGAAGATCACTTACGAAGTGACATCGCTGTTTAAATTATATTGGAAATAAAAACATGAAGAAACTCCATTTTCATGGATTTTTGGAGTCTTTGATTTGATCAAGTGATGCTTGTGAGACTTTCCTCGGGATAATTAAAACTTCGTTCAAAGGCCAAAGAAGAACGAACGACTAAAACATTGGAATTTATACATATCGATGTATGTAGTCCATTATGTGTAGTCGTAAGCAATGGGTTTCAACTTCATATACTTTCTCCGGAAATTTGAGTGAATATTCACTTAATGAGAAAGAAGTGTGAAATATTTGAAAATGTTCAAAGACTTTCAAGATGAAGTGAAAATCATTGTAACAAGAAAATAAATGGTTTATGATTTTATCATAAGGGATTTATTTGAGTTACAAGTGTAACAAGAAAATAAATGAATTATGATTTTATCATAAAGGGATTTATTTGAGTTGCAAGTTTAGCAAAACACCTAGATTTACATCTTCCGAAACACCATTGGAGTATGGAGTGTTTGAGATTTGTAATGAAACCTTGTTTGACATGGTTGGATCAAAGGTGTTATTCATAATACGGACATTATGTTTTAAAAGATTAAAGCTTTAGAGACTACCGCTTTTACACTGAAAAGAGCTCCATCCTGATCCGTTGAAATGACACCATGGAAGTTATGGTTTGGGGTAAAACCCAAGTTGTCATTTCTTAAATTTTGGTATGCTAAACATAAGTAAGATGTTTACAACCAAAGTCGGATGAGCATGTCTTTGTAGGTTATTTCGAATAACAATTGGTTATCCCTCCATAACACCAAGGACAAAAGGGTTTGTCGCTTGAAACGTGAAGTTTCTTGAAAAAGGAATTTTTTCGTAAAAGTTAAGTGGGAGGACAATAGAACTTTGATAAGGTTAACGAACCATAGCTAAATTTGCTGAGTTGCGCAGCACCGGAAATCGTTCCGGAGGCTGCCATAATGCTCATAGATTATGTGCCTCAAAGGTTGTGGTCACGGAGATCTAAGTTCTTATTGAACCAAGTCGGTCGAATAAACAATCAAATACTAAGATTTGAGAGTAAATCATTATTGTTTGACAATTATGAACCGACTGTATGCAAAGAAGCGATGATGGGCCCTAACTTCGTCAAATGGCTTGAAGCCATAAAATCCGTGATAGTTCCATACATGAGAAATCAAGTTTTGAACTTGGAAGACCCTCCAGAAAGGTGTAAAAACCTATCGGTCGTATTTGGATCTATAAAGAAACAGACATGGATGTCTCACATCTATGAAATATTCGACATGTCGTAAAGTATTTTATGACAATGTTCAAGGAGTTGATTATGACAAGATTTGATCTTTCATAGCGATATTTAGTCTGGACGGATTAAAGTAGCAACCAGTACATATAATTTGGTATATGGTAGATGAATAAACAAAACAAAGTTCTTTTAATAGAATGGTTACCTAGGACGTGTACATGACACGATCCAAAGGGTTTTTGTTAAATTCAAAGGATGCTAAAAGGGCATGCAAACTTTAATGGTTGAAGTAAGCATCGCGGAGTTGGAATCTTCACCGTGATGAAAAAGGAGTTTTTCATCAGGAGACGATGAAGATGCTTGCATTTGCAAGAAATTAAGTGGGAGCGCTGAGACATATTTCTAATACATTATGTGGAGGACATCTTGTTGATTATAAATGATGTATCTTTTATTGACCAAAGGTTAAGAATTTCATTTCGATGAAATACTTATGCAAAACCCGAATATTTAGCATGAATGTCTATAGTGGATAGACTGTGACGCTAATATGGTTGTGCCAAACGTACATATATGAGATATTGAAGGAGTTCAATATAGAAACGACAAGAAACAGTTCTTGTCGCATGGAAAGGAATTGAATCATGATTCAAGTGCATCGACGCTTGATAAGTGAAACAAGATTCAAGTGCTTTGACACTTGATGAGTGAAATCACGAGAATGTTTTGATCAATCATACCATGATATGTACACATCCAGATATGTCCTATGCTCTAAGTGTTATGAGCATATACCAGAATGAATCATAAAATGATCATTGGACGATAGTAAGGATATTCTTATGATCTTTTGGAAGAACTAAGAATATATTTGTGTAGAGGTGACAAACAATTACAAATAGTTCATTGTAAAGCGTTACATTGATACTAGTTTCATCACAAGATACAAATTAAGTTTATCTCAATTTAAACTATGTGTGGCACAATGAAATGGAAAGAAAGTTTCCATGATGGATTTGGATGAATTCCAAAGTTAAGACATTGTGACGAATACTACAACAAAAGGCTAAGTATATGACTGCTATAGTAGTAGCAAAGGAGGGAATTTGTGTCAAGTAGTTTGTTATCAAACTAAGGTGTGGTTCGCAACGGGCTAACACTAAAGATATATTGTATGACAATAGTATCGACGTGTTTTAACCCCAAGGAACTAAAGGTCTCACCGAAAGACCAAATTTATACAATGCCATCTCATTGGAGAATGAGTGATGCGTGAAGACGCAAAGACATGCAAATACACACGGACCTAAAGCGTCAGATCCGTAGATTATGTTAACCACTTGCAATTGCGTATATGGAACACCGGAAAGCCATAAGTGTTCAATACGCAAAGTTCTCAAACTAGATTATTGTCTCTAGTGCAAGTGGGAGACTGAAGGGAATATGCCCGAGAGGCAATAATAAAGTGGTTATTATTGTATTCCTTATTTATGATAAATGTTTATTTTTCATGTTATAATTGTATTAATACGGAAACGTTAATACATGTGTGTTTAATAAACAAAAGGAAGTTCCTAGTTATGCCTCTCTTATAAACTAGCTCGTTGATTAACAAGATGATCAAGGTTTCCTGATCATGGACATTGGATGTTGTTAATAACGGGATCACAACATTAGTGTAATGGTGTGATGAACATTCATCCGAAGTATAAAATTACGATCAAAGTCATTGAGTTTATATTGCTATAACAACTTACGAAGTGATCCTAATCCTTAGACCATGAGATCATGTCAATCACTAACACCGGAAGAGTTTCTTGATAACATCAAACGTCACACCGTAACAGGGTGATTATAAAGATGGATTCAGGACTAATAAAGTGTTATGTTGAGGCCCATGGATCGAGAGTGGAATTTGTTCATCCCGATGACGGATAGATATGCTCTGGGCCCTCTCGGTGATATCACATTGATTAGCTTGCAAGCAAGTGATTTGATCACTAGAATGTTATATCACGGGAACGAGAAAAGAGTACATGTAGGTAACGAGATCAAACTAGGTATGGAGATACCGATGATCGAATCTCGGACATGTAATATATCGCGAAACAAAAGGATTAAGATACTAGCGTAAAAGGTTCCGACGATCACAAGAAAGTCATTGTTGAATGTGTGGGAGTCAGTATGGGTCTCCAGATCCCGCTTCTGATTATTGGTCCGAGAGGGGTCTCGATCATGTCTGCATTATTCGCGAACCGTAGGGTGACACACTTAAGAGACACCAACATCCATTTGGAGGAAAAGTTTCATGCCGAAAAGAATAACAAGCGCAGGAATTTATTTCACTAGATACCGAAACGGGTTTTCGGGTGAAATTGCAGAAAGTGTTTCTGCATGTGAAATGAAATACTAGCAAGGGGTTATATGTGAATGTTTTTCATTAAAGTAATTGACAAAATTCTGAATAAATAAAAGGAGTTTTATTTAATGAGAGTTTGCATTAAATTTGGTGGAAATTTAATGGGAATTTGAGTGGGTTTTTGAGTGGAGGGAATTGAAAGGCATTTGAGTGAGTGGAGTGTCCACCCACATGAATGTGGAAGAGGTGGGGGCAGCCCCATGGCTGGGCGCATGGCCCCTTGGGTGCCCCCCTCTCCCTATAAAAGGAGCCCCCCTCCCTCTCTCTCACTCACACCTCCTCATGAAGGATCTCTCTCCCCCTCTAGAATTTATCCCCCATGGTCTCGGACTAGCGAGATACATGTTCCCGGTGGCTTTTCGGCAAGAAAGAGTTGTGCTTCCGCTGCATCGCTGGAGCGAGGAGGCGGAGGTTGCTCGGTGCCTCGAACGTGTGTGCGAGCACGGATGCGCTGCTGTTTTGCGGCGCTCGGACTTCCTCTCGATCTTGAGATCGGCAAGAGATCGTCTACATCAACCACGAGTTTGGACTCGTTAAGATTTGTCGGTCTTCAAGGGTATGTTCTCTACGGATATACATCCGCCCGTTGTTTGTATCTAGTAGATAGATCTTGGTACATAGTTGTTCCCATCGTAGGAAAATTTTTGTTTTCTATGCTGCGAACCCTACACCTGGGTGGTTTCCTTTGGAGCACAACACAAAGAGATTGCCATATACATGGTTCCTTTTGTTGCCAACTTCTCCAATACTCAAAGTATCATTGGCCATCCAGGTGGTTCATTGAGTCCTTGTTTTATTATATAAAATCACAAGTCCTTTTCTCAATTCCATAAAATCTCAACATGTATATGTTTTCAAAATATAGCATGGCTAAGCATGTAACAACTACATTGTTTTCACTAAGGAATGTATAAGGAATCCTATTAGGATTTAGCATAGCATAAGTATAGAAATATCTTTTCATGCATGTTTTCAAAATCCACTAAGTATAATGAAAATAGTAGGACTTTAGATGATAGTGTAACTTGCCTTTTTAGTAGGGAATGATGGTTCACTCCTTGATCTTGCTAGTCTCACACTTCTCTAACTTCACTACAATCAATCAAGCAAACACAATATCAACTAGCATTCCAAACCAATAATCAATTAACAATTTCACACACACAAAACAATGGGATCTATGTCATGCATCTAAGCATGCAAGAGGTGGTTCTATTTGCAAGGATGGTATACACTAGGTCTCTAAACTTTGTAAGTTCCAAATTGGTCATTTTCCAAAGTGGCAAAGTCATTTGCAAAAGGGTTTTATCCAAAACCATTTTTAAATCCATTCATTATTTTATGTGGTGAAAAATGTTTTTATCCTCTCTAAACTTTTTAAGTCTTTCACCAAATGAGTTGCTAATCCACAAAACTTGGTGTTTTGGGTCAGTAGGTTTGATCCAAGGCATTTTCCCAAAGTTTTTACTCAAAATAATTTTCACAACAAAAACCATTATTTTCATTTGGCTAGAAATGACTAAATCAAGTTTTCCATCCTAAACTTTACCAAATCCATTTTCCAAACTATGGGTTGGTTCCTAGGGTCAGTGAGTTTACAACAAACCATTTTGCAAAGGTTTTAACCCTAAATACATTTTGAAACAATTTTTCTAATCTAAACAAGCACACAAAAGTATCTGCAAAAACAAGCAAACTAACAGATACTATTTACTAAACCAAAGGCATGGTTGGCTAGGGCTTGTTCCACTAATTCCAACGATATAAAATTTGTAATTTTTGGACATGTGGATCAAAAGTTACTAAGGTTTGAAAATTGAATCTATAACAGATTCAAATCTGTTTTAAAAACGAAACCTGGCCACGCGGCGCGTTCTGGTTGGATGATACCGGTTCGGCCGGATCGCGTAGTTGTAGCCATTGGATCTAGTCAGATCATGCGGCACAGGAGGCGTACCCCTTCGCGGTTAAGTGATCTAATCTTGCTCGCCCGATCTAGATCCTACGGTGCTGGTCTGCTTGACCAAATGTGAGCGGCGCCGGCGGTGGCTAGCGGCGGCGACGGTCAGATAGTGGCGGCGCTGGCGAAACAGGAAGCGAGAGAGGGAGGGAGTAGGCTCACCGCGTTCGTGAGGTCGAGGTGGTGCTCAACGTACGGTCGGCTTGGCAAGGGGTGCACGAGGACAGGCGGGATTCCTCGCCGGAGTTCGGTCTGGCGACGGTTGGCTTTGGTCGAGGTCGTAGACGATGCTACGGGTCACGAGAAGGCAAACCAGAAGCATGGTTAGACGCAGGAGATCACGGAGATGACGCGAGCGTGAAGGAGAAAGCTTGGGGCGGTCTGGACTTGCCGGAGGAGCTCGACGGAGACGAGATAGACGGCGGCGAGGTCAGAGCTCGACGAAGGTGATGCTCTGGGGCACCCGCGGTCGAACGAAGAGTACAGGCAGATGCGCCTGGGAGTGGTGAGCGTGCTCGTGTGCTTGTGGAGGCAGGAGGTGGTGTGGCTCGGCCGGATTCAAAGCTGGAAGCTCGTCGGACCGAGGGTGGTGCGGCGAGAAATGGGGCAGCCTAGGGGCGTGTCGAGGTGGGGCGACAGAGGGGAAAGGAGGAGGAGACGCTGGCGTTTAATAGCATGCAGTCACGGCGAGGTTAAGGCGCGGAATCAATGCGTATTCAAGCCGCGACATCAACGGCAGAAACGGCCGGCGTGGTCGTCGCGAGGAAGGAGACGAGCTGGAAAAGTGGGGTCTACTGGTCAGTGGGAAAAGGAGTGAGAGGGAGGTCCACCAGTCATTCACTCTGTGGGTCAGTTGCCAGGTGCAAAGCGTTTTCTTCGGGGTAAAGAAGGCTGGGCTGGTACTGGGCCTTGTTGGGCTACTGGGTTGGGTCGACCAGATCCTATTTTTTTTCTGTCTGCTGGCTTTTTCTTTTTCTATAACAATTTTCTGTTTTGAAATTCAAACAACCAAACAATGTTCAAATCATTTCAAACAATCACCAACTTTGCAACTATGAATTTGGTTCTGTTCAGTAACATAAACCAAAATCCAAAATGAAATAATATTTTAAATCTTTTTAGGTTCCATTCATCAATTAAATAAAATGGACCATGGTTTATTAATCAAATAGGATTTGATTTATTTAATAAAATCTCTATTTGAAATCCAAATATTTTCAAAACCAAATCAGTAGGTTTTATTTGAAAATATAAAATACTTGGAAAACTTATTTTAAATAAATAAGTTTTGATGTTTTGGAAATAGTAAAACCTTTATTATTAAAACTTGGATATTAAATCCTTATTAATTTATTTTAAACAAACCTTTACTATTTTTATCAAAACAAAATGTTTTATTTCAAAAGCTTGGCCAAGGTTTAATTTGGCTCTATAAAATAATATTTATTTATAAAACTTCTATTTCCTTTGAAAACCAAATCTTTTTATTTAAAAGATCCAAAATAGTAATTCCAAAACATTTTATTTTCCTTTATTAAATGTTTATCATTATAAATCCCTTTAGGATTTATTTGATCCAGATGGGTTTTGAAAGTTTCCAAATGGAATCAAAAAGTTTCTTCTCACTCTGAAAACCAAACAAAGTTTTATTTTATTCATTTATTTTTCACATTACAAGATTTGGAAAATCTTGGGATGTGACAGGCTACCACCCTTAAAATAAATCTCGTCCCGAGATTTGGGGAGGCTAGGGTTACAAGTAGGCTCAAAACAACTAGGGTACTACCACCCTTAAAAATTTTCAAACAAAAATTACATATTGTCCTTCTTGGGATCCTGGGGAAACTTCTCTAAGCAAACTTTTGCATGGTGTCCTTGGTTTCCACACTTGACTCATGGGCCAAGGTTGAGTTTCTCCATAGGCTTGTTCAACTTGTTCTTCATCTTTTCTGGACAGTTGCTTGCATAATGTCCTGGGTTCTTGCAATTGAAAAAGTGGATGTCCTTGAGTTCTTTACGTGGCTCTTGTGGACAAGTTGCTACATAATGGCCTAGCTCTTTGCAGTTGTTGCACACTACTTGGCCAATCTCTTTATTCTTCGGGTTCTCTAGGCATTCACCGGAATAGTGTCCCATTTCCTTACATTTATAACATTGCACATGGCTTTTGTCTATCTTCTGCTTCTTGGGTTTCTTTGATCCTTTGAATTGGGTTGTTTTGTTTGGAGGTATAAGTGGTCCTTTTCCTTTGCCATCAACCTTATTGGTAGACTTGGATCCTTCTTGTTTCCTTTGTTCCACAAGGGAGTAGATAGGGCATTGGATAGGAACATGGTTGTTTCCTTCACATAGGTAGCAAGTAGCTTGAGAAGTGGGACATTGTCCAACAGGATGTTTCTCTTCATAGTTGGGGCATTGATCTCCATTCTCCTTGGAAGTATGATCCTTGTCTCCACAAATAATGCAAGCTGGTGCTCCATCTAGAATAATATTTCTGTCATCCTTGTTGTCAAAGACTCTTTTGGGATAGCTTTCTTCCAATTTGATCATTTGATCAGTCACCTTAAGCATCAATTGGCCTTGAGTTTCCAAAAATCCTTGTAGTACTGGATCTTCTCCACTGGTGTTGGCTATGAATTGAGCTGTCACTTGGTTCAACTGGTTCTGGGTTGCTATGAGCTTTTTCATGCTGTCCTCTTGGTTGGTGTTGGTGTCATCAACCTTGATATTGGAGTCTCTTGGAGTAGTCATCTGTTTGGGTTGAAGGGAGATTAGAATAGGCAAGATATTTCTAAGGAAATATTTCTAATCACACACATCATAATTCACACAAACAATGTGCATGCAATCATAAGTCAAACATTTCACTCAAACACAAAGTTCAAGCACATACTTAGGCAACAAAATATTTTTGTTACACCACATAAGTTGGTGTGTTTGTCTTAACTAATATATGGTGGTCCATCTATATGGTTCACTTGTGATCTTTCCATCTTTATTGGTTGATTCTTTTTGTAGGAGATCATGGTTTCCTTGAGATAAACTCTTGGTCACAAAACTTCAAATGATGTAGGTTCCTTCTAACTTTTGCATTCCCTCAGTCTCTAAGTCTTGAGCAAGATTTCCTTGTCTCACTTGTAGTCCTTGGTGATATCCAAGTTGGAAGTCCTTGGGGAATATGCTGAAGATGTTGAAGTCATTAGAGTTGAAGAAGTTGAAGTCATTAGAGTTGAAAGTGTTGAAGAAGTCCTTTGCACATGGTGTAGTCTTTGGCCATGGGTAGGTTTTCCATCAAGTTGAAATAGAAGAGATGTAGAGTTGAAACCAAAATGGATGAGGAAAGTGTTTACAAGTGTTTTTTGTAAATAAGTTTTTGGAACAAGTACAACTCCTATTTTCTAAGGGTTTTTGTCCGATCCTAGGGTTACAAATCCTACAGGCAACACAATGCTCTGATACCATCTGTAGAGGGAGTGTCCCAACCTTTAAACTATAAGGTGGAGTCCCCTGTGTTTACAATGCTAGTCCCTGGATCAATAGCTAGCATCCACAGTTAAGATGTAATATCAAGAAACAAAGGTCATAATATGACTTTATAACCAGGAATAACATAATTTTATTACATCTTACATAGCTCATTTGGCTATTACATTACATTGCAGCGGAATAACTATAGTCATGGGGTCCTTCATCTTCAAAGTGCCACAGGCAGATGTTGGTTGTAGACTTTGTAATCCTAATCAATCAATCTTCACTAAAATCAATCAAACCTGCAACATTACAAGTTACAGCCACAAGGGTCAATACATTTGAATTGTATTGGCAAGCTTCACTACTTTGTAGAATATAAGTGGATCCTATCATTACATGCATATTTGGCTAAGTAGAGTTTTAGGCTCATTTGCATAAAGCAATAATTTATCCTATCTTTTCAAAATGGTTTTGGTCCTTTGTCAAATCTCTTTTTTCCAAGTTCCTTGAACTCCTTGGTAGAAACTCAAGTGTTCAAGTCCTTGTCAAAATCCCTTGAGCTCCTTGGTAACCCCAAGTACATCAAGTTTTATAAAAATCTCATGAGTTCCTTGGTAACCCCAAGTGTTCATGTTTTCAACAAAATCACTTGAGTTCCTTGGTAACCCCAAGTACATCAAGTTTTGTCAAAGTCCCTTGAGCCCCTTGGTAACCCCAAGTGCATCAAGTCTTTTAAAAGTTTTTCTTTTTAGAAATTAGAATGTCGAGATCTCCCATAGCTTCAAACTTTAGTTGCTCAGTATTGTCCATAACCGGGGACACGGCTAAGTACTTAGATTTTATTATCTTCTGCAGAAGTAGTACACTTTACCCACATGTCACAATCCCATCTTGTTGCCACCAGTGGCCGCTGGATTAGCGCTCACCAAGATGGAGTACTGGCAGATTGAGAATGTGACAAAGTCTTTCCAGAGGGTCCTCCCATACATCATTGCTAGCTTTGTCAACAACACCCATGTAGGATTCCAGGTCCCCATGTCCAGTAAACTGAAGACAATGTATGGGTCTCCCCAATGTAGTTGACTAAGCCAGAGCCATAATAGCATGTGGTTGCACACGAAAGCCACAATTGGAGAAACATGTTCAATCTCTGAGTTTCCTGGGTGGTTTCCTTTGGAGCACAACACAAAGAGATTGCCATAGACATGGTTCCTTTTGTTGCCAACTTCTCCAATACTCAAAGTATCCTTGGCCACCCAGGTGGTTCATTGAGTCCTTGTTTTATTATATAAAATCACAAGTCCTTTTCTCAATTCCATAAAATCTCAACATGTATCTCTTTTCAAAATATAGCATGGCTAAGCATGTAACAACTACATTGTTTTCACTAAGGAATGTATAGGGAATCCTATTAGGATTTAGCATAGCATAAGTATAGAAATATCTTTTCATGCATGTTTTCAAAATCCACTAAGTATAATGAAAATAGTAGGACTTTAGATGATAGTGTAACTTGCCTTTTTAGTAGGGAATGATGGTTCACTCCTTGATCTTGCTAGTCTCACACTTTTCTAACTTCACTACAATCAATCAAGCAAACACAATATCAACCAGCATTCCAAACCAATAATCAATTAACAATTTCACACAGACAAAACAATGGGATCTATGTCATGCATGTAAGCATGCAAGAGGTGGTTCTATTTGCAAGGATGGTCTCCACTAGGTCTCTAAACTTTGTAAGTTCCAAATTGGTCATTTTCCAAAGTGGCAAAGTCATTTGCAAAAGGGTTTTATACAAAACCATTTTTAAATCCATTCATCATTTTATGTTGTGAAAAATGTTTTTATCCTCTCAAAATTTTTTAAGTCTTTCACCAAATGAGTTGCTAATCCACAAAACTTGGTGTTTTGGGTCAGTAGGTTTGATCCAAGGAATTTTCCCAAAGTTTTTACTCAAAATCATTTTCACAACAAAAACCATTATTTTCATTTGGCTAGAAATGACTAAATCAAGTTTTCCATCCTAAACTTTACCAAATCCATTTTCCAAACTATGGGTTGGTTCCTAGGGTCAGTGAGTTTACAACAAACCATTTTGCAAAGGTTTTAACCCTAAAAACATTTTTAAACATTTTTTCTAATCTAAACAAGCATACAAAAGTATCTGCAAAAACAAGCAAACTAACAGATACTATTTACTAAACCAAAGGCATGGTTGGCTAGGGCTTGTTCCACTGATTCCAACGATATAAAATTTGTAATTTTTGGACGTGTGGATCAAAAGTTACAAAGGTTTGAAAATTGAATCTATAACAGATTCAAATATGTTTTTAAAACGAAACCTGGCCACGCGGCGCGTTCTGGTTGGATGATACCGGTTCGGCCGGATCGTGTAGTTGGAGCCATTGGATCTAGTCAGATCGTGCGGCACAGGACGCGTACCCCTTCGCGGTTAAGTGATCTAATCTTGCTCGCCCGATCTAGATCCTACGGCGCTGGTGGTGCTCACCGCGTTCGTGAGGTCGAGGTGGTGCTCAACGTACGGTCGGCTTGGCAAGGGGCGCACGAGGATAGGCGGGATTCCTCGCTGGAGTTCGGTCTGGCGACGGTTGGCTCTGGTCGAGGTCGTAGACAATGCTACGGGTCACGAGAAGGCAAACCAGAAGCATGGTTAGACGCAGGAGATCACGGATATGACGCGAGCGTGAAGGAGAAAGCTTGGGGCGGTCTGGACTTACCGGAGGAGCTCGATGGAGATGAGACAGACGGCGGCGAGGTCAGAGCTCGACGAAGGTGATGCTCTGGGGCGCCCGTGGTCGAACGAAGAGTACAGACAGATGTGCCTGGGAGTGGTGAGCGTGCTCGTGTGCTTGTGGAGGCAGGAGGTGGTGTGGCTCGGCCGGAATCGAAGGTGGAAGCTCGTCGGACCGAGGGTGGTGCGGCGAGAAATGGGGCAGCCTAGGGGCGTGTCGAGGTGGGGCGACAGAGGGGAAAGGAGGAGGAGACGCTAGCGTTTAATAGCGTGCAGTCACTGCGAGGTTAAGGCGCGGAATCAATGCGTATTCAAGCCGCGACATCAACGGAAGAAACGGCCGGCGTGGTCGTCGCGAGGAAGGAGACGAGTGTAACTACCTCGGTGAATTACGCTCCTAGATACAAGCCTGGATGAGCGGAAATGGTTGAAATAGTACGGTGGGGCCCCAAAAGCCACTCACGGGTAGACCTTTCGGCCGTCCCAACCATTTCCAGTCATCAGGACAAGTACGGGCGGCGTAATCGGCAGGCGAAGGGATCAACTACATACACAAGTGAGTATGTATGCAAGCCACCATACAATAGTACATCAGAGCCATACCATCTAGAAAGAAAGGAAATATAGCAACGCCATACGGCAAGATTCAAATGACCTAGATAGATATAATATTTTAGGATATTTCCTCATACATCACACATCAGAGTAACAAGCGGAAGCGGCAAACAAGGTCCGAGTACGGATAAGAAGCAAATCGGCATAAGATGCCCAGAAATAAGCACATCCCGCCCACAGATCTCACGGATCCCCGTTCCCGGAATGTCTACACCGAACGATCGTTGCCCACATCATCAGCCACTTCCACCCAGTATCCGTCCTGCGAGTGTACCTGTTCATCTGAACCAATAATTTATCGTGTGAGACCCTAGGGGTACTCAGCAAGTCTTTATGCCTCTAAAGGGGACAAAACCTGGGGTGACGCAATTGCAGCAAAAGATAAACCCTAATAGTTCTATAGATACTCTCTAACCATCCGCCTAACCAAAGATAGACGGATGTCCGTGAATTAATGACAACAGTTATAACAGTAATATCACCAGATCCATCCTCCTCCTCGCTTACCGACGAGGAAGCGGACGAAAAACCCCCATCCGTTGGCAATTTTATTAACCATTCCATGAGTGTTGCACTATTTACTAGTCAATTACTTAGTCAAATTAAAGCGGTACTTTAGTTATGCTTGTCTATGATCGAGAAACTGTGCTCCAAGTCGTCCATAACCGCAGATACGGCTTTCAGAAAGCTTTACCCTGCAGGGGTGCACAAATAGCAACACACACTCGATCAACCTCGGAAAAACCAAATCAAAACCCAACGAGGCCTTCACGACAAAGCAATCATAGGATTCAGAAATATTTCAGGGGGCCACCCCAATGAGTACACCCGCAACGAAGCTAGCTGACTCCGAGACGGACTCAAGGTTTGCGACAATGGCTGTAAACGACTGGGAACCCAAAACTGGGATTGTCGATACCGCGAAAACACTCCGCTTGCCTAAACAGTACAGTGTGCTCCTCGCACAATCTTAAATCAAGCAGTAAACATGGCATAAGTACGGGATAGTAAATAAAACCTCAAACTAGTTTGTGGCCCCAAGAAATAAGAATGAATCAAGCTCTGGCTCAGGGGGGTCCCATAAGCCTCCCGGATGTGGATAGCGCGAATATTCAAGGAACAGGTTTCAAGTACTCGGGGTCCTACGGGACACAAGTGAGCAGGAAAAACCAAATAGCAGATATTGCCCACCGGTGCCACTTTCATTAGTTATCCCATTACTACTCAAGTTAAGTTGTTTAGGTACCTCGTTATCCATCAGACTCTCACATACCCTACACATGTTGTTCTACGACTCGCATGGCTCAAACAACTCCTGTAGTAATGGCTCATGGGATGGGGGAACAAGCTTGGTGGGGTTTAAAAGTAAAGGCTATGCAATACTTGGGATTCAGTTTAATGCAATCGCGACTCCATGATGCAAGAGTAAGATAGAGGCAATAGGTACTGTATGTATGCAAGCATGTGGTAGTGCTTGCCTGGCAACTCAGTTGAAGCGAGAGACGGATCTGGGTAGTGCTCCTGGTTCTCTTGATATATCCCCTGCTCAGTGTCTAATCGAAGAAGAACCAAACAAACAAGGGCCAACATAAATAAAGTGCACAAGCATAGGAATAAAATGCGTCGAGCAATCAAGCATGCCATGGTGAATGATGCACAAGTTGCATGGCAATAAAGTAGCATGGCATGGGTGAGGTGTAGAACACAAGAAATAACATTTTATGGGGTTTTGGTCCCATTTTATTGTCATATTAGTTGCTGTATATTATATATTTATATGATGCATGCTGCGATTGAAGTCATGGATAGCATAAACAGAAAGGTCTCATCGAGCTGATCATTTTAGACATATCATTTGTTAAATTCGGAGTTATAGATCAAAAGTTATTAATTTATTAAGTTCCAGTGGCATTTTGTTGTAATTTACTCAACTTGGAATTTTAAATGTGCAAAAGGTAATTTGAATAGCATATTTCAAATCCTCACATTTTTCTGATTCAAAAACATATATTATTTGCATTATTTGGATTTATAATTGAAAAGTTATTTGAAAACAGATTTATAATTGAATTTGAATTAATTTGAATCAGTTTTGAATTTAAACAGACAACCCAAAAACTTTTGTTACACACTCTTTACTAACCGCAGACGCTGACAGGTGGGGACACGGTCGGCTCGGGGCCACACGCGGGCGCGCCAGCGGGGGCGTGCCACGTGGAGGAGCCGGGACCGCGGGTTGAGTCTGCGAAACGTGGGGAGCCTTTTTATAAAAACGCCACCGACGCTGACTGGTGGGGCTACGGGGACGACGGGTTTAGGCGGGAGAATCTGCAGGGGCCTAAGCGCAAAACAGCGGCGGCTGTCGGGACGGCAGCGGCGCGCCGCTCTGCGGGCACCGACGATCGGCCGGGGTTTGGTCGACGTTGGCGAGCAATCCACTGGGTAAAACGGAGTGCTGCAAAAACCAAAAATGGAGAGGGCTAAACGGGCTACAGGTTCCCTACAGGTGGCATCGCCAGCGGAGGGCTACAGCGAGCGGGGCGGGGCGACGAACAGCGTCGGATCTAGCTGCTGTAGCGGCTGCTGTCGGTCGGCACGACGCGCGGCGTGCACGCAGAGCGCTCGTCAGAGGGCGGCGGGGCTACGGCGCGCGAGAGAGGAGAGGCCCTTGTCTGGGGGATAGCGGAGCTCACCAGCAGCTTGTCGACGTGGTTGGCAAGGCTCGGGGAGGAAGGGGTCTGACGGCGGGCTCGTGACGAGGAGCTTCAGATCCCTCCGGCCATGGCGACGGCGGCGGTGCTCGGTGGCCTTCCAGTCGCCTTCTCTGGTGCTAGCCGCCTAAGGAGGTGCAGGGGATCTCGTCGGAGCTTCTGGGGGTCTCGGTGAGCAGCAGGACGCGCAGATCGCAACAGGCCGAGGCAGCTAGGGTTTTGGGGCCATGGTGGAGAGGGGGGTCTGTCGGGGGAGGAAGAAGGGAGGAAGGGGAGGCGAGGCAGAACCTCTGGGGTGGATAGGGAGTAGCTGGGCGAGGCAGAGAGATGGAGGGGTGGATAAGAACGGGAGGGGGAAGGTGAGGATGGCGTGGGGGAGGGGAAGGTGGCTTCGGCCACCTTTTTTGCCTCTCCTTCACGTGATCGGCCAGGCAGGGAAGGGGAGGGTTAGCTAGGCAGGCAGAGCTGGGGGGGGACTGCCAGGTGGGCCAGGTGCGAGGGGCTCGGGGTGGGGCAGGTCAGACAAAGAGAGAGAGAGCAAGAGAGAGGAGAGGGGTAGGCTCGGCTAGGGTAGATGGGTTTGGGGTGGAGAGAGAGAAGAGAAAAGAGAGAAGATGACATGTGGGGCCAGGGAGAGGGGGTGGAGCTGTGGCCCAAGCATGGAAGAGAGGGGAGGCCGAGAGGGAGGTAGGACATGGTGGGGTCGAGCTAGGTTTAGAGGAGGGATGCAAGTATGGTGGGGGTCATGCATGATGAGAGGGAGAGAGAGAGGGTTTGGTGTCTTGATTAGGTCAAGCATGATCCACACAAGCTCAACAAGATGGCCAAAAGAGAAAGAGGAAAAGAGGTGATGAGGTATGAGCAAGATTAAAATGGATCAAGCCCAAAAGCAGGAATAAAGACAGAGATGACCCACTCAAGAATTCAAACAAAACCCTAAGATGACCAAAGTTGATGATGGTTGCATGGCCCATGCAAATGCATTAAATGCCAGGTTTTATCTTGTGAGAACAAAATAATATCCCATGGCACTTATTTATGTGCATCCCCAAAGATGGAGTAAGGCCAAGCATAAGATTATGAGTGGAATCCACCCAACCCACATGAGCTAGAGGTAAACTCAATTAAAATGCCAAGCTCATATTAATTGGATGGTGGAATTATAAAGTGGAGAAAGAAAGGGTGGTGTAGTCAATAAAAGATATGCCCCCAACTCAACTTGGGCATTTAACAATATATCAAGAACCAAATACAATATCAAGAGGCAAATACAATTAATAATGCATATGAGATAAGAACCAAAACAAAGAGGGTTTTTGTATGATGCTCAAATGCAAGGTGGCATGAAGACATGAGCATGATATGATGATGATGCAACAATTATGTGTAGAGAGTAGCCATTATATTACTAAACCAAGTAGCATTACAGTTGTTAGACAAATGGGATGCTACAACTCTCCCCCACTAAACAGGAATCTCGCCCCGAGATTCTAGGAAGAAGAAGAAGACACAAAAAGGGTAGGATAGTTGACACGGAGTTCATCTTCACGCTCCCAAGTGGCTTCATCAACAGAATGGTGCGACCACTGCACCTTGCAGAACTTGATGGACTTGTTGCGAGTCCTTCTTTCTGCGGTCTCAAGGATTTTGGTGGGGTGTTCTTGATAAGACAGGTCTTCTTGGAGATCGATTAGCTCATGATCCACGGTCCTGCCGGGATCTTTGAAGCACTTCTTGAGTTGAGAGATGTGGAAAACATCATGAACCTTGAGTTTTTCCGGGAGCTCAAGAGCATAAGCAACTTCTCCTCTTCTACCACGAATTTTGAATGGACCGATGTATCTAGGAGCCAGCTTTTCTTTGATACCAAAGCGGTGTGTGCCTCTCATGGGGGTGACACGAAGGTAAATGAGATCACCAGGGGCATACACCATGTCCGTGTGCTTCCTGTCATAATTGCTCTTCTGGCGACTTTGAGCAATCTTCAGGTTCTCAAGGATGATATGCACCTTCTCCTCCGCTTGAGTTACAATGTCAGGGCCAAACCAAATTCTTTCTCCTGCACCTGACCAACCAATCAGAGTTCTGCACTTGCGACCATAGAGAGCCTCAAATGGTGCCATCTTCAGACTCTTCTGGAAGCTGTTGTTGTAAGAGAATTCAGCATAAGGAAGACATTCCTCCCACTTCATGCCAAAAGAGATAACGCAAGCACGAAGCATATCCTCCAGAATCTGATTGATCCTTTCAACTTGTCCTTGCGACTGAGGGTGGTAAGTTGTGCTGAAGTTAAACTTTGTTCCCAAAGCATTTTGGAAACTTTCCCAGAACTTGGAAGTGAAGATGCTCCCACGGTCTGAACTGATCTCAAGCGGAACCCCATACAGAGAGACAATTCTGTTGATATAGAGCTCAGCCAACTGAATTCCAGAAATTGTTTCCTTGACGGGGAAGAAATGAGCCACTTTAGAAAGCCTGTCGATGACAACAAAGATTGCATTGTTGCCCTTCTGCGACCTTGGAAAACCAGTGATGAATTCCATCTCTACTTTCTCCCATTTCCATTCCGGAGGTTTCAATGGCTGTAGAAGACCGAAAGGTTTCTGATGGACAGCTTTCACTCTGCGGCAGACATCACACTCCGAGACATACTTGGCACAATATCGTTTCAAACCCGGCCACCAATATTGTGTTTTCAAATCCATGTACATCTTTGTGCTGCCAGGGTGGATAGACAGAACCGAATCATGCGCCTCCTTGAGAACTTGCTCTCTCAAACCCGGGTAGTTCGGAACAAACATCCGGTGTTCAAAGAAAAGCGTGCCTTGATCATCGACGTGGAAGGACTCATACTTCGGAAGCTGAAGCTGGGAGGTGATCTTTCTGGTGTGCGGATCACCACGCTGATGAAAACGAATCTTTTCTTCCAAGAGAGGAGTAGCCAGAAGGTTCGAGAGATGCCCTTGTTCCACAATTTCCAGGTTGAGCTGACGGAATTCCTCACACAAGAGAGGCTGTTGTTCTTCCATCATGAGGTTGTTGACATAAGCTTTGCGGCTGAGAGCATCGGCCATGACATTAGCTTTGCCCGGTGTGTAGTTGATGGTCAAATCAAAATCATTGATTGATTCAATCCATCTCCTCTGCCGAAGGTTGAGATCAGGCTGTGTGAAGATATACTTCAAACTCTTGTGATCAGAAAAGATTTCACAACGGTTGCCAAGCAAGTAGTGCCTCCATAGCTTCAAAGCAAAGACAACTGCTGCGAGCTCAAGGTCATGTGTGGGATAGTTGATCTCATGCGTCTTCAACTGTCGAGAGGCATAAGCAACAACTTGCTTTTCTTGCATAAGGACCGCACCCAATCCTTGCAAGGAGGCGTCACAGAATATCTGGAAAGGCTTAGATGTATCCGGAGGAACCAAGACTGGTGTGGAAGTGAGCTTCTCTTTGAGTGTCTCAAAGCTTGCTTGACATGCCGGAGTCCAAAGGTATTTCTTGCCTTTCTTTAGGAGATCGGTAAGAGGCTTCGCTATCTTCGAAAAGTTCTGAACGAAGCGACGACAATAACTAGCCAAACCGAGGAAACTCCGCACTTCTTTTACATTAACAGGAGGAAGCCATTCAACAATTGTCTTTACCGTTTCCGGGTTGACTGCAATGCCCTTGGCAGAGATGACGTGACCAAGATAGGTTACTTGAGGCAGCCAAAACTCACACTTGGAGAACTTTGCATACAAGCGGTTCTCGCGCAGCTTGTTTAGGACACAACGAAGGTGTTCTTCATGCTCTTCCTTTGACTTAGAATAGACTAAGATGTCATCCAGATAGACCACAACGAACTTATCAAGGTACTCCATGAAAACCGAGTTCATAAGCCTCGGGAAGGTAGCAGGTGCGTTGGTGAGACCGAAAGACATGACCGTGTACTCATACAGGCCATAGCGGGTGGTGAAAGCTGTTTTAGGCACATCTTCCTTGCGAATCTTGATTTGGTGATAACCACTCCTCAAGTCCAGCTTAGAGAATACCACAGCTCCAGCTAGCTGGTCAAAGAGATCATTAATCCGCGGAAGGGGATATTTGTTCTTGATGGTTTTAGCATTGAGAGCCCGATAGTCAACACAAAGTCTATCAGTACTGTCACGCTTCTTCACAAAGATTGTTGGGCTACCCCAAGAAGAAGTACTGTGTTGAATGAAACCCAACTTCTCTTGTTCATCAAGCTGTCGTTTGAGTTCAGCCAACTCAGCAGGACCCATTTTATAAGGCCGCTTGGAGATAGGAGCCGTTCCAGGTTCAAGCTCAATTACAAACTCAACCTCACGATCCGGAGGCATACCCGGCAACTCTTCAGGAAAGACATCTGGGAACTCACAGACCACCGGGACACTCTGAATAGCTTCCATAGCATCATCATTCAGAGCCTCCAAAGAGAAAAGCTGGACAGCAGGAGTCAGGCTTGGAGAAAAGACTATATGACCTTCAGGAATCTTCAGAGAAACCGAGCGTTCAGCACAATCAATCACAGCTGCATTTGCCGTCAACCAATCCATGCCCAAGATGACATCAATGTCAGAACTGCCCAGGACAATTAAGGATGCCGAGAACGAAGAGCCACCAATCTCAATTTGATTGCCGTGGCTGATTTTAGAAGCTGCCATTGTTGCTCCAGGAGAAAGAACCATTAACCGCTTCAGAAGAGGATCCGACGCTAACCCATTCTCACTTGCAAACTTGATAGAAACAAAAGAATGTGATGCACCAGAATCAAATAAAACTCGTGCAGGGACTGAGTTAACGGGAAGCATACCCATCACAACTCCAGGTGCATGCTCAGCTTGAGCGGCGTTGACACAATTGGCACGAGCAACAGTAGACCCGGGCTTGGTGTTGATGTTGAGAGCCCGAGGTGGTGGTGCATGAACCAAAGGAGAGCTTGCTGCAGATCTTGGCGGGGGTGGAGGAAGAGCTTTGTTTTTCAACGGACAGTTCCAGCTTTGATGCCCAGAGTCTCCACACGTGTAACAAGCACCAGGTGGACGTGGAGCAACGTAGCCAGGGACTCCGCCAGGCGCTCCAGGGTAGTTGTGGGTGTAGCCCCTGGGAGCAGCAGTGATGAAGTTTGGTGGCCTTGACGCGTAGCTTGCAGGTCTTGGTGAAGCCGGGAGCGACGGTGGGGTGTTAGGAACCCAGACACGCCGCTTAGAAGGAGCTGACATAGCTGAAGAGCTTGGTGCATCACGGTTGTGTTTCTTGGACTCCTCAAACACTTGCCTACTTGCTTCCTCCTGCAAAGCTGTATGCTGAAGTTCCAGAAAAGACGCTGGCCTTGCATGTGTGATAGCATATTTGATCGATGCATTGAGCCCTTGCCTGAACCTCTTTTGCTTCTTCTTGTCATCGGAGACCTCATCGCCACCATAACGAGAAAGGTTCATGAAGTTCCTGATGTAGGTGTTGACATTATCATTTCCCTGCTTGAGGTTGAGAAACGCTTCCTTCATCCTTTCAATGACAATCTCTGACAGGAATTGCTCTTTGAAAGCTCCAGAGAACTGTTCCCAAGTGGGCTGAAAACCAGTGCAGCTTGCCTTCAGATAATTCTCCCACCAGAGAGCTGCATCTCCCTTCAGAAGGTGAGTAGCACATTTCACCCATTCTTGCTCAGGAACATCAGCAGTCTCCAGTAGCCTTGACGTCTCACGTAACCAATCATCAGCATCAAGTGGTCGATCAGAAACATCAAATTGGCGAGGGTTGAACTTCAGGAAGCTTTTGATGTCGCCCCGCTTGGGAGGTGGAGGGAGTGGAGCAAACTCATTTCTCCTGACACTTTCTTCCAAACGCTGTTGGTTCTGCTGCATTGCTACCAAGGCATTGGCTATGTTTGACAACGCGGCCCCCAATTCCGGTGGTATGTCCTCATCTGAACGGCGTGGTGGAGCCATCCTGAGATTGATATAAAACACAAGTCAGTACTATAATGGAGAATAATAATAATCCAAAATAGTACCAAGATGGAATTAACCAAGATTAAAGGATACAATTTACTAAGATGATATTAAAATATCAACAAAGTTCAAAGAACCTAGAAGATATTAAGCATATCGCACACGACTGAAAAGGAGTGTGGTACACAAATATATCAAAGAAAAAATTTCCACAAATTTCGGCATTAAAATACCAATAGATGCACAAAATTACTTAACGGATCAAGATTAGTGACTCTACCAATTCAATATACAAAAGCGAATGATAAGAGTAGTGGTATGGTCGCGACTCCATCTCGCACTCAAATCATTACTCCGCACATGAATAAGTAAAACACATATCCTAACCCCTTCTTCTCACGATGAACCTAAAGATTAGTAACTACGGAAACGAACACCCCAACAAGATAACGTCGGATAACAAAGAGTAAGACAGATCGCGTCGGTATACAACGAATCAGATAGATCGCGTCGGCTTGCAAAAGCCTGTCGGTATGGAATGTACCAACAGTTGATAACCAAAAGGCCGATTGTGATAACAACTTGGATGCAACAGATAGACAAGGAATTACTCACACACACACACACAACCTATGGTACTACGGAAACCCCGAACACATGAATCCTAGTTTGAAATTTTAAGAAGAGGATTGAAAACGTTACACTTCCATACCAGAAAAGGGTGGGTGGGTGGGTAAGAAGAAAAATGGAAGCAGTCCTACTCTCGCGTTTTGTTTTTCCCTAGTATACATAACTACCAAAAATATTTGCTAGACTGACAACGACCGTTTGGCTGAGACCCTGAAGGTCGGGATGGCTCTGATACCAATTGTAACTACCTCGGTGAATTACGCTCCTAGATACAAGCCTGGATGAGCGGAAATGGTTGAAATAGTACGGTGGGGCTCCAAAAGCCACTCACGGGTAGACCTTTCGGCCGTCCCAACCATTTCCAGTAATCGGGACAAGTACGGGCGGCGTAATCGGCAGGCGAAGGGATCAACTACATACACAAGTGAGTATGTATGCAAGCCACCATACAATAGTACATTAGAGCCATACCATCTAGAAAGAAAGGAAATATAGCAACGCCATACGGCAAGATTCAAATGACCTAGATAGATATAATATTTTAGGATATTTCCTCATACATCACACATCAGAGTAACAAGCGGAAGCGGCAAACAAGGTCCGAGTACGGATAAGAAGCAAATCGGCATAAGATGCCCAGAAATAAGCACATCCCGCCCACAGATCTCACGGATCCCCGTTCCCGGAATCTCTACACCGAACGATCGTTGCCCACATCATCAACCTCTTCCACCCAGTATCCGTCCTGCGAGTGTACCTGTTCATCTGAACCAATAATTTATCGTGTGAGACCCTAGGGGTACTCAGCAAGTCTTTATGCCTCTAAAGGGGACACAACCTGGGGTGACGCAATTGCAGCAAAAGATAAACCCTAACAGTTCTATAGATACTCGCTAACCATCCGCCTAACCAAAGCTAGACGGATGTCTGTGAATTAATGACAACAGTTATAACAGTAATATCACCAGATCCATCCTCCTCCTCGCTTACCGACGAGGAAGCGGACGAACAACCCCCATCCGTTGGCAATTTTATTAACCATTCCATGAGTGTTGCACTATTTACTAGTCAATTACTTAGTCAAATTAAAGCGGTACTTTAGTTATGCTTGTCTATGATCGAGAAACTGTGCTCCAAGTCGTCCATAACCACGGACACGGCTTTCAGAAAGTTTTACCCTGCAGGGGTGCACAAATAGCAACACACACTCGATCAACCTCGGAAAAACCAAATCAAAACCCAACGAGGCCTTCACGACAAAGCAATCACAGGATTCAGAAATATTTCAGGGGGCCACCCCAATGAGTACACCCGCAACGAAGCTAGCTGACTCCGAGACGGACTCAAGGTTTGCGACAATTGTTGTAAACGACTGGGAACCCAAAACTAGGATTGTCGATACCGCGAAAACACTCCGCTTGCCTAAACAGTACAGTGTGCTCCTCGCACAATCTTAAATCAAGCAGTAAACATGGCATAAGTACGGGATAGTAAATAAAACCTCAAACTAGTTTGTGGCCCCAAGAAATAAGAATGAATCAAGCTCTGGCTCAGGGGGGTCCCATAAGCCTCCCGGATGTGGATAGCGCGAATATTCAAGGAACAGGTTTCAAGTACTCGGGGTCCTACGGGACACAAGTGAGCAGGAAAAACCAAATAGCAGATATTGCCCACCGGTGCCACTTTCATTAGTTATCCCATTACTACTCAGGTTAAGTTGTTTAGGTACCTCGTTATCCATCAGACTCTCACATACCCTACACATGCTGTTCTACGACTCGCATGGCTCAAACAACTCCTATAGTAATGGCTCATGGGATGGGGGAACAAGCTTGGTGGGGTTTAAAAGTAAAGGCTATGCAATACTTGGGATTCAGTTTAATGCAATCGCGACTCCATGATGCAAGAGTAAGATAGAGGCAATAGGTATTGTATGTATGCAAGCATGTGGTAGTGCTTGCCTGGCAACTCAGTTGAAGCGAGAGACGGATCTGGGTAGTGCTCCTGGTTCTCTTGATATATCCCCTGCTCAGTGTCTATTCGAAGAAGAACCAAACAAACAAGGGCCAACATAAATAAAGTGCACAAGCATAGGAATAAAATGCGTCGAGCAATCAAGCATGCCATGGTGAATGATGCACAAGTTGCATGGCAATAAAGTAGCATGGCATGGGTGAGGTGTAGAACACAAGAAATAACATTTTATGGGGTTTTGGTCCCATTTTATTGTCATATTAGTTGCTGTATATTATATATTTATATGATGCATGCTGCGATTGAAGTCATGGATAGCATAAACAGAAAGGTCTCGTCGAGCTGATCATTTTAGACATATCATTTGTTAAATTCGGAGTTATAGATCAAAAGTTATTAATTTATTAAGTTCCAGTGGCATTTTGTTGTAATTTACTCAACTTGGAATTTTAAATGTGCAAAAGGTAATTTGAATAGCATATTTGAAATCCTCACATTTTTCTGATTCAAAAACATATATTATTTGCATTATTTGGATTTATAATTGAAAAGTTATTTGAAAACAGATTTATAATTGAATTTGAATTAATTTGAATCAGTTTTGAATTTAAACAGACAATCCAAAAACTTTTGTTACACACTCTTTACAACCGCAGACGCTGACAGGTGGGGACACGGTCGACTCAGGGCCACACGCGGGCGCGCCAGCGGGGGCGTGCCACGTGGAGGAGCCGGGACCGCGGGTTGAGTCTGCGAAACGTGGGGAGCCTTTTTATAAAAACGCCACCGACGCTGACTGGTGGGGCTACGGGGACGACGGGTTTAGGCGGGAGAATCTGCAGGGGCCTAAGCGCAAAACAGCGGCGGCTGTCAGGACGGCAGCGGCGCGCCGCTCTGCAGGCACCGACGATCGGCCGGGGTTTGGTCGACGTTGGCGAGCAATCCACTGGGTAAAACGGAGTGCTGCAAAAACCAAAAATGGAGAGGGCTAAACGGGCTACAGGTTCCCTACAGGTGGCATCGCCAGCGGAGGGCTACAGCGAGCGGGGCGGGGCGACGAACAGCGTCGGATCTAGCTGCTGCAGCGGCTGCTGTCGGTCGGCACGACGCGCGGCGTGCACGCAGAGCGCTCGTCGGAGGGCGGCGGGGCTACGGCGCGCGAGAGAGGAGAGGCCCTTGTCTGGGGGATAGCGGAGCTCACCAGCAGCTTGTCGACGTGGTTGGCGAGGCTCAGGGAGGAAGGGGTCTGACGGCGGGCTCGTGACGAGGAGCTTCAGATCCCTTCGGCCATGGCGACGGCGGCGGTGCTCGGTGGCCTTCCAGTCGCCTTCTCTGGTGCTAGCCGCCTAAGGAGGTGCAGGGGATCTCGTCGGAGCTTCTGGGGGTCTCGGGGAGCAGCAGGACGCGCAGATCGCAACAGGCCGAGGCAGCTAGGGTTTTGGGGCCATGGTGGAGAGGGGGGTCTGTCGGGGGAGGAAGAAAGGAGGAAGGGGAGGCGAGGCAGAACCTCTGGGGTGGATAGGGAGTATCTGGGCGAGGCAGAGTGATGGAGGGGTGGATAAGAACGGGAGGGGGAAGGTGAGGATGGCGTGGGGGATGGGAAGGTGGCTTCGGCCACCTTTTTGCCTCTCCTTCACGTGATCGGCCAGGCAGGGAAGGGGGAGGGTTAGCTAGGCAGGCAGAGCTGGGGGGGGACTGCCAGGTGGGCCAGGTGCGAGGGGCTCGGGGTGGGGCAGGTCAGACAGAGAGAGAGAGAGCAAGAGAGAGGAGAGGGGTAGGCTCGGCTAGGGTAGATGGGTTTGGGGTGGAGAGAGAGAAGAGAAAAGAGAGAAGATGACATGTGGGGCCAGGGAGAGGGGGTGGAGCTGTGGCCCAAGCATGGAAGAGAGGGGAGGCCGAGAGGGAGGTGGGACATGGTGGGGTCGAGCTAGGTTTAGAGGAGGGATGCAAGTATGGTGGGGGTCATGCATGGTGAGAGGGAGAGAGAGAGGGTTTGGTGTCTTGATTAGGTCAAGCATGATCCACACAAGCTCAACAAGATGGCCAAAAGAGAAAGAGGAAAAGAGGTGATGAGGTATGAGCGAGATTAAAATGGATCAAGCCCAAAAGCAGGAATAAAGACAGAGATGACCCACTCAAGAATTCAAACAAAACCCTAAGATGACCAAAGTTGATGATGGTTGCATGGCCCATGCAAATGCATTAAATGCCAGGTTTTATCTTGTGAGAACAAAATAATATCCCATGGCACTTATTTATGTGCATCCCCAAAGATGGAGTAAGGCCAAGCATAAGATTATGAGTGGAATCCACCCAACCCACATGAGCTAGAGGTAAACTCAATTAAAATGCCAAGCTCATATTAATTGGATGGTGGAATTATAAAGTGGAGAAAGAAAGGGTGGTGGAGTCAATAAAAGATATGCCCCCAACTCAACTTGGGCATTTAACAATATATCAAGAACCAAATACAATATCAAGAGGCAAATACAATTAATAATGCATATGAGATAAGAACCAAAACAAAGAGGGTTTTTGTATGATGCTCAAATGCAAGGTGGCATGAAGACATGAGCATGATATGATGATGATGCAACAATTATGTGTAGAGAGTAGCCATTATATTACTAAACCAAGTAGCATTACAGTTGTTAGACAAATGGGATGCTACAACGAGCTGGAAAAGTGGGGTCTGCTGGTCAGTGGGAAAATGAGTGAGAGGGAGGTCCACCAGTCATTCACTCTGTGGGTCAGTTGCCAGGTGCGAAGCGTTTTCTTCGGGGTAAAGAAGGCTGGGCTGGTACTGGGCCTTGTTGGGCTGCTGGGTTGGGTCGACCAGATCCTATTTTTTTTCTGTCTGCTGGCTTTTTCTTTTTCTATAACTATTTTCTGTTTTGAAATTCAAACAACCAAACAATGTTCAAATCATTTCAAACAATCACCAACTTTGCAACTATGAATTTGGTTCTATTCAGTAACATAAACCAAAATCCAAAATGAAATAATATTTTAAATCTTTTTAGGTTCCATTCATTAATTAAATAAAATGGACCATGGTTTATTAATCAAATAGGATTTGATTTATTTAATAAAATCTCTATTTGAAATCCAAATATTTTCAAAACCAAATTAGTAGGTTTTATTTGAAAATATAAAATACTTGGAAAACTTATTTTAAATAAATAAGTTTTGATGTTTTGGAAATAGTAAAACCTTTATTATTAAAACTTGGATATTAAATCATTATTAATTTATTTTAAACAAACCTTTACTATTTTTATCAAAACAAAATGTTTTATTTCAAAAGCTTGGCCAAGGTTTAATTTGGCTCTATAAAATAATATTTATTTATAAAACTTCTATTTCCTTTGAAAACCAAATCCTTTTATTTAAAAGATCCAAAATAGTAATTCCAAAACATTTTATTTTCCTTTATTAAATGTTTATCTTTATAAATCCCTTTAGGATTTATTTGATCCAGATGGGTTTTGAAAGTTTCCAAATGGAATCAAAAAGTTTCTTCTCACTCTGAAAACCAAACAAAGTTTTATTTTATTCATTTATTTTTTACATTACAATTTTTGGAAAATCTTGGGATGTGACAATAACCGTAGATATTCCTGTCACTTCCCCAGATTCAGTAGAGGCATGAACCCACTATCAAGCATAAATACTCCCTCTTGGAGTCACTAGCATCTACTTGGCCAAGATAGCTACTAGAAACGGAGAGCATGCAAGATCACAAACAACACAGACATAATAGAATCAATAATCATAAGGCATGATAGAATCAATAATCAACCTGACATAGTAATCTCAATATCCATCGGATCCCCGCAAACACAACATGTATGCTTACAAATAGATGATCTTGATCATGAACGGAGATCAAAAGATCTAAACATGATAGCACAAAGGAGGAGAAACAACCATCTAGCTACTATATGGAGCCATAGTCCAAGAGTGAACTACTCACGTATCATTGATACGTTAGAAACGTATCTATAATTTTTGATGTTCCATGCTTGTTTAGTATCTACTTTGCTTTGCTTTGTCCACACTTTGAGGTGATTTTCATATGTTTTCTGGTACTAACCTATTAACAAGTTGCCACAATGTCAATTGCCTGTTTTCTGCTGTTTTTGGTTCCAGAAAAGTTAGTAAGGAAATATTCTCGGAATTGTACGGGACAAAAGCCAAAGTCAATATTTCACCGAGGAGAACACGTAGTACAGAGGAGAGACGGAGGGGCGCAGCAGGGCAGCCGCATCCCCCCAGGCGCGTGCCCACCCTAGGTCGCGCCTAGGCAGGGTGTGGGCCCCCTGACCGCCTCCTAGCCTCGCCTCTTCGCCTATAAGAATCCCCCGATGCCTAAACCCTAAGACCCCGATCAATATTCCACGAAACTGTATCTAGCTGCCGCCACCATCGTCCCTAGATCGGGGGGATCTGAAGCTCTTCCCGGCACCCTGTCAGAGGGGAGATCATCCCGAAGGCCTTCTTCTTCATCATGCCAGCCTCCGGTATGAAGCGTGAGTAGTTCCACCTTGGACTACGGGTCCATGTAGTAGCTAGATGGTTGTATCTCCTCCTTTGTGCTTTCATGTCTAGATCTTGTGAACTCCGTTCGTGATCAAGATCTCATCTATTTTTAATCATGCATGTTGTGTTTGCAGGGATCCGATGGATATTGAGATTACTATGTCAGATTGATTAATGGTTTTGTCTTATTGATTCTATCATGTCTGTGTTGTTTGTGATCTCGCATGCTCTCCGTTGTTAGTAGCTATCTTGGCCAAGTAGTTGCTAGTGACTCCAAGAGGGGGTATTTATGCTCGATAGTGGGATCATGCCTCTATTTAATCAAGGGAAGTGACAGAAATCTCTAAGGTTGTAGATGTGTTGTTGCCACTAGGGGGAAAACAACAGTCTCTTGTTCATGGAACAAGTGGATTGTTTACCTTACACACTTTTCTTAAAGCAGTTGTCTGTTGCTTGCAACTTAATACTAGAGGGGGTCGGATGATAACACAAAGGTGGACTTCTAGTCATAGATGCAGTTGGATGGCGGTCTATGTATCTTGTTGTATTGCCCAATCGAATCTCATAGGATCTTTATGTCTAGTATTGCATTGTTATGCCTTGCTCAGTCCTGTCAATTGCCCTGCTGTAATTTGTTTACCCAGCATGCCATGTTTGTTTATGTAAGGAGAACACCTCTAGTGAACTATGGACCCCGGTCTAATCTTTACCATTGATACATCTTCCATTGTTACTGTTTACTTGCTGCAAACCATCATCACCTTCCACACCATAAAGTTGATCCTTTGTTACAGCAACCGATGAGATTGACAACCTCACTGTTAGTTGGGGTAAAGTCTTGAGTTTGTGTTGTGCAAGTTTCCATGTTTCTTGCACCACCTTTGAGACATTTCCTTCCTCCTACTGGTTCGATAACCTCGGTTTCTAACTGAGGGAAGACTTGCTGCTGTGCTGCATCATACCTGTCTCTTGGGGTTTCCCGATGAAGCGCTCCACGTTGACGCAGAACCATCAATCATACTGGAGGCTGGCATGGTGATGAAGAAGGCCTCCGAGATGATCTCTCCCCTCCGGAAGGGTGCCAGGAAGAGCTTCAGATCCCCCCGATCTAGGGACGATGGTGGCGGGGGCTATAGACTGTTTCGTGGAGATCTGATCGGGTGTTTAGGGTTTTGGCATTGGGGGGGGCTTATATAGGCGAAGAGGAGAGCACTACTAGGAAATCATTCATCAGTGGCGCATCGATATTGGTATTCTATGGCGCATGGAAGGTACGCCACTGTTACGTCGCCACTAATGAAAACTTCTGTGGCGCATTTCAAAATGCGCCACTAAAGAGCATTCTGGAAAATGCGCCACTAAAGAGCTATGCGCCACAGAAGGTAAAAATGATGCGCCAGTGGTTTGAATATCAGGTATTAAAAAAACCATACTTGTCCAAATATACAGTATTATAAAGGTATTATATAGTATTATACAGGTATTATAAAGAAAAAGTATATTTGACTTAGTATATGAAAACAAATATAATACAAACACGAATATAGTGCCATCACACTACTTAGAGCCAGATCGTGGTAGACAAGTGGTCATCATATTACAATACAAGTCAAAGGTGGCGAATATTTATAAAAGTGTTTGGTACAAAGTTCACCATCTCATCACATTACAAATGAAGTGTTCACCGCCTACACTAGAATCAAACATAATACAACTGTGATGACGGTGAGAAAGAGAAAGAGCACTAGCAATATCTTTGGTTCTCCTTCCACAGGTGGTTCCTCCACTTGGCTACCGCCTCCTCTCGAGTCGCGTATCCTTTGTAGCTATTGCCGCTAAACTTGCTCACCTATTTCTGACAGTCCTCCCACTCATCGTAGACTCCTGGAACCCAACCCTTGTACACCACATACCACTTCGTCATCTCTATAGATAAGGCATATTAGTAAATCATGCAACAGAAATAACTAAATTGGTTCACATCCATATATGTTCACATAAACTAGAGCAAAAGATCAGTAAACATGGAAAATAGCACATCGATCAAAATCATAGAACTTCGACGACAACGACCACAATAGTGAAGTTTACAACATACGACCACGGTAGTATATAGTTTGTGACACAACACTACACACAGACATCTATGATAATTCTAGGCGCACACATCGATCATTGTTGAGAACTGCTAACGCTCGGCTTCAAAAATGGTAGATAGCCATCCTTTGTCATCCACGTCCCGTTGTCACCCTGCTTATGAAGACTATTTTCAGTCTCCCTCTTAGTCATTCCTCTGTTGTTTTTTAGGACCCCTCCCCTTGTGTTGACATCTTCCACAATGATTTTCGACAACTTAACCTGGATGCGATAGAAGTCTTCTCTAAGATCATCATCGTTGCTTCGCACCAAATTTTCGGCCCATGCTCGGAAACTAGATGGCAGAGTTAGGTTCTGGCAATCCCGGACAAACCCTTTAAGGTGATGCATGGCGTAGAAGGTCTCCTTGGCGCGCCCAGTAGCCGGCTCCTTGATGCAGGGGAACTCGAGCACGTGCTTGAACACGTGCTTATCATCCTTGATACATTCCCCCTTGTTGACGAAGGGGCATCCCTTTCTAGCATAGCCCTCGAGAGCCTCATTCAGAACACCCCTTATTTTGGTGTAGTCTTTCTTCTTCTTCTGACTCACCGAGTCGAAATACGATGCTATCGAGTACTTTGTGCAAATGACGATGAGTGTGCAGTATTTGTCTCTGCACAACACGATTGAAACAGGATGTTGGAAAATGGCAAAGTAAGAAAGCTATAAGAAATCTTAAGTTACCAATCCTAGGGGTGTGTGTGTACTTACTCGGGAAAGAAAGGTAAAAGAAGCGTGTTCGTCCTCTTGTGGTCCACCATGAACTTCGCGAGGTACGCCGTCTCCTTGGCACGCGTCTCTGATCCTTCCCTCAACTGTTAATCACACATGTAGTAGGGATCCACTATCACGATGTAGGGGGTTTGATCTCTCTTGGTCTTCATCACCAGATTGAGCGCGAATAGGCGGACCATGTTATAGTCCAGCCGTTTCGAGAGAAACAACTTGAAGACGTCCTCGTACGCTATGAAGAACACATCCGCGAGGGCTTCATGGATGAAGTCCACGTCCGATGACACCTTGACAGTGAAAACCGGGTAATTTGGATCTTTTTCTTTAAGAAGAATGCCCTCTAGTGTCTTGATACTATCACTCAAAGTGAGCATATGTCCACCAGCAAGGAGAAACAGCTTCAGAGTCAGTATCGTTTCACCGGCTATATGTATCCTGGGCAAGCCATCCTCGCGGCCTGGTACGACGTCATCCTTAGCCTGGATCCTCTTCGGAGGAGGTTGGCTCTTGGCTTTCTTACCTCTCTTCCTGTGCTTCTTCGTCTTCTGAGCAGGCTCCTCCACTTGGGATGCTAAGTGCTCAATGGCCGCCTTTTGGAGTGTGCCAGGGCTAAAGACAAATCCAACAGGTTTCTCCTGTTGATCGGCGGCAGGAGGCGTCTTGAGATAAACCATGGAAGACCAGGCATTGCGTGCATGTAGTGGGACGCCCACCTTGACCCTCGCGAGCGATGAAGGGTTCTTCATCCACAACAGCTATGTACAATCCTATGCCGGCGCCGGTGTTGATGTAGTCGTCGACGTTGACAAATTCTTCATCATCATCGCTGTTGCTGCCATGTGGTGATGGTGGTGGCGGGGGCGACAGTGGTTGCATTGTGACGGCTTCGCCTTGGGGGTGGTCCACACGCTCCCAACAGTTGTTGGTGGTGATTGGTGGTGGCGGCGACGACAGGTGGCTTCCGAGGTGGTGGCTGAATGATCGAGGTGGCGCCGGTGACAGGTGGCATCCGAGGTGGTGGTCGGACGATCGAGCTGGCGCTACTGTGCCCTGTAAGACGAATCTGAGTCTTCGGTCATGTCAAGGGCCAGCCGTGGCATTCTGCAAGGGCCTTGTGTTCGTCGGCTCCCTGAGGTTGAAAGGGGGATCCATGTCGTCGCACCCTGGCAACACCCGAGCAATCCGGACCCTCATCATGGCATCGTCCATTGCATTTTTGTGCATCGTGCGGTTCGCCGGTTGTATGATATTGCCCTTGGCAACATTCGTCAACTCGCCGCCGGCAACTTTGTGGAGTAGTACACAAGCAGCGTCCTGAGTCAAAACACGTATGTGTTGGGCATCATGATCGAGGTGGCAGTCACCAAAGGCGCATAAAGAAGATGAAGCGGAGTAAGTAAATAGTTACCTTGGTGAGGGCGTTGAGCTTGGATAATGTCGACACACGGCCGGTCCCGGCGGCAGGCCTATCGTCAGCATTCTCCAGCGGTACTAGTGCCACCACCGGCTATGCGATACTGGTATTTTTGGTGGGAGCAGCTGTGCGACGACTAGCTCTTGCGGCTGCGCCGCGGCGATGGTGGCCGGTGGGGTCACCAAGTCCGGTGACGCGTCAACGTTGATGCTCGAGTTGCTGCCTATAAAGCAGGGTACGTGTATCAGCCCCTGTCGACCTCCCGCATTCCAAACAGCTAGCCCCTCCATCAACCCAGGGGGGATGATCGCGTGAAGCTTCTCCTCCAATAACTTGTCCATTGCTTTCTCGTCCACTTTTTTCTCTAATGTCTTTAGCTTCAACTTCAGCTCTTCAACCTCGGCTTTATCTTTAGCCGCCGACTGGTTCTTCCTCTCCCTCCTCTTCTTTGCATCCTCTTTGTAGTACTCGGTAAACTTCATGCTTGTACCGAATCCGGACACACGGCCAGCTGATTTTGGCGGCAAATTCTTCTCCCTCTTGTTGTAAGTGTTCGTCGCCCTGTTAAAAACAGTGTCCCATGGCTCCGCCGCCGAATCCTGGGACGACAAGTCCTCGGTAGCATTCAATTCCTTCTACTGCAGAGAGACAAGGAGAGGTGAACCCATGCATTTAGATTCTTGGCTTAATTATTTTAATGAGAGATCCACGGTAAATTCCTTACCAGCTCATCCTCAAAGGCCTTCATATCCGGGTCGTCGGTGATGAACTCCCTTGTAACAGGATCCAGGTAGTAGCAGGCCCGGACAAATTGTCGGATCTACAAGTCTGTGATTTTATGCCATGGGTTCTCTTTACCCATGCGTTCAAGCTCGGCATCCTCCTTGTCCCAAATGGGTTGTTTCCCTCTGTATCCGCCGCTTCCAAGCCGGTGGTTACCTATGTTCTTCTCTCGCATAGTCTTTACCCACTCAGTCCATGCTTTAGAGGCAGCGGTATCTAAGTCCGCCTTGAATATCTTGAACTCTTCTTCGTCGAGCATAGGATTTTTCCTACTTATAATCTCCCAGCTTTCACCTTTGTCAATGTTGTTCTTTACCCGGGTTTTCCAACTTCTCAAGGCGTTGCTCATCTTTGTCTGTGCTAGTTTGTTCACTGGGTTCTTATTACTCTCCAGGTGTCTGAACTTCTCTGTGAATGTGTATTGCTTGTGAAGCTTATTAAGGAGGTTATCCACCAAAGCATGATTACGTCGGATGTACTTCGTGTTGATCGACATGCTTTCCCGGACGATGCACCCGAGTTGCATGCCGTACCCACTGGCAATCGATGCAGGCGCAATGGGTTGGCCACCTTCTGTGACCTCAGTGAACTCATCACAGACGTTGGCGAGCACTTGCGGCTTCCGATCCTTAATATACTTCTTCTTCTTCTTCTTCTTCTTCTTCTTCTTCTTCTGTATAGCGGCCGGGTTGCCTCTACCACCATCTGTGCGCTCGCCGCCATTCGTGGTGGTGTTACCCTCCTCCCCGCCTTCACTAGTTCCTTCGTAGTCGTCGTCGTCCCCCTCGTAATATGGATCTTCCTTGTTGCCCCCAGCACCTCCGATGACGGTCACCGGTGGTGGTGTCATTCTCATCTCCTCTGCCTCCTCATGCTCTTGGGACGGCCCCCAGAACGACTTGTTGGCCTCTCGAGCTAGCTCCTCGATGCTCATTTGTTTAGAAGGATTGGCCTCGTCGTTAGTCGACATGTTTGCGCTTTATTACTAAAAAAGAGGCAAAAGGTTAGCACAAATATCGACCAAAAAATTCGGCATGACCTTTGCTAATTTTTGGACCTACGAGTGCCCATTTCTCAACCGAAACGGAAGTGAATCAACACTTCGGGAGAAATGGGAAACTCAATTGAAATCCCTGCAAGAAAAAACACCCCATAACCATTGATAAACCCATTGACACCATCCATCATCATCCAACACCATCTCATTCACAAAATAAACAAACTCTGCAGCACCATCTCATTCACAGATTCAAATGTAGCATAAACAAGTTGGCAGCACCATCTCATTCACAAAATAAACAAATTCTGCAGCACCATCATTAGTGGGTAAATAAAATCATCTTCATAGTTCTAATAAGATCAAAGAATATATAAGATCAAAGAATATGGCAGTTTGTACAGGATCAAAGAATATACAAGATCAAAGTTATATGTCATTAGGAATATGGCAGAATCAAAGAATATACAAGATCATAGTTCCAGCAAGCAACCAACTAGTTTTGAATTTGCCAGCAAGCAATCAACCTGCCAGTTAAACCTGCCACCAAGCAACAAGCCAGCAAGCAACATCTTCACAGGATCAAATTAAATGATTCAGTTAAACCTGCCAACAAGCAACCAACCAACTAGTTCTGAATTTGCTAATGTTTTTTATCATAACAGATACACAAATAATAGATTCAGATATTGTTTTTTTATCTAGGAGCACACATAACAGATTCAAAGATTGTTTTTTATAATAAAATTTGCATTGTTTTTTATGCAGGAGCACACATCCAGATTTTCTACTAGTATCAGATTCAGAGATTTGCATTGTTTTTATAAATGATTCAGAGACAAGCTAATTGCATTCACCTATAGCACTATCAATAGCAACAAGCTAATTGCATTCTGATCTCTAGCACTATCAACAACACTATCAATAGCACTATCAACAACACTGTCACCTGTAGATATTTTTCACAAGCAACAAGCTATTTGCATTCACCTGTAGATATTTTTCACAAACCCACTGGTCCCATCCTGGACCAACACTAGTATCTATACTAGTGCAATGCTTTTTTTTTCAAACCCACTGGTCCCAGCCTAGACCAACACTGATAGTTGAATTTGCACTCACAGATTGAGGCCATTATCTATCTAACAGCAAGAAATAAGGGTCAAATAAAGCTAACTGAATTAATAGGGGTCAAATAAAGCTAACAGATTGAGGCCATTGACTATCCTAAGATATAAGTAACACTAGGAATCACACTAACACTTCTATATATGAATATAAAAGTTAACAGATTGAGGCCATTGACTATCCTAAGATATATACTAGCATGATCAATCAAGCTAACACTTCTATATATGAATAGAAAAGTTAACTGAATAGCACTGACACATGTTAACTGAATTTTAACACATAAAGTTTAGAGATTTTTCACAAACACATTCAATCAAGCTAACACTTTATACCAGCATGATCAATCAAGCTAACACTTCTATATATGAATAGAAAAGTTAACTGAATAGCACTAACACATGTTAACTGAATTTTAACACATAAAGTTCAGAGATTTTTCACAAACAAAATCAATCAAGCTAACACTTTATACCAGCATGATCTACTAGTAGACTAGATCACAAGTAACACTAGAAAGCACTCAAGAACATCTCCTAAATAGAGGCATTTGAGAACTGACAGAAGCATTTGACTGACAAAAGCATTTGAGAAGAACATCTCCAATAGGCTAGTGAGTGATCACATGTTAACTGACAGAAGCATTTGAGAAGAACATCTCCAAATTCATAGAAGTATCAGGGGAAGAACATCACGTGCTGGAGTACCAGGGGGAACATCATGGGAACAACTAGACTAGACCTTCTCTAAATAAACTACTAAAGGAAAACATAAACTACTCTACTGAAGGAAAACATCAACTACTCTACTACCTGCAGAAGGGGAGGCGGTCGTCGACGAGGTGGCATGGTGGTGGTTCTCCTACTGCGGGACTGGCCTGCTCCTCCTAGGGTGTAGGGGACAGGCTCCGGTGGCTCCTCCTCCACGGGCGCACGGTGGCTCCACGGGCTCCGACAAATCCTCCTCCACGGGATCCAGTGTCTCCTCCTCCACAGGCTCACGACGGCTCCTCCTCCATGGGCTTTAGCGGCTTATCCTCCACTAGCCTCCTCCTCGGTGCGGCGGGCGTGCGGGCGGCGCTTGGGCGGGCGTGTGCTGGGGCGGGCGGCGCTAGGGCGGTCTCTAGGGTTCGTCGGGGTTGCACGCATTTGATTTTGGGAAAGTGAAACGGAGGTGGGGGAAAGAAAAGGCCGAACTGTCCATTTGACTAAGTGCCAAAGTTTTGTGGCGCATACCGCCTGAATGCGCCACAGAAGTTTCAACTTCTGTGGCGCATTCCAGTGATATGCGCCACAGAAGTTTCATCCTCTGTGGTGCATTCCAGTGATATGCACCACAGAACCTTGGCACTTAGTCCAAAATGGTGCAATGTTGTTGTTTGACATGCATCACTCACTAGCCTATTGTCTTGCTTGATAGCACTAATCTGGGGCAGCCAGGTTCGAATCCTGGCTGTCTCAATTTTTTTCCTTATTTAAAAATTATTTTTAATTACAAGTTACAAATATATTTAAAACCAAGAATCATATACATAAAAAAAACCCTGAATATCGTATACATAATTATATTATTCTCAAAAAACCCGAATCATATACATCAATATAATTTTACTCGAGATAGCCTCTCTTTACAATCTTCTTGCCCTTTTTCTTCGCGGTTGAATACTTTAGCCCGGGAACTATGAGATTTCTTCTCGTGAACGGACAACCTTTAGTAGGTAGTGTAGTCTTTCTTCTTACTGTAGTAGTAGTAGGCATGTTGAAGTACTTGTCGAACTCCTCTTCAATCTTTGGATCGCCGTTCTTATCGATGTCTTTCTCATTGGTGGATCATTCCATTCCGATGATGCTCCTCTTGACCCTCCTCACTACAACACGACTGGGCTTTGATGGGTCAGTAATAAAGAAACATTGATCAACTTGGCTAGCGACTATCCACGGCTCATTTTTCGCGGAGGCCTTCTTTGCCGACTTGGAATCGGGTATAACGCAGGTGGTGAAATATCGGCCTTCTTTTTCGACATTCTTGGCCCATCTAACACGAAACATCGGTACCATGTCTCCACAGTAGTCGAGCTCCCATATCTCCTCGATCCTTGCGTAGAATCTTTCCATGACAGTAGTCTCGTCATCGACGAAGGACATCATAGTTACTCCTGAGTTTTGATATTCGCTATTCATGTCCTTTTTCTCTGTGTAGAATCTGTAACCATTGATGTCGTATGACTGATAGGTCTTTACGTTATGCGTTGGGCCCTGTGACAAGGAGAATATGAGTTGTTGATCTTCCCTAGAAGGCACCTGCGGGGGATTGTCCAGCAGCCTTTTCTTGAACCAACCCGTGAAGCTGGAGTAGTGTTCTCTTGTTATGTCTCCTTTCTTCCTCGGGCGGGTCTGGTACATGTACTCCTGCTCGATCAAGCTTTTGTGATCTTCCACCCAAGGGCTGACCAATTCAATGTGTTCTAGTGCGACTTGGTGTGCCCTGCCAAAGTCGGCCCGTCGATTAGCAATGCCAACATGCAGTGAGCGGTGGCCCTCGTGGTGACCATACCCAGCGAGCCTGCCGAGGTGCTTCTTGGTGGGTATTCCACATCCTCGTTCTTGGTGGTTAGATAGTTCTGGCAGAAAGAGATGCACTCGTAGATCAGAAAGCCCTTGGCTATGCTTCCCATTTTGAATTATTTTGAATTGCCTTGTTTATGTGTTTATTTGCTTGTAAAAGGATTCTTAGGTGAAATAAACATCATCTAGACAATCTCCACACTTTTCCCAAAGACAAATAAATCAAAACAAACAAAATAAGGGAATGGTCATTTGGACCAATTTAACTCCCATGCCTACTTTGGTTGTATCTAACTTTCAGAACTTAACAGAAACTTGTTTGGATCTTTGCACCCCTTGATACTACTCATAACAAAGTATCAAGGCCCACTTTCTGATCAGCCAAAAACATTTGAATCCATAGTTTAAAGGACAATTTAAAATTGAATCTATATCATATGGGAAGATCCCACTTTTTCAAAAACCACTCAAACAAGCTCAACTTTCAAAACCCAAGCATCTGTAGACTCACCAGCACCTACCTAGCACACCCACCAAAAATCTTTTCAAAATTGAAAACTTGAATTCATGCGGCCATTTCATCAAACACCTTGCAGATGCAAATCAAATAAAATCCAAACACTATTTGGAGCAGTTATTTGAGCCTAACTTGTTCCCTCTCTGGTTGCAACTAGGCTTTAGTAGATCATCTAGCTCATTTGTAAACATCTAGAACCAATGTAATCTTGGCAATGTCATCAATGGTGAACAACCGAAGCCACCCATGCCACCCCAGTGTAGACAACAAGCTAGGAGAGGAACTAGCCGTGCCAACCTTGTCTGGGAGATCACCGATGCCTCACCGCCCCCTCTCGACCAGCCCTTCCTCGAAGACACTAACCAGAGCACCCAGGAACGCCGCGCCCGTGCCTCTGTCAACCATGCCGAGCGTGCGCCAGAGCGCCATCCTCGACACACGCCCACAGACCGCGAGCCGCCCTCGCCGCGTGCGTACACGATCACCACCGTCCCAGGAGACCGCCAGACATCCCCGTTCGCCGCCTCATGCCTCACAGCCACCGCTCGCCGTCGAAGACGACGCCTCTGCCGCGCAGATCATCGTATGTTCTAGACCGATTGCCACCGCCCCTACATGCTCATTAAAGCCATAGAGCATCGCCAGGAGACCACCGATCGATCGCCACCACCGGCCATGCCTCTAGCAACCCGTAGCCATGTCTCCACCGTCGCCTGCCCATTCCGTTCGGTCTCGTCGTCGAGACTATAAATAGAGGCCTCCCTCGCTCAAACTCTTCACACCATCTCACTCCCCTCTCCTCACTGATCGTTCCACCATGTTCCCAGAGCAAGGCGAGCAGCGCGTCGCCAGAATTTGGCCGGAGCAGGCCGCCTCTGGAGAAGAAGGGCGCCGTCGATTTCGTCCACCCCAGGAGAAGCTGACGGTACCAGGAGGTTCGCCATCATCAACTTCGTCGTTCGCCCGCCTCGCCGACCCTCGCCTGAGCCTCGGTGAGCCCCCGACGAACCCCACCTGCCGCATTAGCTTTCTGTCTCGCCGGCGCCGCACGACATGGACGATGAGTAGCAGTCGTTCGATTAGACTTAGATCGTGCGGATGAGATTGCCCCGTACCGCTTCGCGTTTAAAGAGCCACTGACTGGTGGAACCCCCCTGTCAGTTGAGCCCCATGCCACGGAGTGACACTAGGCCGGCCCGTTAACAGTTCCCGCGCAGCCCATTCATTTGAATTTGGATTTTTCCATTTTAATTCAAACACAGTTCTGTACCTAGTTTCAAAAATCAACCCAGCTCGATTCAGTGCACCAATTGAATGAAACCAATTTTGTTAGAAAGGTCTTGAAATGCTGAATGCAAGCCCGTTGGATTCAAATCATTTGGATCTGTAGATCAACCTTGGTAAAAATAACAAGGCAGAAGCTTTTCTCCATTCAAACATTTTTCAAATTTAAACCATAATAGCTTTTGAGTTGATTCCAACTCTCAAAAATCACATTTTATCATACCTTTAAGAATATATAAAAACATTTGGGTTTACTTACAGAAATAATGTTCAAGTAATAAAAGAATGCCACATACGCATTTTTAGCCACTTTATTTAAGTAAAATAAAAGGTTAAACCTTATTAAATTGTGACACCACTTTAAATCAAGTTCCCATATACTGAAATGTGTGGTGATGACATGTGTCAACATGATCCCATGTTTGGTTTGGAGAATATTAAATCTTAAGTAGTTTTCAATGAGTAGAAATTACTTTTCTAAAAATAAAAGAAATTAAACCAAGCTTTAATCTTGTAATGTTAGTGATGATGCTAGATCTTCTCTCGGACCCTTTTGTGTGATGATTGAAAGTAGTTAAGTATTGTTTGGTGATTGTGTACCTCGTATTTAATTATAGACGCTAGTACCGACCAAGGATACGAGGAGGAAGGAGGACACTACAAAGAAGAAGCCGAGGAGAACTTCAACCACTGCTCTTCACAAGGCAAGCCTAATACTACTAGTTGAATGTGCAAGCCTAATACTACTAGTTGAATGTGCAAGCTAACACTTGCAATTTAGCAAGCTTATAATGATAATGATGCAAGCCAATACTTGCAAGCTATTAACCTTGCAAGCTTATACTGATACTTGTGCAAGCTAACACTTGCAAGATACTATACCTATGCAAGCAAATACTTGCTTGTTAACATGCCAACTATATGCCTTAAGCATATATGATCATAACCACTTGATAAACCAATCCTAGTTTTACTTACAAGCTTTATACTTTATTTCTTTATCAAAGCTATTACTTAGAGTTTACTTTAGTGAATTGTAGATACTAGAAAGATAATTGAAGGTTGCATAAATAGCATAAAATTTGGCCTAAGCTAGATAATCCTTATGTCATCCTAAGGCATGAGATTAAACTTAGTTAAACTCCACTAGTTTACCACCCCTCATTAGTACTTACCCCCACTTGTAGATGCTAGTGCTAAGCATAAAACTTGATCAACTTAGATGGGAATACTTAGTGGAAAAATGGTTATGAAAACCTTGGAATGATGGATCATTCTATTGAAATGTTTTGGACATGTGTTTCCGAACACCAGATGAATTATGGTGATGAAAATGTTGAGGCATGAGCCTTATCCCTTTATAAAATTGATGGTTGTTTGGATGCGATACCATTCCAATTTTACCGTACAACCACAATACCCGAAAATTGGGTAGGGCTTGACTGGAAACTTATATACCTTAGTATTAGTTCCCTCACGGCCAAGGTCTAAGCTGAGGCTACCTTGTGAAGATTGTCCACCTGTGCAGTACCCAAGATGACAGTAGGTCATGGTTGGGAGGCCAAACTCACAGGAGAGCTGCTTATACTAGGGTGTGTAATTGAAAGGTTAGGATTGATTATCCGCATACTGAGTATGGTGAATTCAGGATTTGTTCCTGACGGATGTATCGAATGTTGTGGTGAAAGTGTACAATATCTGCAGAGTGTCAAACTATTCGAATAGCCGCGTCCGTGGTTATGGACAGTTGGAGTGGCCATACTGTTCCCCCGTCAGATGTTTTCAAAATGACTGGTGAAATGACTTGAGACTTTGACTTGACCACAACAGAGTTGTGATATGAAATACAAGTTCCCAATTAGGTGTTATAAAATTTGACTAGCTTTCTCTTGCTTTTGAACTTAGTAGAAGTAAATCTGGATTTTTGCAAAACAACCCAAGAGCTTAGTGTCCTACTATAAAAACCCCTTCACTTGTTAGTATTAGTTTGCGAGTACTTAAAGAGTACTCATGGCTTTTTCCCTGGCTATTCCCATGGCCAAACTATGAAGAGGAGTACCTGGAGGATGGACCCTAGGAAGGTTACGACAACTAGGATCATCTCCCATCGTTAGCATTGCATGTGACCCCGGAGATGGAGCTTCGCCTACGCTACCGTTATTATTATGTATTCTGCTACTTGAGTTGTATTAAGAACTGGATCATGAGATCCTTATTTGTGTAAGTCCTTATGTATGGTTTGTAATGGATGATGTACTGTGGTATCCAATTCTGTTATGTCTCGCAAAAATGGTAATCCTAGGATTGCGATGTATGGCATAATAGGCATTTGGGATTAAAAATCCGGGTGTTGACAAGTTGGTATCAGAGCCATCCTGACCATAGGAGACCCTAGTTAGATTGGACGTTTGGAATCAAAAACTTACTTTCAAAAGCAAAGAAAGCAAATATTTACAAAAAACTTATTCCCATTCTTATCACTTTGATTCTTTCGTGAAAATTCATGTTCCTCAAAAACTCTTGCAAAATACATAAAACATGACACACTTGATCACTCTACTAACTTACTCATCTTATATTCTTTTAGATGGACGTGAAGTACAACAAGTTTTATCAGTTGGGAAATGGAGGAGACCTTATCTTTGAGAGGGATTTGGACCAGCTTTCGGAACTTCTGGAGCATCCGCACCCCGAGTTCTTCAGAGCTCAGCTCAATGATCAAGGAGGAGAAGATATGAAGTGTCTAATTGTTGCAAGTCTCCGAGGAAAGATTGAACATCCCACTGCCGAGCTAATTCAATTCACCTTTAGAAAGAACAACTGGCTCGATGGACTTGCCAGGGCCATGCAGGAAGCTCTTGCCCGTCTATGTGGGCAGAGTATCAACCAGATCAAGGGTACCCGCTTTGAGTTTTGTCCAAGGCGTGATGCTAATGGACAACCACTGGAAGCCCCATACCACCACGAGATGAAGACTCAGTTGGACCACCTGAGCTTCATGATGTACGATCGTCAGCAGGAGTTGGACAATTGTCGTGACTACTCCAACCAAAAGTCCACCATTATCAAGACGAAGGATCAGACCATCGCCATGCTAGAAAAGGATCGCAAGTCACGTCGCCGTCAGCTCGACAAGAAGGAGTGCATCATTGCCCGTCTTCTCCACCGTATCTCGTCTTTGGAGGAGACCATCCATGAGAGAGACATGCACTTGGAGGAAAGGGAGAATGCCGGAGAGGATCTTCGTGGAGACCCCTACTCCTATCTCAGCGATGATGATGATTTTCTAGAGGATCAGGCTATGGATTTCTTCACCGATGAGGAGGATTTCGCCTTCATCAATGACGACGATGATGATGAGGATGACGACTACACCGACTTCGAGGAGTATTATCACTTGAGCACTAGCATAGTGAGTAGTATTCGGTCCCACTGTATCTTAGTTTCCAGAATGGTTCCTAAAACCTTCTGTTTACCTTGTTGTGGTGTGTGTTTGTATCGTGTGCTATGAATGAATGAATGAAAACCAAGTTGTTAGAAAATCTGAGTCAAACTTTAAAAACTTTTCAAAGCCATGAACCTTAGAAATGTCCCTCTTTTCTCATGATCTATCTCAATCTTCAGATGCCACGCGGAGGAAGTGGTTCATCCCCGGACCCGATGTTGTAGATCCTGCAAATGTTGGTTTCTGACCGCGAAGCTGAAAGAGCGGAACGTCAAGCCAACCTAGCCACCCTTCAACGGATAGATCAGCTAGACCACAACAATCAAGGCGACAGAAACCAAGACAACCATGGATCTAAGATCAAGAATTTTCAGAACACCAACCCACCTGTTTTCACTAAGTCGGAAGAGCCCTTAGACACCGATGATTGGCTGCAAACCATGGAAAACAACCTAGAAGTCGCCGGAGTGGAAGCTAACGAGAAAGTTCTGTTCGCCACCCACTATCTAGCCGGAGATGCGAGAGCATGGTGGAACAGCGTTCGTGCAATGACCGGAGGACAGATGATGACCTGGGAGGAATTCGAAGTCAAGTTCAGCAGAACCCATGTGCCACCAGGTTTGATCAAGAGAATGAGAGACGAATTCAGAGAACTGAGGCAAGGACGGATGACCGTAGTGGAATACCGTGACAAATTTTTGTCATTAGCTAGCTATGCCCCGGATGAGATCGACACCGAAGCCAAGAAGAAAGAAAGATTCCTAAATGGTCTGCACGATGAGATGAAGACTGTGTTAGTCAATATTCCCTTTGCGGATATCGAAGCCCTTGTCGACTCTGCCATCCATATGGAAGGAAAGATCAACCAAGCCAATGAGAACCGCAAGCGTCGCATGATGCATCAACCAAGAACCCATCAGACCCCAAAGTACCGCCCTAGCCCATCTCCAGGATTTGCCCCGAGAACCAACAGACCCCCAATGAACCGTTCGACCTATCCCAACCGTGGAAACCCTAGGCCCGGAGGAAATCACAACAACCCCGGCAACTCTAGCAATTTCAACCGTGCACCGCCCAAGTTCAACAACAACAATGCTACCGCCAACCCCAACACTGCCCCGAGGACTGGAAGCAATGTTGTGCCTGTTGCAGCAAAGGACAAGTCGCAAGTGACTTGTTATGACTATGGAAATAACGGTCACTACTCCGAAGAGTGCCCCAACAAGAAGAATGCCACAGCCCCCAATGCAAATGCCCCAGCTTAGCAGCAGCGTCGTGTTCAGCCAGGAAGAAGGTTTTCCCCAGGGAATTCACTCAACCGCAACGGCCGTCTTTTTCTCATGCATGCTGAAGAAGCTCAGGAAGCGCCAGACGTCGTGCTGGGTATGTTTTCTGTTAATTCAGTACTTGCAAGAGTGTTGTTTGATTCTGGTGCATCGCATTCATTTGTCACCGAAGAATTTTCCTGCACTAGTAAGATTCAACCAACAAAACTGAAGCATGTTATGATCGTTCAAATTCCCGGTTCAACCACCAAGGCTAGGCAAATTTGCAAAGCCGTCCCTATCCGAATCCATGGCATAGATTTTTATGCTAACCTGATAGTACTCGGAACTAAAGGTTTGGAAGTAGTACTAGGAATGGATTGGATGTCCAAACATAAAGGATTGATTGAATGTGCCAAGAAAGCCATCACCATGACCAGTACAGCCGGAATATCAGTCGAGCATATATCTGAAACCTTACCTCGTCAATTCAAGTGCAACAAGAGTATAGCCCAACCTACCATTGACCAAGTCCGGAGAGTCTGCGAATACCCCGATGTATTTCCAGATGTTTTTCCCGGTATGCCCCCAGATCAGGATATCTAGTTTATCATTGAACTAATCCCCGGAACAGGACCCATAGCCCAAAGACCATATAGTATGAACCCGTCTGAACTAGCAGAACTGAAGAAGCAACTGGATGCCATGCTGGAAATTGGATTGATTCAACCAAGTGCGTCACCATGGAGATCACCTATCTTATTTGTGGACAAGAAGGATGGAGGTAACCGTTTGTGTACGGATTATCGGAAGTTGAATGATGTCACCATCAAAAACAAGTACCCCTTGACCAACATAGAAGATTTGTTTGATCAGTTGACCGGTGCCAAAGTGTTTTCTAAGATTGATCTTAGGACTGGCTATCATCAACTCAAGATTCGTGCAGAGGATATTCCCAAGACTTCCTTTACCACCAGATATGGATTATACGAGTATACCGTCATGTCTTTTGGATTAACCAATGCCCCCGCTTATTTCATGAATCTCATGAATAAGATTTTTATGGACTTCTTGGATAAGTTTGTCGTTGTTTTCATCGATGACATTCTGATTTATTCCAAATCGGAAGAAGAACATGAGCTACACCTAAGGACCATTCTTCGAACCCTTAGAGAGCATCGGTTGTATGTCAAGTTTAGCAAATGTGAATTCTGGTTACAGGAGGAAGGATTCCTCGGCCACATTGTATCAGCCGGAGGGATTGCCGTTGACCCCGGAAAGGTGAAAGATGTCGAAGATTGGCAAGCCCCAACCACTCAAACCCAAGTTCGTGCATTTCTCGGATTGGCGGGATAGTACCGCAAGTTCATAGAAGGATTCTCGAGTATCGCTAGACCCATGACCCAATTGCTGAAGAAGGACAAGAAGTTTGAATGGACAGACAAATGTGAAGCGAGTTTTCAAGAACTCAAGAGGAGATTGATTTCAGCCCCTGTCTTAATCATGCCGGATATCACGAAGCCCTTCGACGTGTATTGTGAAACATCCAAGATCGGTCTCGGATGTGTGCTAATGCAAGAAGGCAAAGTTATATCTTATCTATCTCGACAACTGAAACAACATGAGCAAAATTACCCAACCCATGACCTCGAACTCGCGTCCGTAGTTCTAGCCCCGAAGACATGGAGGCATTACCTGATGGGAAATCGTTGTGAGATTTATTCGGATCACAAGAGCCTGAAGTATATATTCACTCAGAAGGAGTTGAATATGAGGCAGAGAAGATGGATTGAGTTAATCAAGGATTACGATCTGGACATGCACTATCACCCTGGTAAAGCCAATGTGGTAGTAGATGCCCTTAGCAGATTGCCGTGCCGCTTGAACTCCATGATTTTGAAGGAGCAACCAAGTTTGCACAAAGAGATGGAAGATTTTCGAATGGAATTAGTAAGTGAAGGATTTTTGGCTAGCATAGAACTTCAACCCACTTTGATCAGCCAGATCAAAGAGGCGCAGAAAGGAAATTCTAGTATTGACGGAATCAAGCGTCGTATCGGTACAGGCAAAGTACCCGGATTCACCGAAGACGAAGAAGGAGTTTTGTGGTACAAAGGACGCCTTTGTGTACCAGTAGATGCTAAGTTGAAAGAAGTTATTCTAAAGGAAGCTCATGATACTCTTTATTCTATCCATCCCGGAGGAACTAAGATGTATCATGATTTGAAAGAGCAATTTTGGTGGCATGATTTGAAATCGGAAGCTATATCGCCAAGTGTGATATATGTCAGCGAGTCAAGGCGGGACATCAAAGACCCGCTGGATTGTTGCAACCATTGCAGATTCCGGAATGGAAATGGGATTCCGTTGGAATGGACTTTATCACCGGATTGCCTACCTATAGTAGGGGAAATGACTCTATCTGGGTCATAGTGGACAAATTGTCCAAAGTCGCCCATTTCTTACCCGTCAAGACCACATATCAGAGTTCGAAGCTAGCTGTGAGGTTCCCAACCTTTAATAAGGTAGAGATCCCTGTGTTTACAATTGTAGTCCCTGGATCAATAGCTAGCATCCACAGTTAAGATGTAATATCAAGAAACAAAGGTCATAATACAACTTTATAACCAGGAATAAAATAATTTATTTCATCTTACATAGCTCATCTGGCTATCACATTACATTGCAGCAGAAATCTATAAAGCATGGAGTCCTTCATCTTCAAAGTGCCATAGGCAATCATGTTGGTTGTAGACTTGTAATCCTATTCAACACACTTAACATCAAACAAACCTGCAATATAATAAGTTGCAGCCACAAGGGTCAATACATTTGAATTGTATTGGCAAGTTTCACTACTATGTAGAAACAAGTGGATCCTATCATTACATGCATATTTGGCTAAGTGGGGTTAGGCTCATTTGCAGAAAGCAATATAGTTTTATCCTATATTTTCAAAATAGTTTTTGATCTTTTGTCAAATATTTCTGAACTTCTTGGAAAACTCAAAGTTCTTCTAATCCCTTGTTGTCACCATCAAGTTTTACTTTGAGAAATTGGAATGTCGAGATCTTCCATAGCTTCAGGCCTTAGTTGCTCAGTATTGTCCATAACCCGGGACACGGCTAAGTACTTAGAATTTTTTTGATCTTCTGCAGAAGTTGTACACTTTACCCACATGACACAAACTCATCTTGATGCCACCAGTGGCCGCTGGATAAGTACTCACCAAGATGGAGTACTGGCAGATTGAGAAGGTGACAAAGTCTTTCCATAGAAGTCCTCCCAATACACAATGCTAGCTTGTCATCCAGGCACCAATGTAGGGATAAATTTCCCTTACACAATTCTAGTCAACCTGAAGATGCCTATGCATGGGTCTTCCACTATGTAGTTGACTAAGCCAGAGCCCATTTAGCATGTGGCTGCACACGGAAGCCACTGTACGAGAAACATGTTCAATCTCTAAGTCCCTGGGTGGTTTTCTTCTAGTGCATATACAAAAAGAGATGGCCATATAAACATGGTTCCTTTTGTTGCCACCTTGTCCAAAACTTGAGTATCCTTGTCCACCCAGGTGGTTCATTGAGTACTTGTTTTATTATATAAAACATATATCTTTTCAACTCTTCATATAATCATAACATGTATCCCATCCCAATATATAGCAGGGCTAAGCTTACTATAACTACAATGTTTCCACTAAGGGAGATATAAGGGTATCCTATTAGGATTTAGCATAGCATAAAATATAGTAGTCCTTATCATGCATGTTACAAAATCCACTAAGTGTAATGAAAAATAGTAGGACATGGATGATAGTGTCACTTGCCTTTTTAGTAGAGAATGTTGGTTCACTTCTTGTTCTTGCAAATATCACACTCTTCTAACTTCACTACAAATCAATCAAGCAAACACAAATTCAACTAGCATTCCAACTAATTTACCACACATAAAATAATAGAAACAAGGTCATGCATGCAAGCATGCAAAAGATAGTTTTATTTACAAAAGTGGTTTCTACTAGTCTCTAAACATTATAAAGTTTAAAGTGGTCATTTACTAAAGTGTTAAAACCATTTGCAAAAGGTTTTATCCATAAACCATTTTTTAAATCAAATCAATATTTTATGTGGTTGAAAATGCTTTTAGTAAAGCAATATTCTTTAAAGAGTTCACCAAATATATTTTAGTTCTCAAAACTTGGTGTTTAGGGTCAGAAGGTTTGAATCAAATCATTTCCCAAAGGTTTCACTCAAAAATCATTTCTAAATCATAATCAATATTTTTATTTGACTAGAAATGAGCTAATTCTAAATATTTACTCCTTAACTTCACAAAATACATTTTTAAATCCATAAGTTGGTTCCTAGGGTCAGTAGGTTCACAACAATCCATTTTGCAAAGATTTCACATTAAAATTATATCTAGAACAATTTTTATATTCATAATAAGCCTACACATGTTTCTGCAAATTAAACCAATTTTCCAGAAGCAAAACATTAAAAAAATGCATGGTTGCAAAGTACTTGTTCTTCTGAATCCATTGATATAAAATTTGCAAAATTTGGACGTGTAGAATTAAAGTTATGAATTTTACAAGTTTGCATATCAAATAGATTCTAATTTCTCTTTTAAACAAAACCTTGTCCACGTGGCGTGTTTCTATTGGACTGTACCGCTTCGTGCGGATCAGCCTCTACGAACCGTTGGATTTCACTTAAATCATACGGTGCAGATGGACTCATACCCCTTCAGGTAGATCTATTCCTAGCCAGACGATTTGCATCGCACGGCTCACAGCAGCTCGACCAGTAACTGGCGGCGCTGGCGGCGACGACTGGCGGCGCACGTTCGGGCTACGGCGGATCCGGTGATTCAGGAAGCAAAAAAGACAGAGGAGGGGCTCACAGTGTTCGCAGGGTCCTGGTGAAGCTCGAGGTGCTGTTGGTTTGCCGAGGGGCGCACCAGAGAGGCGACGATTGCTCGCCGGAGTGTGCAGCGGCGTCGGGCGGCTCTGGAGGTCGTCCGGGACGGAGCTGCAGATCGCCCTAAGGCAAGATAGAGGCACGGTTAGACGCGGGCGAGTGTGGCATTCACGTGAGCATGATCGAGAGGGCTCGGGGCGGTCTGGCTTACCAGGGAGACTTCGCCGGAGTAGACGCGTCGTCGGTGGCGCTCTGATGTTGATGAAGCCGAGATTCTAGAGCGTGCGGGAGCGAGCTGGGGCTATGGGCAGGTGTGCCTAGCGATGGGGAACAAGATCGTGTGCAGTGGAAGGCGAGGGGCGGCTGGTCGGCGCCGGAATTGCTCGGAGAAGGTTGCCGGAGCAGCGGCGGTGCAAAGCCGATTCGAGGCAGCCTGGTGGCTCTCTGGCAGCGGGGTCTGAGGGGAAATGGCGAGGAGGAAGAGGTGCTTATGAGGGCATGGTCGCGAGAGGAAGTTACTACGCCATCAACGCGTATTGTCGCCGGCAATCAATCGGCTACAACGACTGGGGGACGTGGTCGCGGGGTTGAAGACGACTGCGTGGCAGTGGGGCCGTGCTGACAGTGAGAGAGAGAGGGGGCACGGGGTCCACTGCTCAGTGTCTGGGTGGGTGTGTTTTCGTGTGAGAAAACGTTTTGGTGAGGGTATGCCGGGTGGGCTCTTGCTGGGATTAGTGGGCCAGACGAGTTGGGTTTGTTTGTTTCACTTTTTTTATTCTGAAAGCCTTTTCTTTTTCCAATTTGAATTTCTGTTTTGATTTTCAAACAAATAATTCAAACTCCAAATGAATTCAAACTTCCACCAAACTTTGTATTGATTTTAGTTCTGTTTAACAACATAATCCAAAGTCAAAAAATAAAATAATACTTTTATTCTTTTAGGATCTATTTAATAATTAAATAAAATAGACCTTAGTCTTTAATTCAAATAAAATTGAATTTATTTAAAAACTCTATTTGAAATCTAAACCAATACCAAAATCATTTCAATAGGTTTTATTTGAATAAATAAAACACTTGGAAAACTTATGTAAAATAAATTAACAAGTTTTAGTGTTTATTTAAAATGGAAAAGCCTTTACTTTAATAAAATTGGATATTAATAAATCCTCATTATTTTATTTAACTAAACCCTTTACTCTTTTTATCAAATAGAAATATTTTATTTCAAAAGCTTGGCCAAGATCTAATTTGTCTCTATAAAATAATCCTTATTTATAATTCTACCTTTTCTTTTTAAAACCAAATCTTTTTATTAAAAGATCCAAAAATAGTGATTCCAACTATTATAACTTTATTTATTAATTGTTTATCTTTTTAAATCCCTTTAGGATTTTATTTGATCAAAATAGGTTTTGATGTTTCCAATTGGAATCAAAAAGTTTCTTCTCACCCTAAATTTCAACAAAATTTTATTTTGTTTATTTATTTTTCACATTTCAAAATTTGGAAAATTTTGGGATGTGACACTAGCGGAGTTATACATCGCTAGAATCGTTAGTTTGCATGGAGTCCCCAAGAACATCGTATCTGATCGAGGAACTCAGTTTACCTCTAGATTCTGGAAGAAAGTCCAAGAAGGTTTAGGAACCCAACTAGATTTCAGTACCGCGTATCACCCTTAGACCGATGGACAAACGGAGCGAGTAAATCAAATACTCGAAGATATGCTGAGAGCATGTGTGTTAGAATATGGATCTAAGTGGGAGGACTGTCTGCCATTTGCAGAATTTTCAACAACAGTTATCAAGCTAGTTTGCAAATGGCGCCATTTGAATTCATGTATGGAAGGAAGTGTCGCACCCCTTTGAACTGGTCGGAAGTAGGAGAGAGTCAGATTTTCGGACCCGATATCCTACGAGAAGCAGAAGAGAAGGTTCACAAGATTCGTGAGTACCTCAAGACAGCCCAGTCCAGACAAAAGAGTTACACCGACAAGAGACGTCGAGACCTCGCCTTCAACATAGGAGATTCTGTATATCTGAAAGTGTCACCATTGAAGGGAATCCAGAGTTTCCAACTCAAAGGAAACTTATCCCCCAGATATATCGGACCTTTCAAAATTCTGAACCGTCGAGGAGAAGTGCCGTATCAATTGGAACTACCCGAAGATATGTCAGCCGTGCACAATGTGTTCCATATCTCATTACTTCGCAAGTGCCTCGAAGTTCCGGAGAAGACGAAAGTGTTCAATAATATCGATCACCGGACCATAGAGATCAACGATGACCTGATGTAGCTACCTCGGTGAATTACGCTCCTAGATACAAGCCTGGATGAGCGGAAATGGTTGAAATAGTACGGTGGGGCCCCAAAAGCCACTCACGGGTAGACCTTTCGGCCGTCCCAACCATTTCCAGTCATCGGGACAAGTACGGACGGCGTAATCGGCAGGCGAAGGGATCAACTACATACACAAGTGAGTATGTATGCAAGCCACCATACAATAGTACATCAGAGCCATACCATCTAGAAAGAAAGGAAATATAGCAACGCCATACGGCAAGATTCAAATGACCTAGATAGAGATAATATTTTAGGATATTTACTCATACATCACACATCAGAGTAACAAGCGGAAGCGGCAAACAAGGTCCGAGTACGGATAAGAAGAAAATCGGCATAAGATGCCCAGAAATAAGCACATCCCGCCCACAGATCTCACGGATCCCCGTTCTCGGAATCTCTACACCGCACGATCGTTGCCCACATCATCAGCCCCTTCCACCCAGTATCCGTCCTGCGAGTGTACCTGTTCATCTGAACCAATAATTTATCGTGTGAGACCCTAAGGGTACTCAGCAAGTCTTTATGCCTCTAAAGGGGACACAACCTGGGGTGACGCAATTGCAGCAAAAGATAAACTCTAACAGTTCTATAGATAAACGCTAACCATCCGCCTAACCAAAGATAGACGGATGTCCGTGAATTAATGGCAACAGTTATAACGGTAATACCATCAGATCCATCCTCCTCCTCGCTTACCGACGAGGAAGCGGACGAACAACCCCCACATCCGTTGGCAGTTTTATTACCCATTCCATGAGTGTTGCACTATTTACTAGTCAGTTATTTAGTCAAGTTAAAAGCGGTACTTTAGTTATGCTTGTCTATGATCGAGAAACTGTGCTCCAAGTCGTCCATAACCCCGGACACGGCTTTCAGAAAGTTTTACCCTGCAGGGGTGCACAAATAGCAACACACACTCGATCAACCTCGGAAAAACCAAATCAAAACCCAACGAGGCTTTCACGACAAAGCAATCACAGGATTCAGAAATATTTCAGGGGGCCACCCCTTGGAGTACACCCGCAACGAAACTGGCCGGCTCCGAGACGGACTCAAGGTTTGTGGGGCCGGCCATAAACGACTGGGAACCCGAAAACTCGGGGTGTCGATACCGCGAAAACGGGTCACCATCCTAAACAGTACAGGTGCTCCTCGCACAATCGTAATAAAGCAGTAAAGCATGGCATAAGTACAGGATAGTAAATAAAACCTCAAACTAGTTTGTGGCCCCAAGAAATAAGAATGAATCAAGCTCTGTCTCAGGGGGGTCCCATAAGCCTCCCGGATGTGGATAGCGCGAATATTCAAGGAACAGGTTTCAAGTACTCGGGGTCCTACGGGACACAAGTGAGTAGGAAAAACCAAATAGCAGATATTGCCCACCGGTGCCACTTTCATTAGTTATCCCATTACTACTCAGGTTAAGTTGTTTAGGTACCTCGTTATCCATCAGACACTCACATACCCTACACATGCTGTTCTACGACTCGCATGGCTCAAACAACTCCTGTAGTAAAGGCTCATGGGATGGGGAACAAGCTTGGTGGGGTTTAAAAGTAAAGACTATGCAGTACTTGGGATTCAATTTAATGCAATCGCGACTCAATGATGCAAGAATAAGATAGATGCAATAGGTACTGTATGTATGCAAGCATGTGGTAGTGCTTGCCTGGCAACTCAGTTGAAGCGAGAGACGGATCTGGGTAGTGCTCCTGGTTCTCTTGATATATCCCCTGCTCAGTGTCTATTCGAAGAAGAACCAAACAAACAAGGCCAACATAAATAAAATGCACAAGCATGGGAATAAAATGCGTCAAGCAAACAATCATGCCATGATGAATGATGCACAATTTGCATGACAATAAGTAGCATGGCATGGGTGAGGTGTTGAATACAAGAAATAACATTTTTATTGATTTTTGGCTCCATTTTATTGTCATATTAGTTGCTGTACACTATATATTTATATGATGCATGCTGCAATTGAAGTCATGGATAGCATAAACAGAAAGGTATCGTCGAGCTGATCATTTTAGATATATCATTTGTCAAATTCGGAGTTATAAAACAAAAGTTATTAATTTATATAGGTCCAGGGGCATTTTATTGTAATTTAGATCAACTTGAAATTTTAAGTGTGCAAAACAAATTTTGGATGGTATATTTGAAATCTCACATTTTTCTGATTCAAAAACATATATTATTTGTATTATTTGGAGTTGTATTTTAAAAGATATTCTAAAACGGATTTGAATTTTGAATTTAAACATTTTCTAGAAACATTTTTATTAAACAGACAAACAGGCAGACTTTTATACTCAGCCAGAGCTAGCCCTAGACGCTGACGGGTGGGCCTCTCTGCTGACTGGGTCACACGCGCGCGCAGATACTTCTGTCACCGCGAGATAAACCAGCCCCAGAGGCCGACAGGTGGGGTCAGGGCCATAGGGGACCACGAGACAGAGGCGAGCGGGCCAGGGACTGACAGGTGGGGCTGGGCCGGAGCGCGGGTTAAGGGTTACAAAAACCAGGGGGTTTTCTGGGAGAACTCCGCGGCAGCTGACTAGTGGGCCAGGCGGACCGCGGGTTGAGGCGAGAAAAAAATAAAAAGGGGCTATTTGCAAACTACCACAGGCCCTGGTACTGTTTCTCTTCTCTGCATCTGACGGAAAACAGAGAACGGCGCGGCGTAGCGGGATTCGAACGCGCGACCGGGGGCGCTCGTGCGGACGCGGAACCAACGCGGCAGGCTAGGGGAAGGTGTTAGAAGGGCGGATGGCGGCTGGTTAAGCTGTCTGCGAGGCGCAGTGGCGAGCAGACGACAGCGCCGCCGGCGCACGCAGCGTGCTCGACGCAAGGTTCGGTGTAACCAGGAAACGACGACGAGGAGGACCTTGTCAGGGAGGGGAAGAGGCTCACCGTGGGCTCGATGGTGGGCTCGGATCAGGTCGAGGCGCAGCAGATCGACGACGGGGCTGGCGTCTGGCGAGAGCTAGGGTTTCGTTGCTCGCGTCGGTGTCCAGCGCCCCTGGGCCTTCCCCTCCGCGTTGGGGTGTCCAGGGCGAAGCAGGGGTACCTCGTGGTCTTCCTCGACAGCCTCAACAACTCGCCCGCCTCCTGGATCGATGACGACGAGAGGGAGCCGACGGTGGCCGTCGGTGTCCAGCAGATGGTGGTGGAGAGGAAGAAGGGGGCGAGGCAGGGCCTCTGGGGGATCTGGGCGAGGCAGAGATGGGAGAGGCAGGGGTAGATAAGGACGGGGTAAGGTGGTTGGCGTGGGGGAGGGGAAGGTGGCTTCGGCCACCTTTTTTCTCTCCTCCCTCACGTGCTCGGCATGGAGGCCAGGCAAGTCTGGGGAGGGGCTGCCAGGTGGGCCAGGTGGTCATGGCGGGGCCAGGGGCAGGCTCGGCTGGGGCCACAGGCAGGGAGAGAAAAGAGAGAGAAAGGAGAGGGGTAGGCTCGGGTCTAGGGTTGAGCTTGGCAAGGGCTGGTCTTAGGGTTTGGTGGAAAGAGGGAGAGAGAGAGAGCTGGGGGTAGGGCCAGGTAGAGGGTGGCCAGGTGGGGCAGGCATGGTGAGAGGGAGATAGAGGCCGAGAGAGGGGAGGGGGAAAACCTCGGGTTAGGGTTTGCTTAGAGGGGGATTAGGGTTAGAGGAAGGTTAAGGAGAGGGGTAGATAAGAGATGAGGTGATTTAGGATCTATATAGGAGGGGTGCATGTTGGATCAACAAACAAGGTCAAGCAAAGAGGAAGAGAGGAGATCTATGCAAGATAAACAAATAAAATTCAAATGACAAGTAAAAAGGTAGTGCTTGCATGGGCCATGCATAGATCATTAATGCCATGCTTATTTTGTGTAAACAAGATCATTTACATGGCATTGCTCCTATGCATTCCAAAAGTAGGGTAAGGCACAAGCAAAGAATTTGAAAGGAAGCCCCCAAGTGGGCTAGATAAAGATGAGCATATTGGATTAAAATTGGGGCTTTCTAGTGTGTTTAGTCCACTAGATGTTTAATAGTCCCAAGAATAACCCAACATGAACATGACTCCAACTAATCCACATGGAAGCTAGAAGAAGGGTCCCACTCACAGGGCATGCAAAGGTGGCCATGTGGCTCTCATATATCAATAATGTGAAAACATGATGATGTCAAGATGAGAGCATGTGGAATAGAATTTGGACCCATCCCAACCCACATGAGCTAGAGGTAAACTCAACTAAAATGCAAAGATCATATTAATTGGATGGTGGAATTATAAGGTGGTGAAAGAAAACGTGGTGGAGTCAGTAAAAGATATGCCCCCAACTCAACTTGGGCATTTAACAGTATATCAAAAACCAAATACAATATCAAGAGGCATATATAAATAATAATGCATATGAGATAAGAACCAAAGCTCAAGGGTCTTTGTATGATGCTCAAATGCAAGGTGGTATGATGACATGAGCATGATATGATGATTATGCAACAATTATATGTAGGGAGGAGCCATTATATTACTAAACCAAGTAGCATTACAGTTGTTAGACAAATGGGATGCTACACCTGACCTATCCCGAAGTACCCATCTGTATTTTAGAATAAGCTTTCCGAACCACCAAAACTCGAAGCATCAAGTTTCTCAAGATTCAGTGGAGCAACCACAGAGAAGAGGAAGCTACCTGGGAGCGCGAAGATCACATCAGGACGAAGTTTCCTGATCTCTTCAAATCCTAGGTAATCTTTTCGTCCTTTTTCAAATCTCGGTATGAGATTTTGTTTAAGGGGGGAAGGTTTGTAACATCCCAAAAATATTAAACTAGAATCATCAAACTCTATGCATGTAAGGTTCCCAACCTTTAATAAGGTAGAGATACCTGTGTTTACAATGCTAGTCCCTGGATCAATAGCTAGCATCCACAGTTAAGATGTAATATCAAGAAACAAAGGTCATAATACAACTTTATAACCAGGAATAAAATAATTTATTACATCTTACATAGCTCATTTGGCTATCTCATTACAATGTAGCATAATATACAATAGCATGGGGTCCTTCATCTTCAAAGTGCCACAGGAAGACATGTTGGTTGTAGACTTGTAATCCTAATCATTAAACTTCACTAATATCAAACAAACCTGCAACATAACAAGTTACAGCCACAAGGGTCAATACATTTGAATTGTATTGGCAAGTGATACTATGGTAGTATAGTGGGTCTATCATCTATATGCATTTGGCTAAGTGGAGCTTAGGCTTGCATTGCCCAAATAGATTTTCCTTATCATTTGAAAACTCTAAGTTTTTGTTTTGACAAAATCTTTCCCAAGGCATCTCCCAATAGAAATTGGTGATCCTTCAATCCCTTGTTCACCCACAAGTTTTTAACTTAGAAATTTGGATGATGATATTCTTGATAGCTTCCATGTCTTGATGCTCAAATTGTCCTTTACCAGGGACATGGCTAAGTACTTAGATTTTACACTATGCAGAGGTGGTGCACTTTCCCCACAAGACTTGGTTTCACCAAGACAAGATCTTTCAGAAGCCTTCCCTTATACCAGAATGGACGCGCTCCAACCTATCAAACCCCTACCACCAACTGTCCATTTGTCGAAGTTATTGCAACCTATATGATCCAGGCAGAGCCCATAATGCCAAGTGGATGCACTTGAAGCTTCTCAACATTTGACATCTCAAATCTCTTTGTTCCTGGGTGTCCATCCACAAGTGAGATACACAAGGTAAACCATAGAAATGGGCCTTGTGAACCACTCAAGACAAACCATTCCTTCCATTCCATCCAGGTGATTCATTCACTTAGTTGTTTTATTAACAAAACACAAGTCCTCAGACTTAGAAATTTTCCATAGTATGAATATATATTCCACCCTTGTTTTCTATTATCTAATCTAAGCATGATAGTAGTAAGAATCTTAACTTAGGAAATTCTACTAAGGTTTCATCTACTAGGATTTCCCATGGCATAGTTTACACTTAGCAAAATTCCATGCAAGTCCTACTTAGAAATATCACTAATGCATAGTGAAAATAATGGGACAAAAGTATGTAGCATCACTTGCCTTTTTGGTAGAGAGTATAAGTTCACTCCTTTATATTTGCAATGTTCACTCACTTCAAATCACTACAATTCAATCAAGCAACCAATATTTCAATCTACCATTCAAGCAACATCACATAAAATGAATAAAACAAAGCAATGCATGCAAGCATGTCAAGGATTGTTTTATTTTAAAAAGTGGTTTCTAATGGTTCATAAACATTTGAAAACACCTAATGGTCATTTTATAAAGTGGCAAAATCATTTGTATAAGATTGTACTTCATAAACCATTTTTAGATCAAGTCATTATTTTATGTGGTGAAGAAATGCTTTTAATAAGGCAAAATTCTATAGGTTTCACAAAATATGTTTTCAAACCATATAACCTTGTGTTTAGGGTCAGAGTGTTTATTTCCAAAACATTTTCTCAAAGGTTTTCTTCCAAAACCATTTTTAATAATTAAACCATATTTCTATTTGACTAGAAATGGTTTAAATAAAAGATTTATTCTTTTGCTTCACCAAATACATTTTTGAAACCACAATTTGTTTCCTATGGTCAGTAGGTTCAAAACACACAATTTTCCAAAGATTTTATCCTCAAAATCATTTTGGAACAATTTTTATATCCTAAACATGCATACACAAGTTTCTGCAAAAACAATCAATTTAACAGAAGCTTTTTACTAAACAAAGTGCATGGTTGGCTAGGGCTTGTTTTTCTGAATCTATTGATATAAAGTTTGCAAAATTTGGACGTGTTGTTTGAAAGTTATGAATTTTTCAAATTGGCATATCTAATAGAACAATTCTGTTTTAAATCAAACCAGCAGGGACACGTGGCTGCTTCCTACTGGCTGGTACCGGTTCGTTCGGATCACGCACTGAGGGCCGTTGGATTTAAGTTACATCGTATGACACAGAGGTGCTACTTACCCCTTCGGTTAAGTTTCTATCATGTCCTTTGGATCTGCATCTAACGGCTCTAAGCGTCTGGTCATGGATTGGCGGCGCTAGCAACGGTGAGCGGCGGCGACGCGTTCAGGCGGTGGTGCTCCGGCTAATACAGGAAGCAAGGGGGATGGGGAATAAGCTCACCGGGTTCGCTGGGTCGCGGTGATGCTCAAGGTGGCCGCAGGATGGTCAGGGGCGCACGGAGTCGATGTTGATTGCTCGCCGGAGATGCTCCTGGCGTCGGGCTCCTCTGTTCATCATCGGAGGCGAAGGTACGGGTCACGCCAAACGAAACAAACCATGCAGTTAGATGCATACGGGATAGGAGAATACGTGAGCATCGGTCAGAGGGGATGGGGCGGTCAGAAGTTACCAGGGGGTGTCTCCGGAGTGGAGGCAGACGGCGGCGGTTCTCGGTTGTCGTCGTTGCCGATGTTTCAAGGAGCGCAAGAGTGAGTGGGTGGTATGGGGAGATGCAGAGATGATGGGAATCACACTCGTGTGCTCTGGGGGCAGTGGGGAGGTTCGTGCTCGCCGGAATTGCTCGGAGAGTTCGTCGGAGCAGAGAATGCTCAAGCGCGAAATCAAGGCAGCCTTGTGGCCGAGAGGGGAGGGTAAGCGAGGGGAAAGAGAGAGGAGAGGCAGGCGAGTTAATGGGCGTGATCGCGGGGAGGGATTAGTGCGGTAGTAACGCGTATTGAAACGATCATTCAACGGCCAGTAACGGCGAGGTGAGGGCGTGGTCACCACGGGGAGGAAGAAGATGACCTGACGTGGGGTCGCTTGGCAGTGAGAGAGAGAGAGAGAATAGGTGGGTCCGGGCGTTCAGCGACTGCGTGGGTTTCTTTCGCGGTGAGAAAACGTTTCGCGAGAGAGTGGGGGTGGGCTTGCTGATGGGCTTAGTGGGCTAGCTAGGCTGGGCTACACCTTTTCAATTTTTTTTGTTCTGTTTGCTTTTCTTTTTCTATTTCTTTTATTTTGTTTTGATTTTGATCAAACAATTCAAAAACTTATTTGAATTCAAACCTTTGACATAATTTGTGTAGGTTTAAATATTGATTTGTAATATAATCTAAAATAAATTTTTGGAATAAAAATTTATTCCTTTTTGGGTCTTTTAATTATTTAATTAGGTCCTTGTTTTAAATCAAATAAGGTTCATTCATAATTTCAAACACCAATTAAATTTATAAATCCCTCTAAATCCTTTCATTAGGTTTTTACTTGTTCAATAGGGTGTCAAATAATTCATCTTGAATTATTTGGAAAGTATTTAATGTGATTCTTAAATCATTTGAATTGGGTATTTGTTTTATTTCCAATGGAATTAAATATAGTTTTAATTCCCTAAATTTTATTTGGAAGTTTTCTTTGATTTTATTATTTAAGTTAATTAAACAGCTTTTAATCCACATGGGTAAATTCCAAAATATTATTTTCCCATGATTTAGTCAATTATTTCTAATAGGGATTTTTTTATCTTTAGTCCAATGAAATATGATTTGGTCAAAGTCATTTTATTTTATTTGGAGTATTCTTTATCCCTTTATTTTATTTGGGTTTTGGATTATATTCATTCCATTTGTTTATGGCTTAGGCCAAAGTTTGATTTGGTCTTTAAATATTCTTTATTTAATATTTCCTTCTTTATCTTATAAAATCCATATCTTTTTATTTAGAGATCCAAACTTGGTGATTCTAATTTGTGAAGTCTTATTTAATATTTTATTTATCCCTTTAAATATCTTTAGGATTATTTGCTCACCATTTGGTATGGATTTTAGATAAGGGCTTTATTAGCTTTGGGAATTCAATTCCTTTATCTTATTAAATTCATAAGATTTTATCCATGGTTCCATATTAAGTGAAACCAATTTATATGGTCTCATAATATTTCTATTTGTCTTCCTTGATCTTTTGTGAATTTTGTTGACAAATTTTTATATGGATCAAAATCCATAGGTTTGGAGATAACTTGGAAATGGTTTTTATTCCATTAGAGTTTAGGGTTTGGATTTATTTTCCAAGTGTTTAAATTTCCAGATGCATTTATGAAGAATGTATTCCTCTTGATTTGAATTTAGTTGTATTCAAATGTTAACCAAAGTTTATTCAAGATGGGATTTTAAGTTTCTATTTAGAAACAAAAGTTTCTTTTCACCCTAAAATTCAACAAAAAATTTATTTTGTTTATTTATTTTTCACATTACAAGATTTGGAAAATCTTGGGATGTGACAATGCATCAAAATTAGGGTTAACAAAAACTTTTCTAAAATAAAAATATGAAAGTGTGCATGTGTGTATGCATCCCATTTTGAATTCTTTTGAATTGCCTTGTTTATGTGTTTCTTTGCTTGTAAAAGGATTTTTAGGTGAAATAAACATCATCTAGACAATCCCCACACTTTTCCCAAAGACAAATAAATCAAAACAAACAAAATAAGGGAATGGTCATTTGGACCAATTTAACTCCCATGCCTACTTTGGCTGTCTCTAACTTTCAGAACTTAACAGAAACTTGTTTGGATCTTTGCACCCCTTGATAGTACTCATAACAAAGTATCAAGGCCCACTTTGTGATCATCCAAATACATTTGAATGCATAGTTTAAAGGACAGTTTAAAATTGAATCTATATCATATGGGAAGATCCCACTTTTTCAAAAACCACTCAAACAAGCTCAACTTTCAAAACCCAAGCATCTGCAGACTCACCAGCACCTACCTAGCACACCCACCAAAAATCTTTGCAAAATTCAAAACTTGAATTCATACGGCCATGTCATCAAACACCTTGCAGATGCAAATCAAATAAAATCCAAACACTATTTGGAGCAGTGATTTGAGCCTAACTTGTTCCCTCTCTGGTTGCAACTAGGCTTTAGTAGATCATCTAGCTCATTTGTAAACATCTAGAACCACTGTAAGCTTGGCAATGTCATCAATGGTGAACATCCGAAGCCACCCATGCCACCCCAGTGTAGACAGCAAGCTAGGAGAGGAAATAGCCGTGCCAACCTTGTCTGGGAGATCACCCATGCCTCACCGCCCCCTCTCGACCAGCCCTGCCTCGAAGACATCGACCAGAGAACCCAGGAACGCCGCGCCCGTGCCTCTGCCAACCATGCCGAGCGTGCGCCAGAGCGCCACCTCGACACACGCCCACGGACCGCGCGCCGCCCTCGCCACGTGCGTACACGATCACCACCGTCCCAGGAGACCGCCAGACATCCCCGTTCGCCGCCCCATGCCTCACAGCCATCGCTCGCCGTCGAAGACGCCGCCTCTTCCGCGCAGAGCATCGCATGTTCCATACCGACTGCCACCGCCCCTACACGTGCATTAAAGCCATAGAGCATCACCGGGAGACCACCGATCGATCGCCACCACCGGCCATGCCTCTAGCAGCCCGTAGCCATGTCGCCACCGTCCCCTGCCCATTCCGTTCGGTCTCGTCGTCGAGACTATAAATAGAGGCCTCCCCCGCTCAAACTCTTCACACCATCTCACTCCCCTCTCCTCACTGATCGTTCCACCACGTTCCCGGAGCAAGGCGATCAGCGCGTCGCCGGAATTTCGCCGGAGCAGGCCGCTTCTAGAGAAGAAGGGCGCCGTCGATTTCGTCCACCCCAGGAGAAGCTGCCGCTACCAGGAGATTCGCCGTCGTCGACTTTGTCGTTCGTCCGCCTCGCCGACCCTCGCCTGAGCCCCGATGAGCCCCCGACGAGCCCCACCTGCCGCATTAGGTTTCTGTCTCGCCGGCGCCACCCGACGTGGACGATGAGTAGCAGTCGTTCGATTAGACTTAGATCGTGCAGATGAGATTGCCCCGTATTGCTTTGCGTTTAAAGAGCCACTGACTGGTGGACCCCCCTGTCAGTTGAGCCCCGTGCCGCGGAGTGACACTGGGTCGGCCCGTTAACAGTTCCCGCGCAGCCCATTCGTTTGAATTTGGATTTTTCCATTTTAATTCAAACACAGTTCTGTACCTAGTTTCAAAAATCAACCCAGCTCGATTCATTGCACAAAATTGAATGAAACTAATTTTGTTAGAAAGGTCTTGAAATTCTGAATCCAAGCCCATTGGATTCAAATCATTTGGATCTGTAGATCAACCTTGGTAAAAATAACAAGGCAGAAGCTTTTCTGCATTCAAACATTTTTCAAATTTAAACCATAATAGCTTTTGAGTTGATTCCAACTCTCATAAATCACATTTGACCATACCTTTCAGAATATATAAAAACATTTGGGTTTACTTACAGAAATAATGTTCAAGTAATAAAGAATGCCACATAGGCATTTCTAGCCACTTTATTTAAGTAAAATAAAAGGTTAAAACTTATTAAATTGTGACACCACTTTAAATCAAGTTCCCATATACTGAAATGTGTGGTGATGACATGTGTCAACATGATCCCATGTTTGGTTTGGAGAATATTAAATCTTAAGTAGTTTTCAATGAGTAGAAATTACTTTTCTAAAAATAAAAGAAATTAAACCAAGCTTTAATCTTGTAATGTTAGTGATGATGCTAGATCATCTCTAGGACCCTTTTGTGTGATGATTGAAAGTAGTTAAGTATTGTTTGGTGATTGTGTACCTCGTATTTAATTATAGACGCTAGTACCGACCAAGGATACGAGGAGGAAGGAGGATACTACAAAGAAGAAGCCGAGGAGAACTTCAACCACTGCTCTACACAAGGCATGCCTAATACTACTAGTTGAATGTGCAAGCCTAATACTACTAGTTGAATGTGCAAGCTAACACTTGCAATTTAGCAAGCTTATAATGATAATGATGCAAGCCAATACTTGCAAGCTATTAACCTTGCAAGCTAAAACTTGCAATTTAGCAAGCTTATACTGATACTTGTGCAAGCTAACACTTGCAAGATACTATACCTATGCAAGCAAATACTTGCTTGTTAACATGCCAACTATATGCCTTAAGCATATATGATCATAACCACTTGATAAACCAATCCTAGTTTTACTTACAAGCTTTATACTTTATTTCTTTATCAAAGCTATTACTTAGAGTTTACTTTAGTGAATTGTAGATACTAGAAAGATAATTGAAGGTTGCATAAATAGCATAAAATTTGGCCTAAGCTAGATAATCTTTATGTCATCCTAAGGCATGAGATTAAACTTAGTTAAACTCCACTAGTTTACCACCCCTCATTAGTACTTACCCCCACTTGTAGATGCTAGTGCTAAGCATAAAACTTGATCAACTTAGATGGGAATACTTAGTGGAAAAATGGTTATGAAAACCTTGGAATGATGGATCATTCTATTGAAATGTTTTGGACATGTGTTTCCGAACACCAGATGAATTATGGTGATGAAAATGTTGAGGCATGAGCCTTATCCCTTTATAAAACTGATGGTTGTTTGGATGCGATACCATTCCAATTTTACCGTACAACCACAATACCCGAAAATTGGGTAGGGCTTGACTGGAAACTTATATACCTTAGTATTAGTTCCCTCACGGCCAAGGTCTAAGCTGAGGCCACCTTGTGAAGATTGTCCACCTGTGCAGTACCCAAGATGACAGTTGGTCATGGTTGGGAGGCCAAACTCACAGGAGAGCTGCTTATACTAGGGTGTGTAATTGAAAGGTTAGGATTGATTATCTGCATACTGAGTATGGTGAATTCAGGATTTGTTCCTGACGGATGTATCGAATGTTGTGGTGAAAGTGTACAATCTCTGCAGAGTGTCAAACTATTCGAATAGCCGCGTCCGCAGTTATGGACAGTTGGAGTGGCCATACTGTTCCCCCGTTAGATGTTTTCAAAATGACTTGTGAAATGACTTGAGACTTTGACTTGACCACAAAAGAGTTGTGATATGAAATACAAGTTCCCACTTAGGTGTTATAAAATTTGACTAGCTTTCTCTTGCTTCTGAACTTAGTAGAAGTAAATCTGGCTTTTTGCAAAACGACCCAAGAGCTTAGTGTCCTACTATAAAAACCCCTTCACTTGTTAGTATTAGTTCACGAGTACTTAAAGAGTACTCATGGCTTTGTCTCTGGCTATTCCCATGGCCATACTATGAAGAGGAGTACCTGGAGGATGGACCCTAGGAAGGTTACGACAACTAGGATCATCTCCCATCGTCAGCATTGCCTGTGACCCCGAAGATGGAGCTTCGCCTATGCTACCGTTATTATTACGTATTCCGCTGCTTGAGTTGTATTAAGAACTGGATCATGAGATCCTTATTTGTGTAAGATCTTATGTATGGTTTGTAATGGGTGATGTACTGTGGTATCCAATTCTGTTATGTCTCGCAAAAATGGTAATCCTGGGATTGCGATGTATGGCATAACATGCATCTGGGATTAAAAATCTGGGTGTTGACATCCCACTTCTTATCTCCCCGCAGAAAACGTTTCGCACCGCAGCACGCACCCGCGCAGCCACTAACTATGCAACCCCACCGTTTTCCCTCTCTCTCGCTGACGACGTTGCCCCACTTGCCAGATCGTCTCTTCTACCCCGCGACTGATTCTCCCCCAAACCTCGTCGCCGTTTCTGGCTTTGATTCGACCGATTAATTCGCCTTAACGTCGCAGCCACTACTCACTGGGATCACGCCCACTTAACCGCCTCCCTCCCCTCTCCTTTCCCCCAGTCATCACGCCACCGGAGCCCCTAGGCTGCCCGAATTGCGACCTCAAACTCTCTCTGTCCGACGACACTCCGGCCACAATTCCGGCCAAGCCTCACCTCCCCTCTGCCTCTAACCTCCACGAGCATGATCCCCATCTCCCTGCAAATCTTTCCGTAGCACCAGCTCGCCCGCGGGCGCTCCACATCATCGGCAACCTCGATGAAAGCACGTCGCCACCGTCTGCCACTTCTCTGGCAAGCTCTACTGGTGAGCCCTGACCTCCCCTTCCCCTATCTTTGATGCTCACATGCTCATGACTCTCTTACGAACCTAACGGTGCCCTCCGTTTGTCTTAGCATGCCGTAAATCTTCGCCTCCATCGACGAACAGACGAGCCCGACAGTAGCAGCAGCTCCGGCGAGGAATCCACGAAGACTCCGTGCGCCCCTGCCCCTGCAACGACCATCTCGAGCTTTAGCATGCCACGACGAGTCCGATAACGATCTCCTCCCACTCCCGCGCTTGCTAGTATCGCCGGTACGCCATCGCTTGAGCGCTCCGCCGCTCACCGTCGCGCCAGCGCCGCCCATCTAGGGTTAGCATGTTGTGAGCCGTTGGATGAAGATCTGATGGACACGTTAGATCCACTTAAGCGAACCGTTATGCTAGATCTGGACCGTGCGATTTCAGTTAGATCCAACGCACCACAGTGATCGATCCACACGAACCGTTTTCATCCAATTAGAACATGACGCGTGGCCAGTGTTTTGATTGAAAAACAGAAACATTTCTATTAGATGTTTACATTTGAAAAATTCATAACTTTAAATCTACACGTCCAAATTTTGCAACCTTTACATCGATGGAATCAGCAAAAAGAAACCTTTGCAACCCTGCCCTTTGTTTAATGATTTGCTTCTATAAAATTGATTGTTTTTCCAAAACATGTGTAGGCATATGTTGTGTATAAAATTTATTCTAAAATTGTTTTAAGGGTAAAAACATTTTGTAAAAGGTTTGTTTTGAACCTACTGACCATAAAAACCAACTTTTTGATTTAAAAGTATATTTTGTGACATTTAGGAATTATTCCTTTGAATAAAAGCATTTCTAGTTAAATAAAAATGTTGATTATGGTTTAAAAATGCTTTTTTAGTAAAACCTTGAGAAATGATTTGATTTAAACTCCCTGACCCTAAACACCAAGTTTTGGGATTTTTAAATATATTTGGAGAACCCTAGAAAATTATTACTTTGTTTAAAGGCATTTCCAACAAAATAAAATATTGCTTTGATTTAAAAATGGTTTATAGGTAAAACCTTTTGAAAATGGTTTTAATATTAAAAACTTGACCTTAAAACACTAACATTTATGTTTAAAAATATATTTGTCAAACACTAGAAATTATTACTTTGATTTAAATCATTTCTAGCAAAACAAAAATAATTTAAAGTGGCCATTTTCACTAACTTGATTTAAAATGGTTTTTCCACTTTTATAAATGACCAATAGGTGTTTTAAAATGTTTATAGCCTATTATAAACCACCTTTACAAATAAAACAATCTTTGCATGCTTGCATGCATTGTTTTGTTTTTCCTTATTTTATGTGGTGAATTGTTTGAATGCTAGATTGAATTTGTGCCTTGATTATATTGTAGTGAAACTTGAAGAGTGTGACTATTTCGAGGTCAAGGAGTGATCTATATTCTCTAATAAAAAGGCAAGTGGTGCTTCATACTTTTGTCCCATTATTTTCACTATGCATTAGTGATATTTCTAAGTAGGACTTTCATGGGATTTTCTATGTGTTAACTATGCCATGGGAAATCCTATTAGATGAATCCTTAGTAGAATTCTCCCTAAAGTTAAGATTCCTACTACTATCATGCTTAGCTTAGCTAGTAGAAAACAAGGGTGGATTATATTCATGCTATGAAATATTTCTAAGTCAATGACTTGTGTTTTGTTTTAATAAAACAACTATGTGAATGAATCACCTGGGTGGAATGGTTGTGAATGGGTTATGTTGAGTGGTTACACAGGGCCCCATATTTATGGCCTACCCTAGTGTATCTCACTTGTGGAAAGCCACCGAGGAACAAAGAGATTTGAGATGTCAAATGTTGAGAAGCTTCAAGTGCAGCTACTTGGCATTATGGGCTCTGCCTGGATCATATAGGTTGCAATAACTTAGCCAGATGGACGGTTGGTGGTAGGGGGGTGATAGGTTTGGGAACGCATCCATTTTGGTCAAAGGGAAGGCTTATGAAAGATCTTGTCCCGATGCATGTCGAGTCTTGTGGGGAAAGTACACCACCTCTCGAGAGAGTAAAATCTAAGTACTTAGCCGTGTCCCCAACAATGGACAATTTGAGCATCAAGACATGGAAGCTATCAAGGATCTCCTCATCCCAATTTCTAAGTTAAAACTTGTGGTTGAACAAGGGTTAAAGGATCACCAATTTCTATTGGTAAATGCCTTGGGTGATTTTGACAAAACAAAAACTTAGTGTTTTCAAATGATAAGAAAAATCTATTTGAGCAAAATAAGCCTAAGCTCCAGTTATCCAAATACATATAGATGATAGATACCACTATTCTACCATAGTATCACTTGCCAATACAATTCAAATGTATTGACCCTTGTGGCTGTAACATATTATGTTGCAGGTTTGTTTGATGTTAGTGAAGTGTGTTGATTAGGATTACAAGTCTACAACCAACATGATTGCATGTGGCACTTTGAAGATGAAGGACTCCATGCTATATAGATATTTCTACTGCATTGTCATGAGATAGCCAAAGGAGCTATGTAAGATGTAATGAATCATTTTATTCCTGGTTATAAAGTTGTATTATGACCTTTGTTTCTTGATATTACATCTTAAACTGTGCATGCTAGCTATTGATCCAGGGACTAGCACTGTAAACACAGGGATCTCTACCTTATTAAAGGTTGGGACCTCTATATCCGACGACGCCACTGTTCGCACACACGCCTGCCCGTCTCGTCATGATCCGTGCGCGCGGGAATCTTGCCGAGCTGAGCTTTATTTTGCTGCTCAGGAAAATTGTGTGAGGTTTTTACAGACGTGTCAAATAGTTAGCTTATTCGCTCCCGGATCGAGGCCGATTAATTCTGCGTAGATTGACTGAACGCAGGAAGCCTTCCACTGGCATGGGCTACTGTAACCGACCCGAAAGTGCGCAACATGGACTCGGCCCACGTTCGCCTCTGTTAGGGTTTCCTGAGCCGCTCTATATAAAGTCCTCCGCGGCTATCGCCACAATACACCAAAAACCAATCTAGGGTTTTGCCTCCTCTCTTCTTGCGCCGCCACCATAGTCTACTCCATCCCGCTTGCCGGCAAGCACCGGCGGACGGGTGAGCAAGTCTCCGAAACCACTTGCCTTTGTGATCCTGTACGGGAGAGGGTGAATAAGGTTTTTGGGAAGCGCTCCGCTCGATTGCTCGAGTTCTCCATCACAGGTCGTCTTCCATCCAAGTTAGGAAGTCCCGCCTATCGTCGTCTTCACCGCCATATACTTCGATCAGTCTACCCCAAAGTTACTATTGTGAGTACATCTGCAAGCGAACGGTACATGCGATGTGCTCCTATTTGGTTATTTATCATGTTCTACGAGTACATGGTTAGCTACTGCTTGTTTCCATTCATCTTGTTGTTTAGTACATCTAGTATCTTCGAGTTACATGAGCTAGTAGCTGGTTTTGTCATGTTTAATATTCTAGAATTAATCATGGAAATTGTGCCTAATATTCCAACAAAGGGGAGGTCGCCGAGATATTTGGACCAGACCCGAGCCACCCACAGCACAAAAAACACCATGCCTGGCTACCGGCGTCGCCGCGACGAGGTCCGTGGCAACTCCGATGCCAGCAGAGAAGAGGTGCCCGAGCCCTCATGGAACCCGACGAAGTTACCACACGTGCTGCCTCCTTCGATTCCAGGGCGCCCACGGATTTACACTATGAAACCCCCGCCGTGTCGCCCTTTCTACAACTGTCACCTGACCGCAGACGAGCCTTTCGCGACGGCGGTGGCAGAACGCGTATTTCTGCCAGAGTACTAGCGATGGGACCAACTCGCATTGTGTAGGGGTTCATAGCATGGAAAACAAAAAAATTCTATCGCATGAACACACACAAGACAAGATCTATCTACTAGATTGTAGCAACGAGTCAATAGAGTACTAAACCTCGAATATCCAAAGCGGTTAATGAGAGCAGATTCTCGTGGGTGATGTAGTCATTCACTTGCCGATCTCAAGATCGTGTAGACAATCCTTCTGGCGCTGCGTTCCGGAAGCGCTCATGCAGTCGGTCACACGTACGGTACTCGATGAAGACCTTCCTTTCCCTTGTTCCAGCAGGAAGCGGAGGTTATAGCTCTCTCCTCGCGATTCTGGCAGCATGACAACGTGGTCTCGGAAGTAGAGGGGAGATCCCGAAGGGCTTAACCTAAGCAGGAGCGGGTAGGATGGAGTAGAGGGGTTCCCTGCGTTCTAGGGTTTAGAGGCCGGAGAGGAGGAGGCGTGGGCTAGCGGCGGCTTGGGCAGTGGCGGCGCGGCGGCGGCGTCTGGCGGTGCGGCGGCGGGTTGGGATTGTTGTGGTGTTGTGTTGGAGGGGCAGCCTCCTCCCCTCTATTTATGAGAGGGAGGGGAATCTAGGGAGGGGAGGTCGAATCCTCCCCCAACTACCTCTCTTCCTTGGCATGTGGTGGAGGGAGAGGAGGTTTCCTCATCTACCTCCACCAGGATACATTGTCCCAGTTTAACTTATCAAACTTGCCTTTTGACATTCAATTTTGGAGTTTGATTTCTCTCTTTTATTTGCATAGCCCTTTAACCTAGGACATGATGCAACCATTCCACATATTCATGACTCACTCATGTACCCTTCCCCTTCCGGTTGGGTGAACCTTCTAGATCATTCCAGTGAAAACACCAGAATCATTCTCGAACTTCGAAATTGCACTTCCCTTATATCAATCCTATTCTCTGGACCATTCTGGATCTTCTCGTGATATTCCGGATCCCATACGACACTCCGAACAACATTCGGTCTCTTTAATCCCATTCCATATCTACTAAACAACATCGAATCCTTAAGTGTGTCTCCCTACGGTTCGTGAATTATGTAGACATGACCGAGACTCTTCTCTGATCAATAACCAATAGAGGAATCTGGAAATTCATATGGCTCCCACATATTTTTACAATTACTTCGTGATCGAATGAAACATTTACATACGGTACCAATTTCCCTTTGTCTCGTGATACTTTACTTATCCGAGGTTTGATCGTCGGTATCTCTGCATACCTAGTTCAACCTCGTTACCGATAAGTACTCTTTACTCGTTCCTATGATATGTGATCTCTTTTGAGCCAGTCACATGCTTGCAAGATAATTGGATGACATTCCACCGAGAGGGCCCATAGTATATCTATCCGTCATATGGATGGACAAATCCCACTCTTGATCCATGTGCCTCAACACATACTTTCCGAACACTCAATGCCACCTTTATAACCACCCAGTTACTAAGTGGTGTTTGATGTCATCAAAGCATCCATCCGGTGATAGTGATTAACATGATCTCATGGTCGAAGGATTTAGGTTACTATGTATTGAAAGCTTATAGCCAGTGAACTATTTAAGTGACTTGATATTATGCTACGCTGAACTATAGGAGTATGTCCATCACATCATTCTCCTAATGATATGACCTTGTTGTTAATAACATCTCAATGTTCATGATCAGGAAACAATGATCATATATTAGCCAGCAAGCTTGTTTAACAAGAGGCTTTACTAGGGACTCTTTTATGTTTACAAACCACACAAGTATTAATGTTTCCAGTTAATACCATTATAGCATGGGATGCAAACATTTATCATAAGCATGAAGATATGATAATAACCACTTTATTATTGCCTCTTGGGCATATCTCTAACAGTATCCCACTTGCACTAGGGTCAATAATCTAGTTTGACACCTTTGTGTATTCAACACCTCTGGCTTTCTGGTGTTGTATGTACATGATTGCTAGTGGTCAACTGATCTTCGGATCCGACACTTTCAGGTCCGTGTGTAATTTCATGTCTTTGCGTATCTACGCATCACTCATTCTCTAATGAGATGGCTTTGTATAATTTTGGTCCTTTGGTGAGTCTTTTAATTCCTTGGGTTAAAATATGTTGATAATATTGTCGTACAATATATCTCCATAGTACTATCCCGCTGTGAACCACAGCTAGTTTGATAACAAACTACTTGATACAAATGCCCTCTTTTGCTGCTATAATAGCAGTCATATACTTAGCCTTCTGTTGCATTATCTCTCACAATGTCTTAACTTTGGAACCCATCCAAATCCATTATGGAACTTTATTTTCATTATATTGTGCCACCCTTAGTTTAGATAAAATTAATTTTTACTTTGTGACAAAACTATTATCAATGTAGCAATTTAGAATGAACTAACCATCTATTTGTCACCTCTACAAATATATTCTTAATTCTTCCAAAAGATCATAATAGCAGTCATATACTTAGCCTTCTATCGTCCAAATGCCCTCTTTTGCTGCTATAATATCAGTCATATACTTAGCCTTCTATCGTCCAATGATCATCTTATGGATCATTTTGGCATATGCTCATAACATTTAGAGTATAGGACATATCTGGATGTGTACATATCACAGTATGATTGAAAATTTCTCTTTGTGATTTCATTCATCAATTATCAAAAATACTTGAATCTTTGTTTCACTTATCAAGTGTTGATACACTTGAGTTTCGATTTAATCCTAACCTTACTTGATATTTCCATATTGAACTTTTCCAATATCTCATCTATGTACATTTGGCACAACCATATTAGCGTCTCAATCTATCCATATAGATATTGGTACCAAATATTCAGGTTTTGTCGAAGTCTTTCATCAAAATGAAATTCTTAACTTGAGTTAAAAAAGATACATCATTTCCAATCAACAATATGTATTCCACATAATGTATTAGAAATATGTCTTAGAGCGCCCGCTTAATTTCTTGCAAATGCAAGCATATTCATCGTCTCCAATGAAATTAAACTCTTTTAACAGTTTCATCATGGTGAAGATTCCAACTTCACGATGCTTACTTCAACCATTGAAGTTTGCATACGCTTTTAGCATCCTTTGAATTAACAAAACCCTTTAGACCATGTCATGTACACGTCCTAGGTAACCATTCTATTAGAATAACTTGGTTTGTTTATTCAACTACCACATAACAAAATTATATGTAGTGGTTGCTACATTAATCTGTCTAGACTCAATATCGCTTAATGAAAGATCAGTTCTTGTCATAGTCAACTCTTTGAACATTGTCGTGAAATCTTTCCCGACATGTTGACAATTTCATAGATATGAAACATCCATGTCTATTTATTTATAGATCCAAATATGACTGTAAGGTCTTGCACCTTTTTAGAGGGTCTTTCAAGTTCAAACCTTAATCTCTCGTGTATGGAACTATCACAAATTTTATGGCTTTAAACCATTTTACAGAGTCAGGGCCCATCATTGCTTCTTTTCATGTAGTCGGTTTATCATTGTTGAACAATGATGATTTACTCTCAAATCTTAGTATTTGATTGTTTAACTGACCTACTAGGTTCAATAGGAACTTAGATCTCTGTGTCCATAACCTTTGAGGCACGTGATCCATGAGCATTGTTTCTGCCTCCGGGACACTTTCCGGTGCTGCGCAACTCAGCACATATAGCTAAGGTTCTTTTAACCTTATCAAAGTTCTATTGTCCTCCCACTTAACTTTTCACGGAAAAATTTATTCTAAAAAAACTTGATGTTCTAAGTGAAAAACACTTTTTTCTTCGGTGTTATGGAGGAATACTCAACGGTTATTCAAAATAACATACAAACATATATTCATCCGACTTTGGTTGTAAACATCTTACTTATGCATAGCATACCAATGTTTAAGAAAGGACAACTTGGTTTTTATCCCAATCCATAACTATATATGGTGTCATTTCAACGGATCATGATGGAGCTCTTTTAGTGAAAAGCGGTAGTCTCTAAAGATTTTAATCTTTAAAATATAATGGCAGTTTTATAAATGACACCTTTGATCTCACTATGTCAAACAAGGTTTTATTACATATCTCGATTACTCCATACTCATATGGTGTTTCGGGAAACGCAAAACCATGGAACGATTCCTCAAATCTTAGGTGTTATGCTAAAATTGTAACTCAAATATCTTCCTTTATGATCCTGTCATAAATTCTTTATTTTGTTGTTACAATGATTTTCCACTTCATCTTGAAAGTCTTTGAACTTTTTCAAATGTTTCATACTTAATCCTTATTAAGGAAATACACATATGTTCACTCAAATTTTTGGAGAAAGCATCTGAAGTTGAAATCCATCTCTCTCGACTACACATAATGGGCTTCATACAACAATATGTACAAGTTCCAATAAGGTAGTCATTCGTTCCCTTTTGGCCTATGATCGAAGTATTAATTATCTCTAGTAAAGTTTCACAAGCGTCATTTCATCAAAAATAATAAAAACTCAAAATTCCATCCACATGGAGTTTCTTCATGTTTTGTTTCCAATATAATTTAAATGGCAATGTCACTTCCTAAGTACTCTTTCAATCATTTGTCTTTCGACATTTTTAGCATTATTTTTATGGATGTGATTTCTCTAACTAGACTTGTATATCATCCATATTTGATGGAATACATAAATTATTTGAACAACCTTTTGTTGTCATAATATCTGATAAAACAAATCTTGAAGGTAAGCTTTGATATCAACGAGAAACACAATAACTCTTTATTTATTTTTGATGAATATCATCACATATTATTTTGCTAGTTACTTAGGCTATAGTAGTTCATGAATTGTGTTGTTTCGTATGACGATTTACGCCAACAAATTCAGTATCCAATACTTAAGAACTACATTGTTTAACAAGCAAAGAATACAGCCATAACACGTATATCCTCTATATACCTAATCTTAACAATTCTAGTCTTTTCCTTCCTGCCATATATTTCTAAGATTCTCTTTCAGTATTTCCTTTTCCGTTTTAAGAGAATCTATCAACATCAATAGTGGTGCCATACTCATAAAACATAGTCCAAAGCATGTATAATTAAATACCAATGTCTTTGAACTTGCACTTTAAAGTAGATCACCATCATCAAATCTTTGGTGTTCTTTCAAATTGCATACTTCAGTAATCTTTTAGTGTAGTAAAACATTTTACCTACACCTTATATTCATCCTTATCATGGAAATATTCATGATCAGGCTACTTTAGCTTATAACAGTGAATCGCGAGTATAATGTTGCTCTCCAATACCTTCTGGAGGACTAGGATGACTAGCCTCTCCAATCTTTTTAAAATTCCCATCTAATATGAGAACATAAATCTTGCCATATTATACTCCATCATGTTGCAACCAAAACTTTGTTTTAGATATCGAAATATCTTCCACACATGATGGTTTCTGAAAAACTCTTTCAGCTCCTAGATAACCTTGATATTAAAACAATCTTTTGAATATAAAGAATCATGGAGATAAACATGATATTTATTTACTAACACTGGAATTGTTACTCTTGATTTATTACCAATTATTAAACTTCATGGAGTAATCGGAACTTACTGAAAGTTTGCAATAGGACCTTTTAAACTTTAGATTAACACTTCAAAACAATGCGATACCAGTTCGTAAAGTAACTAACAAGAATTCTATAGTTCTCTTATCTCAATTATAACTAAGCAAAGGGTGGTAAACGGATGCCAATGACTACAACAACTATGAAAATGCACTTTGATTTAATTTATGATAAATTGGGTTCAACTTTTAATCATATTACCATTGAACTCACACTCAAAACAATATCCCTCACATTGTTTTAGTGATCACACGAACCAAATCCGCTACACCAAGTCCGATCGTCACATGACATGATGTAGTTTCAAAGGTGAACAATCATCATGTTCATCATATCATCTATATGACTCATGCTTTACCTTTCAGTGATCCGTGTTCCGAGACCATGTCGGACATGCTAGGCTCGTCAAGATTAACCTTAGTTTCTGCATGAGAAAATCTAGCTTGCTATCGTCGTATGCACACGTTGATTCTATCACACCCGATCATCACGTGGTGCTTCGAAATGACGAGTCTTGGTAACGGTGCTAACTAAGGATGAACACTTTATTACTTGACATTTTGTGAGAGGTATCATCTTATAATTCTACCGTCGGGATCTAAGCAATACAAAAATATGCATAAAAGGATTAATATCACATGCAATCCAAAAAATATGTAAAATGATATGGCCTTTCTTCTTGTGCTTCCGATCTCCATCTTCAAGCACGAACATGATCTCCATCATCATCGGTGTGGCGTCAAGATCAATGGCACCGCTCCATGGTTGTCGTCCACCAGCATCAACTATTACAACTACTTTGAATAATAGACATGCAGGTCTTAACAAATTTAAAAGACAACCATAAGGCTCCTGCCAGTTGTCGACTTACAATAAGGATTATTGCATACATCATATATAATCACAATGATGGCCATATAACATCACAGCACAGCCCTGGAAACAAAGTTAGATGCCTCTAATTTTCTTTGCATATTTTACGTGGTTTGGGGCTTTCAATAAATACCGTTCTAACTTACGAACAAGAACCACAATGTTGATGCATGAACTATCAAGTGCCCATTTTAAATTGAATCTTCACTATGATGGGAGAGACAGACACCCGCAAAGCCACTTATGCAATACAAGTTGCATGTTGAGCATGGAGCAAGTCTCATGAACGATGTCATGTAAGGTTAGCTCGGGCCTCTTCATCCCACCATCTCGCAAGATGCAAAGTACACAAGAAGCAATTGATAATAAAAGCACCACCGCCCACAATGACCATTGTGTTCTACTCGTGCAATAGATCTACTCATATACACGGCTTTGATACCACTATCGGGGTTCGTAGCATGGAAAACAAAAAAATTCTATCACATGAACACACACAAGCCAAGATCAATCTACTAGATTTTAGCAACGAGTCGATAGAGTACTAACCCTCGAAGATCCAAAGCGGTTAATGAGAGCAGATTCTCGTGGGTGATGTAGTCGTTCACTTGCCGATCTCAAGTACGCATAGACGATCCTTTTGGCGCCGCGTTCTGGCAGCACTCCTGTAGTCGGTCACATGTACTGTACTCAACGAAGACCTTCCTCTCCCTTGTTCCAACAGGAAACGGAGGTTGTAGCTCCCTCCTCGTGATTCTGGCAACACGACAACATTGTGTCGGCAATAGAGGGGAGATCCCGCAGGGCTTTGCCTAAGCCGGAGTAGGTAGGATGGAGTAGAGGGGTTCCCCGGTGTTATAGGGTTTAGAGGTCGGAGAGGAGGAGGAGTGGGCCGAGGACAGGTAGGATGGAGTAGAGGGGTTCGCCTAAGCCATGTTGTGGTGTTGTGTTGGAGGGGCAGCCCCCTCCCCTATATTTATGAGAGGGCACTAATAGGAAACTAGCTATAGATAGACAGAAACTCTATGGCGCAATGGTTCTGACCATGCGCAACAAAAGATGTCAAGTGGCGCATCTGGCCCAATGCACCACAGAACCCTAAAAATTCGGTGGCGCATGCCAATTGGCAATGCGCCATAGAAGTTAGGTGGGACCCACACCAGGCCTTGGTCTATGAAACATCTGTGGCGCATCTTCCGGTATGCGCCATAGATGTTTCACTTCTGTGGCGCATATCGCCATATGCGCCACAGAATCATCAGGTAGGACCCACAGCACGCGGAGTTTGACCGTGCTCTGACCAGGCTTCTGTGGCGCATATGTTGATATGCGCCACATAAGTTTATATCTTCTGTGGCGCATATCGCCATATGCGCCACAGAACAGGAATGTGGGCCCCACAGTCTGGCCACCTATGACCAAGCTTCTGTGGCACATAAGTGGATATGCGTCACAGAAGATCAAACTTCCATGGCGCATATCTACAATATGCGCCACAGAATGGTGCGTGCTACTCAGAATATGTTAAGTGTTTCTAGTACACATTTTCCTCTTATTTTTCCCAACTAAACAAGTATCAGTGGCATCGGTAGAATACTAGATAATCTACTAGATAGACAGTGGCATACAACATGATGCAAATGCACATGCGCATAGCCCTTGAACAACAAAACAACAATGGCATACATCAATGCAAATGCACAAACTACAAACATTGCAAATTCATTCATAGAGATGGTGGGGGCGATGGCGGTGGAAGATGCCAAACCTCCATATTCACGCGCGCATGTAGCCTGCGGACGTGCTCCTCCATGGACACGTTGGGGTCGAGCACCGACCGCCACCCGATTGGTTCCGCCATGCACGCCCTCTCCTCCGGGGATGCGAGCACGGCGTACAACATCATGGACTTGTTGTAGAGGGCCTCGTGCCGCAGCATGGCCTCCTCCTCGATTAGGTTGACCTCCGAATCCCGCGACGGCTGACTATGAGCACTGCCCCTCGACCTCGCCCGTCCACTACGAGTAGGATGCAGGGAACGCGAGCGAGCTGTGTTCTCCAGCGAGTCTTCCAACGAGTTGTGCGAAGAAGACATCAGGGGAAGGGATGATGCTTTGGACAGGGAGTGTGGTATATATAGAGGGGTGTCATTAAAGCACCTAGCTGCCACCTTTAATTTTGTCCAGATCTGGACGCACGGTTCTGTGGCGCATATGGCCTATATGCGCCACAGAAGTTCTACCCATATGCGCCACAGAACACTAATTCCAGATCTGCTTTTGACCGGGCTCTGACTGACAATATGTGGGCCCACCTAGTGCTAAGGTTTTGTGGCGCATATTGGCTATATGCGCCATAGAAGATTGAACTTCTGTGGCGCATATCACCCATATGAGCCACAGAACCCTGCGTCCATATCTTCACAAAAAGGTGGCAGCTTTGCACCCCTACATCTACCACCATCCATTTCACATCCTTCTTCCCCCTCCTCCCAGCTTGTCTTCCTCCTCTCTCCCACCCCATTGTGCCCATAATTTTCTACATTTTGTTGTATTTAAACCAACTATAGTTGATAGATTGGTTAGGGAAAGCCTTTCTCCAACTAGTAGATCTAAAACACACTTACTTTTCTCCTCCACATCTCTATTTGTGTACCATTATCTCTCCATAGATCTATTGGTCCACACTCTCTCACATCACGCTCTCGACTTGGTATTCAATCTACCCAGTGAGTAATTGGCCATGAATATGCATGTTTTGTAGGTGTATAGCTTGTCGCGCGGGCGGTGTGTACATGCGATGCATGGCGCGAAGATGATGTTTATGCATGAAGCTTGTGTAGTGCATGAATGTTTGCATGAGAAGAAGTTTCTTGTTTTTGCTTGTCTGCCCCAGTGTGGTGCATGGATGTTTGCCGAAATGTTGATTCATTTCCATTTCGGCAAATTTTTGCACCACCCATATGTCCTACTTTTAGGAAAGGTCATGCCGAATTTTTCCGGCGGCCATGCATGTGTGTTTGTGTGTGCATAAGGTGTGGTTTCTAATTAACCTACTATGTCTTTTGCTCTATACGTGCATACCGCGCAGGCTACCATGGTCGTCAGGATGAGCGAAGGTCGAGTTACGAGGTATAAGAAAGACGCGAAGGCGGACATGATTCGGAACAACAAGACTAAGATAAGATGTCCATGTCGAACATGCAAACTCCAGTGCTGGATCCACCCTGATTCTGGAAAATTGGAGGATCACCTGCTCAGGCACGGTTTCATGCGTGATGACTTTGACGAGGAGCCGGCAGTAAATGGTAGTGGTCATCATGAAGACGTAGGCGGGCAAGAAGACGAAGAGTCTCCTGGCGGGCATTGTCATGATGACGAATAATATACCGGTGGGCATGATCATCATGACGAAGAAGGGGATGTCGACGAGAATTACCATCATGAAGAAGGAGAAGAAGCGAACACCCAGACGCTTCTAACTTCGGTGTTAAGGGACCCTCATGCTCAGGAACTGCTTCTCAAGGAGACGAGCAACGCCAAAGCTGCAGCCAGAGAGAAAGCCAAGATGGCGCAAATGGAGATAGATGGGATGACTCCATTGTATCCTGGGTGTCAGCCCGAGGATACACGCCTAAGTGTAACACTGAAGGCTCTAGAGATGAAGGCGGAACACAAATATACCGACGTGAGCTTCAATGCTAACATGGAATTCTGGCACGATCGTCTTCCTAACGGGAACACATTGGCAACAAGTATAGAGGAAGCCAAGAAAATCGTGTGCCCTCTCGACCTACCGCACATTAAATACCACACATGCATCAATGATTGCGCACTTTATCATAATGAGTACGCGGAGAGAACCACATGTCCGGTGTGCGGCCATGGACGATACAAGAGAGGTGATATGTCAGAAACGTATCTATAATTTTTGATGCTCCATCCTTGTTTAGTATCTACTTTGCTTTGCTTTGTCTACACTTTGAGGTGTTTTTTACATGTTTTCTGGTACTAACCTATTAACAAGTTGCCACAGTGCCAGTTGCTTGTTTTTTGCTATTTTTAGTTCCAGAAAAGCTAGTAAGGAAATATTCTCGGAATTGTATGGGACAAACGTCAAAGTCAATAACTTTCCGTGGAGAACAAGAAGTCCAGAGGGGAGACGGAGAGGCGTGCTAGGGCAGCCACACCCCCTAGGCGTGGGTGGACCCTGCCCCGCGCCTAGGCAGGGTGTGGGGCCCCTGGCCACCGCCTCGGCCTCCCCCTTCGCCTATAATAAGTCCCCGATGCAGAAACCCTAAGCACCCGATCAATATTCCATGAAACCTTATGTAGCTGCCGCCATCGTCGTCCCTAGATCGGGGGGATATGAAGTTCTTCCCGGCAACCTGCCGGAGGGGAGATCATCCCGGAGGCCTTCTTTCCGGTATGATGCGTGAGTAGTTCCACCTTGGACTATGGGTCCATATAGTAGCTAGATGGTTGTATCTCCTCCTTGTGCTTTCATGTGTAGATCTTGTCAGCTCCGTTCATGATCAAGATCTAATCTATTTGTAATCATGCATGTTGTGTTTGCGGGGATCCGATGGATATTGAGATTATTATGTTGGTTTGATTAATGGATTTGTCTTTATGATTCTATCATGTCTGTGTTGTTTGTGATCTTGCATGCTCTCCGTTGTTAGTAGCTATCTTGGCCGAGTAGTTGCTAGTGACTCCAAGAGGGGGTACTTCTGCTCGATAGTGGGTTCATTCCTCTAATTTCCAAGGGAAGTGACAGAAATCTCTTCGGTTGTAGATGTGTTGTTGCTACTAGGGAGAAAACAATGGTCTCTTGTTCATGGAACATGTGGACTTTTTATGTAACATACCACCCTTTTGTGTAATATGAATAAGGATATGTTTGAGCATTGCATGCATGCATAACACTTGCACTTTGGTTTAATCAAGAAAGAACAAATAACATCCTAAACCCTAACTTCCCCTCTATTTGAAAATCATTCAAATGAGTTTTGTATTTGAAAAACTAACTACATGAGTTGAACCCAAAGTGAATAAAAGGGTTCCACATTATTTTATATAGTTCGTAAAAGTTTCTGTAATTTGAAATCATTCAAAACAGGTTTGAAATTCAAAATATAAAAAGAAATCAGGAAAAATAATAGAAAAGGTTTCCTGGAAAAAAAATCTAATCCTAACCCTCTCTGGACCGAGCCCATCTCCTCTCCTCTCTCTCTCTGCCGCCAGCAGCGCCAGAAGCCAGCCCACCCGGGACCCAATCCTGGCCCAGCAGCAGCCCGTCCCCGTCCCCGTACCGCTTCGGTCGATCTTTCCGTCGTCGTCTTCGTCCCCGACGAGGAACCAGCTCACTGTCGCGCCGCCCGCCATCGGTCGCCGGAGATGCGCCAAGATACGCGCCGCCGCCCGCCAGCGCCTACAAATATCTCGCTGTTGCTGCCGACGAACCCTAACCCGCCATTTTCCCCCTCTCCCTATCTCTCCAGCGCCATGGCCGAACCCTAGCTCGCCAGGTCCTCCTCGTCCCCGTCGTCTCCGAGCACCACTCGCCCAGCCGAGGTGACCAGGAGCATCGCCTCGTCACCCTCATCCTCCTCCCCGAAGTACGCGAGCCGGGACGACCTCCTCTGGCCGGAATAGAGCAAGAAGCACCGTCAGTCGCCGCCATCGTCATCGTCGATTACTCCTCCGTCCGTGCTCGCCTCGCCTCGCCACCACCACCATCGTGCTCCTGGTAAGCTTGTGGTTCTCAAGCGCCCCTCCGTTTGCCCCTCCCCCTCTATGTTGTCTCCCCCGCGAGAGCCCGACGCCGCCGCCGCTGCTCGTCGTTGTGCCGCCGTCTCCTGTGACCTCCCGCAAGCGGCGCCGCCAGATTCTGGCTCCCCGCGACGCCCTCTCTCTAACGCGCCCATCCGCGCATCCAGGCGCGCTCGAGATTGTTGGATCCTTGCTCGATCTGAGGGTGAGCTCCAGTGCTGATGTCATGCTGACATCAGCACGAGGCAATAATCCATTTCTTTTATTTTTTCTTAATTGTTTTGTAATTATTTTTGTAAATAGAAAATCTATGATAGGTGGGCCCTGCCTGTCAGGATTTTAACCATTTCTGTAAATGTTTTCTGAAAATAATAAAAGTCTGACCTGTGGGCCCAAGTTGAAATTATTTTTTAAAATATTCCAAAAATGGTTTAAAATAAATTAAAATTTGGGAAATTCATAACTAATTCATTTTAAATCATAAAAATACAAATAATATACAAAAATGTTCAGAAAAATGAAACCTATTCAACTAAGCTATAATCATACATTGTTAATCAACTTTGATAGCAAGTTTAATTAGAAGAACCAATTGAACCCCACAGGTGATTCCGATGATCCCCCTGTTTTAGGGTGTGGACTTTCGGAACCCCCTTTAAAGTGACCAAGCATGCTTTAGGGTTCAATTCAACACTATTTAACTTTTCATATCATCCATATTGTATGAGAATTGCACATGCCATGTGTTGAGTGTTGATTTCTCTTTTCCGGTGATTGGTTCTCGCGAATAGGAACCGAACCCGAAGCTGAGGTCAAGGCTACCGAAGAGAAGTATCAGTCCAACAACGGACAAGGCAAGCGAAGCCCCTCTCATACATATGAATCCTATGATTACAAAGTATTTCATTCTCGTCATATGCATTCGGTTCAAACAATATTTTATCTGTAGACAGAGTAATCCTATCTGATGCATGTTATCCTTTGTGAACTATATTACCTGATTCACCGCTCCTAGCATAACTAGGGTTTGGCTTATGAGCATCGCTAGTGCCATAGTTCAGTCAAGCTTAGCCATGCTTAGTGGTCTGTTGCTGATCTTTCATGTGATGCACCGAAGATGCGAATGAATCTAGTATGGTAGGATGTGGTGATGTTATCAACAGTGGATGATAAACATGCTAAGGTTTGTTTCGGAGGCCACGTGGGTTGTGGTTTTTGTAGTCCCATACTTGCCAACCCTAGGCCCCGATGTTCTTGCCTCTTGAACCAAGACGAGCGTACAACCACATGGGGGCCTGGAAACCCCCTCGACCAACTAACTTGCCTAGTAGATTCCATGAGTCACATAGTTCGGGCTTTCCATTCGACATACGCATCATGGTCTTTCTTGAATGGATGTGAAGGAGGTGCATTCATATAGGTAGGTAAGCGTGGCAGGGAATGGGAGATGCCCGGCATCCGTAATCTCAAACCCTGTTCACATCGCTAGGGACCGACTTCGGGACTCGACCTGTTACGGTGGCATCTCCTTAGTGCGTGACTCATGGTCTCAGCGAAAGAAAGGTAAAGGTCATGGTCAACCACTCTCTGTCGGCCTTCCAAGGAAGAGGGATAATAATTTGGCATTAAGAATCGGTTGGTACGTGGGGGTAAAGTTGTGCACCCCTACAAGGTTATTAATCTTTTCGAAAAGCCGTGTCCACGGTTATGGACGACTTGGGAACGGACGTGAAGATCATAGAGAACTATAACCGAATGTTAAAACTTGTCAACTAAAGTGATATTCGGAATACTTCCTCGGGGTTGTTGAGGGGGTAGTCCGGGGAGAGTGGTCCAGTTGATGATGATGCTTGGTGGATATCAAAGATGAATTTAAGAGCTAGAGTTGTAGTCTTCTTATCCCCTTTTGAAAAGGATCTCACTAGACGAGTTTCTTCTCCCTCTTGTTTTGAAAACAAAAGATGGCTTTATGCAAAATAACTCCACTAGCCATAAGTCTTGCGGAGTACACCCTGTACTCAGCCTTGCTTCATTGATGTTTTCTATAGATGATGCTACCCCAACTGAAGATGGTTTCTATGTCCAAGTCGATGAATAGTCGGGGTTCCCGGGCAGCAGCCTAGGATCTATGGAAGGGTCGCTACTTTTGTTATGGCCTCTTAGGCCCTTTGCTAAGTTTGTTGTTTAGAACAACTTGTTTGCTTCCGTTGTTTGATGTAATGATGGGTCTGTGACCCTTGGATTGTATGACTGGTTTGTAAATCTCTTAAGAGTTTACCTTATTAATGTATGGTTTGTATGTTCTGTAATGTTACCGATCTTTCCCTGCGTGTTTTGGAATTTAGGTTAGGCGTGTATCATATGAGGATCTGGTATTTTTCTAGCCCTGATCCCGGGTCGTGACAATTTACCCTACAAACTTTGCTTAAATCAGTTGTCTGTTGATTGCAACTTAATACTGGAGGGGGTTCGGATGATAACCTGAAGGTGGAATTCTAGTCATAGATGCAGTTGGATGACGGTCTATGTATATTGTTGTATTGCCCAATCGAATCTCATAGGATCTTTCTGACTAGTAATTTCATTGTTATTCCTTGCTCAGTTCCTGTCAATTGCCCTACTGTAATTTGTTTACCCTTCATGCCATGTTGTTTATCTAAGGAGAGCACCTCTAATGAACTATGGACCCCGGTACAATCTTTACCATTGATAGATCTTCCACTGTTACTTGTTTCCTTGCTGCAAACCATTACCTTTCACACCATACGTTTAATCCTTTGTTACAGCAAACCAGTAAGCTTGACAACCTCATTGATTTGTTAGGGCAAAGTCTTGAGTTTGTGTTGTGCAGGTCTCCGTGTTGCTTGCAACACCTGTGTGACGTTTCCTTCCTCCTACTGGTTCGATAACCTCGGTTTCTTACTAAGGGAAAACTTGATACTGTGCTGCTTCACACCTTGCTCTTGGGGTTCCCAACGAAGCGCTCCTACATCAACTCAGCGCTGCATCAAGCTTTCTGGCGCCGTTGCCGGGGAGGCTAAGGACGTCTTCACTATGGGAGTCCTCCACTTACTCTCTCTTTACTTTGTTTTTAGTTTGCTTTGTTTCTTTTGCTTGGTTTTGTTTTCCTCTTTTTAAAAAACCCAAAAAAATTAGTTCCTGCTCTAGCTGCTGCTACTGCTTTTTGGCTTGCCCACCTTTGCCAAAATGAACTCTGCTGAGAACACCAAGGTTTGTGACTTCACTAGCACCAACAACAATGATTTGCTTAGCACACCTATTGCTCCACCTGATCCTGATGCTACCTTTTATGAAATTAAGTCTCCTTTGTTGAATCTTGTGATGAGAGAGCAATTTTCTGGTGCTAGTTCTGATGATCCTGCTGCCCATCTCAATAGCTTTCTTGAACTTTGTGAGATGCAAAAGTATAAGGATGTAGATGGAGATATTACTAATCTCAAGCTTTTCCCTTTCTCCTTGAGAGGAAAAGCTAAACTATGGTTGCTATCCTTGCCTAAAAATAATATTGATTCTTGGACTAAGTGTAAAGATGCCTTTATTGGAAAGTACTATCCTCCTGCTAATATTATATCTATGAGAAGTGACAGTATGAAATTTAAACAACTTGATAGTGAACATGTTGCTCTAGCTTGGGAAAGAATGAAATCTTTGGTTAATAATTGCCCCACTCATGGACTCACTGCTTGGATGATTATCCAGACTTTTTATGCAGGTTTGAACTTCTCCTCAAGAAATCTGTTGGATTCAACTGCTGGAGGTACCTTCATGGGCCTCAAATTGGGTGCTGCAACAAGGCTCCTTGATAATATGATGGTTAACTACTCTGAATGGCATGTTGAGAGAGGTCCACATGGTAAGAAGGTAAATTCCGTTGAGGAAACTTCCTCTTTGAGTGAAAAGATTGATGTTATTATGGCTATGCTTGTTAATGGGAAAGCTCCTTTAGATCCTAATAGTGTTCCCTTAGCCTCCTTGGTTTCTCAAGAAGAGCAAGTTGATGTGAAATTCATTAAAAACAACAATTTCAACAACAATGCTTATAGGAGTAATTTTGGTGGTAATTGTAGGCCTTATCCTCCTAGTAAAAATGCTTATCAGGGTAGATCTTGAATGTCTAGTGAAGAGAGGATTGTAGAAGTTGAGAGATCCACTAAAAACTTTATGCAAATGCAATATGAGTAAAAAAAGGTTTTCACTAAAACTATGGAGGAACAATCTATCATTTGGAAAAATATTAGTCATCAGCTTGAGAATCTGAATAGAGAAACTCCTAGTTTATAGTCAAAAAATTTGGGTGCTGAGAAAAATATATCCTTTTTGTCTGAAGCTCAAACTTCCTTGGTTAATAAAATGGATGCTAAACCTGAAACTATGGAAAGTACCTTTGCTGCCACTCATGCCGTACAAGTTACTATTGATGAAAATGTTAGACTGTTAGCTCAACTTCATGCTAGGTGGGAAAGGGAAGATGAAATTGATAGAAACAATAGTGTGTGCACCATCACCACTAAACCAAAAGTAGTCCCTATTATTCCTACTATGCCTAAGACTATTGATCCTACTACTAGTGATGCTAAGTTTGACTTTGATATTGATGGTTGCAATATTTCTGAAGTGATTATGTTCCTACAAAATCTTGCTAGAAGTCCTGATGCTAGTGATATGCATGTTGCTTTCACTAAACACATTACAAATGCTCTTGTTAAGATTAAGGAAGAGAAGATAAGACACAAAGCTTCTATTCCTAGGAAGGTAGAAGATAGTTGGGAACCCATTATTAATGTGCAAGTGAATGAGTTTGATCTTAAAGCTTCATGTGATCTTGGTTCTAGTGTCTCTATTATGCCTAGGAAGATTTATGAAATGCTTGATTTGCCACCATTGGAAGATTGTTATTTGGATGTCCCACTCAATGATAATGCCAAGAAGAAACTCATGGGGTGTATTAATGATATTCTCATTATGGTTAATAATGCTTATGTCCCTGTTGATTTCTATGTTTTGGATATTGAATGCAATGCTTCTTGTCCTATTACTTTGGGAAGACCTTTTCTTAGAACAGTTGGTGCCATCATTGATATGAAAGAAGGCACCATCAAATATCATTTTCCATTCAAGAAAGGTATTGAACACTTCCCTATGAGAAGAGAGAAGTTGCTTTTTGCTCCTCCTTTGTAAGCAAGGTTTGATGTTAATGCTTCCTCATTTGAAAATACTTGATTCTTCTTGCTTCTTGTGCCTAACTTAAAGGCGTTAAAGAAAAGTACATGCTGGGAGATAACCCAAGAGTTTCCTTGAGTCTTGGAAGTTATTACTTCTGTAATGACCTCTCTTTATCCTTTTTGTTTGCTTTTTGTGCCAAGAATGACCTCTAATGAGAGGGAAGTAAGATTTGGGGAGTTGCTGTCCCGAAACAGATTTTTGTCCTCCACCAAAAAAATTCGTGAGGAGTCTCTGTAACTAGGATTGAGCTCACAATTTACGAATAAATCCCCAGTATGTTAGCTAACTTTCGTTAGTTCAACACTTTTTTATTTGAGCAACAGAAGATGTTTGAAAAAACCGATTTCTACCTGCTGGTCTGTTTTGACAGATTTCTGCCATTATTTGCATTTGCTTCTTATTGATTCATTTTTGAGTTCTCTTTAGGTGAATTTAGCTTTTTGAAGGAATTGCTACAGTAGCTTGTGTTTTAGTGAAAAGCCTTGCTGTTCCAAAGCTTTTCCAGAGGTCTAATATCTTTTGAATAAACTAATGTTGCTAATGAAGATTGTGTGAAGTTTTGTATGAAGGAAAAATTCCAGGTGTAGAGAGAGAATGATGTAATGAGATGAAGAATGGACGAAAGCTCAAGCTTGGGGATTCCACCCCGGTGTCACCCCAAGAAATATCCAAGAGGTACAAGCATCAAAGATTGGGGATTCCCAAGGCATCCCCTTCTTCATCAATAAAAAGCTCAGGTCTATCTAGGCACTTCATTTTTATTGTTTCATGCACTATTGTGTTGTTCTTTGAGCGTCTTAGTTTTCGTTTCATTTGCTTAGTTTGTTTAGTTTGCTTGAATAAAGTAGCTTGGACACCCGTTCTCACTGTGTTGTTTTGCAAATAAGTTGCTTGGTGTTGGAAAGGAGTAGTAAGTTCTTGCTAGAAAGTGTAAGAGGAGCTTGCATTGACTGTGACTTAGACTTTAGCATGACATGCTGTAACACCCTCGGAATCGGCCCTATGCAAGTTTCAGCGATTACCGCCAAACCCGCATAGAAATGATTCAAAGGTGCCCACCAGGCACTTGCATGCGGGTGGAGAACGAAGTAATATCATTACACAATAGTCCACGATGGAACCCACAGAACATATATATACAACAACGACTCCAAGATTCAAGAATACAGATATACAGTACAAAGATCCAAATCACCTTGAAAATGATACAGCGTCCGAGTACGGACAAGATGGAAATTGGGCTAAGAGCCCTGAAGAATAACCAATGGCGTCCATAACCCTGCCCAGGCCAATCCAGAAGGGTAACCCTGCTAACAACGTCGATCTCAAAACCTGCTTGAACAAAAGGGGTGCCGGTAAAGGGCAAAGGAAAAAGAGAGCAGTTAGTACTAAGGCCAGTACACGGCGAGACTAGATTTCGGCGACTCTCTCCTACATAGGTATGGTGGACTGAAACGGCAGCGCAACATGCACTAAACAACCTATAGAGACTCGATACAACTGTCGGCTATTAGAGAGGGATAAGAAAGACCTATTCAGATCCAACCTAATACTAACACCAATCATACCCATCCTGATGTTTCCTCCTTGAAACCAATCGAGGAAGTCGTACCGAGGAAACTCACACAATTGGCAATTTTATCCATTCCCTTATAGTTGCGACAATTACTAATCAGATATAGATAGCATGAGTCATCATGATAACATAAGCAGTGAACAGTTTTAGTTAACCATTTCGTTGTAGTTGCAATACTTACTAGTCAGATACATATAGCATGAGGCATCCCAAAACACAGCAGTTGTTGGTACTTTTATTTAGCCATTCTGTTATAGTGAAGCTGATCACTAGTCATTATAAATACAAATTTATAGCACTACTTTAGTTATAGTTTTCTATGATCGAGATACTGTGCTCCAAGTCATCCATAACCGCAGACACGGCTTTCAGAAAGTTTTACCCTGCAGGGGGGGGGGGAAATAGCAACACCCGCACAATCAACCTCGGAAAAAACCAAATGAAAACCCAACGGGGCATCACGAAAGAACATTCGCAAGATTCATATTTTATTTCAGGGGGCCACCCCACTAAGCAACCCGCGACGAAGTTGGCCGGCTCCGAGACAGACCCAGAGGTTTGTGCCAATTGCTGTAAACGACTGGAAACCCGAAAGTGTGACTGGGCTTATCGATACCGCGGAAACATTCCACTTACCTAAACAATACAGGTTCTCCACGCGCAATAGTAATTAAAGTACTAAAGCATGGCATAAGTACATGATAGTAATAAAGCCCTAAACTACTTTGTGGCCCCAAGGAATTAAAAATGACTCAAGCTAGGGTTAGGGGGATTCATGGTCCCACATGTGAATAGTGCGAATATTCAAGTAACAGGTATCAAGTACTCGGGGTCCTACGAGACACAAGTGGACGGTTAAAAACCAAATAACATCTATTTCCCACCTGTGCCTCTACATTATTTACCTACTTCAATTTTAGTTATTAAACGATAACTAAAGCCATGATCATCTCCAACAAAAAGAATATGGCAGGCTTCAAACAACTGTGGTACTTGACGACCCGCAACAACACTTGAGCAAGCGACTACGACACGTAAGTACAACTATCTACCAAGCAACAGGTAATAGGATGTGTTCAAGGCAATATAAGGCTGCAAGGGAAATCACGGGTACGAAAACTAGAGCATCACAACACAGATAGCAATAGATCAACATGAGGAAATAAAGACTATAAAGGTAAAATAGGTAGAAAGGGGGAAGGATGCTCACCTGGAAAACTGTCGAAGGTTAATCCGAAGATCGGGTCGACTCTCGCATCAACTCATCGGCCTAATCCGTGAAGAAGAAAAGCACTAGAAGAAACACCGGATGCACTATTTAATACTACGGCAGAAGATCAGACATGATGCATGTATGATGCATGGCATAGCAAAGATGTGATGCAATTAGGCAATGTTAAGTGGAACTAGGGTCCCGACAATTAATGATATGGTTCATGTGGTTTAGATACCCAGCAATTTAAAAGTTATATTAACAAGGCAAAATATGGCATCGGTTCGCTACATAAATTTAAATGAAGCCAATATTATACTAGATTCACCCGCATATGTGCTCCATATTTAATTATTAGGTGAGTCGACGACATCAACACATCTGTATCGGTGATCTTGGGGTTCGCCGAGGGGGATCGACGGGATCGATCTGTAGACTTCGGATCCGTGATGTAGTTCTTGGCGTTCCGGGGATCTTCGGGGCAATGGTCTCGGTCACCGTATCCATGAAGGAGGGATTGAGTGGCACCATGTGCATCCTTTAGAACCATCGGCGTCGAACCTACCTTTTTAGCGGGGGATATCTTGTCGCAAACTGCGGGTTCATATGGATCCTAATGGCGATCTTGTTGATGGTTCGGGATTGGAGATCTCGTCGGTACTCCTTATTCTTGGTCTCCAACTGCACATAACAGGACTCGATAGAGTCGCTACAGGGAGCCCTCACGGAAGCGCGCATGATTCCAGAAGTAGTTCGGGGTCGCAGATGATGGATTCTCGCAGCGAGAAGGGGTTGCAGGGCGACGGCATCCATGGAAGGGTGTGGCGGTAGGTTGGGCGATGGCGGCCCGCTAGAGCGGTGGTGGAGCACGGCGGCGACGCTCGGGGAGGAGGAGAGGCGAGCTCGATGGGCGGCGGTGACGCGCGGGACCGCAGGGACGGCAGAACATGGCGGGTCGCGGTATCGACGCCGGGAGGAGCGGCCGGTGGCGGCCTGGAGTGCAGGGCTCACTAGCGCGGGAGGAGGACGGCTGGCGAGGAACGCCTGGGAGGAAGGCAGAGCAGCGGGAGGCGACGGGGTTGGGGTAGATGGAGCTCGTGGAGGCCGCGGTCGGGCATGGGCGCGCGGCCGGTGGGGATCGGGCGGTGGGGTGGTGAAGGGGCCCAGGCGGCGCGGCCATGGTTCCTGGCGGCGGGGTCAGGAGGAAGAGAGGTGGGGGAAAGGAACAAGGAAGGAGCGGTCAGGCGAGGGAGGAAGTGGGGCCCGCGAGGTGTCGTGGACACTGTGTGTACCACTCGGCGTACACGGGATCGTGCGACGCATGCGGGAGGTGGGGCCAAAGAGAGCAGGAGTGGGTCGGGTTAGCGGTGTGTTGTGTGTCTGTGTGCGTGTGCGGGCGGGGTGGGTGGATGGAGTGGTGGCGGCTGAGGGAGTGGGTGGGGATTAGGGTTAGATGGGACTTGGGGAGTAGGTTAGGGTTTTGTGGCAGTGGCTGGGTGCCCTCTGGTTGGGCCATCTGGCCTGGCCGTTGGCTGCCTGGCCCCCACAAAAATATTTAATATTTATTTTATTTTAAAGGATTTTCCAAGATATTTTTAGACAATCAAAATATTCGGGAACACCGGGGCTTGTATTTGAAATAAAGGGAGGGATATTTGTAGAAAACAAAATAGGCTTTTAATGAAAATGTTTTCAAATGGTAAAATATGCATGATGTCATGATGATGCACTTAGACAGAAACAATAGGCAATTTACTAGTAGTGGTTTAACCGGGGTGCTACAATTCGACACCACTAACAATGGATCTCTCCCTCAAGATCCGCCCATGGTATGGGAAAGAAGTCCGATGATCTGGATCTTCTCGCTTCGTGTAGATCTTCACGACACCACTAACAAGGATTCTTGTCCCATGTTCAAATTGGCGACACCACCAACAAGAGGTGTGGTTCACGTTTGTCAAGAGAACACTCCAGAGAAACAAAGATGAAGGTCGAGGTCTCACAAGATAAGGCCACCTCTAACTTCCATGGAAGGAGTAAAATTGCTTGATCCACCGATTTGATATACAAGAGAGAATGGTAAGAGTAGTCGGATGTTGATTAGTCCATCGCGCACCCAAAGCATTACTCTACACATGAATAGGAGAATTATGCAACCAACTCCCGGAATTTAGACTGAATATCTCGACAAGCGAGGTTCGAAAACTAAGGAGGGGTGGAGATTCTCATCAGATCTGACGTAGATGACTTCGTCGTACCGGAAAAACACGGGAGGATGGAAATAAAAAATTTAGTGAATTTTCTGTCCACTGAAAGGTACAACAGATGAAAGATTCATCAGATAGCATGAATGTCGGATGTTGAAGCACCATTACAAGAGGATGGAAGCGAAACCCTGAAGGTACGACGGAAACCCAACCACGAGAAATCCTGGACTCGAAGAAAAGATAAGAGAGCAGATTCAAAACACGTCGATATAAGAGAAGAATAGCAGAGGGGTAAGAAGTAAAAGCAGACCTAATCAGATCTATACAACCGATTTTTTTAAAAATAGTTTTGACACTCTTCAACGTCCGTTAGCTAGGTCATCCTACAGGCTGGACCAGTGGGGTATCGTAACTGCTGAGCTCTAATACCACTCTGTAACACCCTCGAAATCGGCCCTATGAAAGTTTCAGCAATTCCCGCCAAACCCGCATAGAAATGATTCAAAGGTGCCCACCAGGAACTTGCGTGTGGGTGGAGAACGAAGTAATATCATTACACAATAGTCCACGATGGAACCCACAGAACATAGATATACAACAACGACTCCAAGAGTCAAGAATACAGATATACAGTACAAAGATCCAAATCACCTTGAAAACGATACAACGTCCAAGTACGGACAACATGCAAATTGGGCTAAGAGCCCTGAAGAATAACCAATGGCGTCCATAACCCTGCGCAGGCCAAGCCGGAAGGGTAACCCTACTAACGACGTCGATCTCAAAACCTGCTTGCACAAAAGGGGTGCTGACAAAGGGAAAAGGAAAAAGAGAGCGGTCAGTACTGAGGCCAGTACACGGCGAGACTAGAATTCGGTGGCTCTCGCCTACATAGGTATGGTGGACTGAAGAGGCAGCGCAGCATGCACTAAACAACCTATAGGGAATCGATATAACTGTCGGCTATTAGAGAGGTATAAGAAAGACCTATTCGGATCCAACCTAATACTAACACCAATCATACCCATCCTGGTGTTTCCCCCTCGATACCAATCGAGGAAGTTGTACCGAGGAAACTCACACAGTTGGCAATTTTATCCATTCCCTTGAAGTTGCGGCAATTACTAGTCAGATATAGATAGCATGAGTCATCCTGATAACATAAGTAGTGAGCAGTTTTAGTTAACCATTTCGTTGTAGTTGCAATACTTACTAGTAAGATACATATAGCATGAGGCATCCCAAAATCCAGCAGTTGTTGGTACTTTTATTTAGCCATTTTGTTATAGTGAAGTTGATTACTAGTCATTGTAAATACAAATTTATAGCACTACTTTAGTTATAGTTTTCTATGATCGAGATACTGTGCTCCAAGTCATCCATAACCGCGGACACGGCTTTCAGAAAGTTTTACCCTGCAGGGGGCACAAATAGAAACACACGCACGATCAAGCTCGGAAAAAAAACTAAATGAAAACCCAACAAGGCATCACGACAGAACATTCGCAAGATTCGTATTTGATTGCAGGGGGCCACCCCACTAAGCAACCCACGACGAAGTTGGTCGGCTCCGAGACGAACCTAGAGGTTTGTGTCAATGGCTGTAAACGACTGGGAACCCGAAAGTGTGACTGGGCTTATCGATACCGCGGAAACATTCCACTTACCTAAATAGTAAAGGCGCTCCACGCGCAATAGTAATTAAAGTAGTAAAGCATGGCATAAGTACATGATAGTAATAAAGCCCCAAACTACTTTGTGGCCCCAAGGAATTAAATATGACTCAAGCTAGCGTTAGGGGGATTCATGGTCCCACATGCGGATAGTGCGAATATTCAAAGAACATGTATCAAGTACTCGGGGTCCTACGGGACACAAGTGGACGATTAAAAACCAAATAACATCTATTTCCCACCAGTGACTCTGCATTATTTACCTACTTCAATTTTAGTGATTAAACGGTAATTAAAGCCATGATTGTCTACAACATAAAACATATGGTAGGCTTCCAACAACTGTGGTACTTGACGACCCGCAATAGCACTTGAGCAAGCGACTACGACACGCAAGTCCAACTATCTACCAAGCAACATGTAATAGGATGTGTCCAAGTCAATATAAGGCTGCAAGGGATATCACGGGTACGAAAACTATAGCATCGCAACACAGATAGCAATAGATCAACAGGAGGAAATAAAGACTATAAAGGTAAAATAGGTAGAAAGGGGGAAGGATGCTCGCCTGGAAAACTGCCGAAGGTTCATCCGAAGATCGGGTCGACTCTCGCATCAACTCATCGGCCTAATCCGTGAAGAAGCAAAGCACTAGAAGAAACACCGGATGCACTATTTAATACTACGGCAGAAGATCGGACATGATGCATGTATGATGCATGGCATGGCAAAGATGTGTTGCAATTAGGCAATGTTAAGTGGAACCGGGGTCCCGACAATTAATTATATGGTTCATGTGGTTTAGATACCCCGCAATTTAAAAGTTATATTAACGAGGAAAAATATGGCATCGGTTCACTACATAAATTTAAATGAAGCCAATATTAGACTAGATTCACCCGCATATGTTCTCCATATTTAATTATTCGGTGAGTCGACAATATCCCCAAACCACAATATGTATGCAAGCATGATAATTTAATATGAAACAATTCGAATATCATATTATAAAAATAGGGTCTTTGATAGGGGTCACACATTGGTTTTGGTGATCTTGGGGTTCGCCGAGGGGGTTCGACGGGATTAGTCTGCAGACTTCGGATTCGCGAGGTAGTTCTTGGCGTTCCGGGGATCTTCGAGGCAAGGGTCTCGGTCACCGTATCCATGAAGGAGGGCTTGAGTGGCACCATTTGCATCCCTCAGAACCATCGGCATCGAACCGACCTTATTAGTGGGGGAGATCTTGTCGCAACCTTTGGGTTCATATGGCTCCTAAAGACGATCTTGTTGATGGTTCGGGATTGGAGATCTTGTCGGTACTGCTTGTTCTTGGTCTCCAACTGCATATAACAGGACTCGATAGAGTAGCTACAGGGAACCCTCACGGAAGCGCGCATGATTCCAGGAGTGGTTCGGGGTCTCAGATGATGGCTTCTCGCTAGGGTGTCAAGTGGGATCCCACCTAAATCCCACCTCTAGTTCATTTGCTAAAATATACTTCAAATTTTTGTTCAAAATTTACACTAGATTTTGACAAATGAACTAAAGGTGGGATTTAGGTTGGATCCCACTTGACACCCTACTTCTCGCAGCGAGAAGGGGTTCCAGGGCGGCAACATCCATGGAAGGGTGTTGCGGTAGGTTGGGCGATGGCGGCCCGCTAGAGCGGTGGCGGAGCATGGCGGCGGCGCTCGGGGCGGAGGAGAGGCGAGCTCGATGGGCGGCGGTGACGCGCGGGACCGCAGGGACGGCAGAACATGGTGGGCCGCGGGATCGATGCCGGGAGGAGCGGCCGGTGGCGGCCTGCAGCGCAGGGCTCACAAGCGCGGGAGGAGGACGGCTGGCGAGGAACGCCAGGGAGGAAGGCAGAGCAGCGGGAGGCGATGAGGTCGGGGTAGATGGAGCTCGTGGAGGCCGTGGTCGGGCAGGGGCGCGTGGCCGGCGGGGATCGGGCGGTGGGGTGGTGAAGGGGCCCAGGCGGCGCGACCATGGTTCCTGGCGGCAGGGTCAGGAGGAAGAGAGATGGGGGAAAGGAACGAGGAAGGAGCGGTCACGCGAGGGAGGAAGTGGGTCCCGCGGGGTGCCGTGGCCGCTGTGTGTACCGCTCGGCGTACGCGGTATCGTGCGACGCATGCGGGAGGTGGGGCCAAAGAGAGCATTCGTGGGTCGAGTTAGAGGTGTGTTGTGTGTCTGTGTGCGTGTGCGGGCGGGGTGGGTGGATGGAGTGGTGGCGGCTGAGGGAGTGGTTGGGGGTTAGGTTAGATGGGACTTGGGGAGTAGGTTAGGGTTTTGTGGCAGTGGATGGGTGGCCTCCGGTTGGGCCTTCGGGCCTAGCCAATTGCTGCCTGGCCCCCACAAAAATATTTAATATTTATTTTATTTTAAAGGATTTTTGCAAGATATTTTTAGACAATCAAAATATCCGGGAACACCGGGGCTTGTATTTGAAATAAAGGGAGGGATATTTGTAGAAAACAAAATAGGCTTTTAATGAAAAAAAATTCAAATGGTAAAATATGCATGGTGTCATGATGATGCACTTAGATAGAAACAACAGGCAATTTACTAGTAGTGGTTTAACCGGGGTGCTACACATTCTAGGTGTTGTTTTGACCTTATGCTTAGTTATTATTGCTATAGCATGTCTTGTTCCAAACAATTGGGATTGCTTAGTGTGCCTTGAAGAAAATATGCGTTGTCTTAGCATGCAAAAAGCATAGTATTGTGGTATTCTCCTTTGATGCTTTGATTGGGTTGACTTGGCACATTCTCACACCATGTTATGACTATGAAAAAGTCACCATAGCCTGTATGATCATTTAGTCCTTGACTTGTAGTACCACTCTATGCTTTGATTAGTAATGCTTTGTTGCACTGCATGATTATGGCCATTATTGCTCTCTTATTTGGTTGCTCCCAGTCTTTTGCTAGCCTCCACTTGTATGAGTAAGTTCTACTCATGCTTCCAACTCCCAAGAAACCAAGTTATTCCAAAGTGTCCACTATAAACTCCTATGCATGGTGTGTTACACCATTCCAAGTATATTCTTGTTTTTAGCTATCTTCCAATTAAAACTATTTTTTATGTAAAAACTTAGTGATTAAAGCCCTCACAAACTTGATGGCACACTTTATATTCTTTGACCCTAATAAACTTGAACCATTGTGTCATCTATGTTGTATATGCTTGCACTTATACGTTGGAATTAGCATAACCGTGCTGTCACGGGGAACATTTTCAACATTGCACTTGTACTTTGTACTTAGTTGCTATCCTGCTCTTTTGTCTATGGATGTGACAAGTGTGAAATAAAGAGGGAACTTGTAGGTTCATGGAGTTTGTATTCTGTGTTAGAGAAACGCCTGGGCCGCTAGCCTAAGCCATGCCTAATCATGGTGGAAACTTGCAGCGTACCATGTGCAAGGGGTACCCAGTTGGCGGTTCTCTATGATATTCAAATACTTACAATGACAAGAACTTACAAGTGACTAAAGTTGAGTAGCATGAGGTGTGGCCCTTGTATTCAAGGGACTTGATATTGCCAACTTATACTTCATCAAGCATATACTCCATGTTTGTTCACTTTAACCTAATCACTTCAATATGCTTATGATAGGGGCAATGAGATCTGAAAGCTAACAAGTACCATAATTTTTGGAAGCTCTTTTTGAAACTTGAAATCCCTTCTTCCTTGATAAAAGTCTTTTCTTCCACCTTTATTTGAGTCTCCACCTTCTACCTTTAGGCAGCATTAAGAGAGCATAGTAGTCATTCTATGTGTAGTGTCTCAAAACTTATTGATTGATGCATATTGTGATATTACTTGTTCTTGTGCTACTTGTTTCTAGTCACCCTTGTGAACCTTGAAGGTGTCATATTTATCTATTTGCTACTCTATGAGGGACAAGCTGGTTGCCACTATGCTATGTTTTATGTATGTGAAACAAACAAACATTTTTCAATGCATGTTATTCATGATATTTTTTTTTAGCCTTTCATGTTGCATGCATAGTTACTATGTCCTATTGTTATAACTCCATCTTTCATGCACATGTTTAGAGTTATTTGATCCCAGATTTCGATGCTTGCAAATGGTTCAATCCCAATTACTATGTCCTGTTGGGAATATACCCTAGTGGCAATCATGTATGATGAGATTTCCCATTGTATTCATAAAGATATATAGTTGTCCTTGTATAAACATATGATATGTATCATTGAATATGTGATTCGGTTGTGGAACTATACATTCATGTTGTTTATACTAAATATCCTTGGTCATTGAGGTTGTGCTGGACACACTACTTAGACCAATGTGAAGGTTGGATTGATGACTCGGTTCCACTTGTCATGGGCATGGAAATGCTATTCCAACTTACACAGATTCATCTAAAGAGTTTAGCGAGTCAGATTGACCCATATTAAGGTACAACGAACAAGTTGTCATTTGTATATCTCAATCAATGTAATCCTTAGAGCTGAGGTTATTGCATAGTCTGAGTTGAGGATCACAGACTTAGGTTCTGTCAAACGCTGATCCGTAAGTGGGCAGTTATAAAGGCAGAGTTCGGGTCGACTGAGAATCAAGCTGCATGATGTGAATAACCAAGATGGGATTTTGCCCCTCCACTTGGAGAGATATTCTCTGGGCCCTCTCGGATGATATGATTCAGAAAGCATGGCCACGCACGACACGATTAAGTGTTAACCGAGGCGATCGACTAAGAGTTATTCGGGTGAATCACTTATCTCAGATCGAGAAGAGAGTCAGACTATTTAAGGGATGACAATTATTCACCTATAGTCTGACAAGGTATATCCTGAGGCAAAACGGACTCAGACGTAAGTCGCATTGGAAAGGCAAGTCGTCATGACTCTTTGGTACTTGGGAGTCGGCATGTTCTTCTAGGATCCGCTACCGACTAATCGATTGAGAGTCGGACTCCAATCGTGTCCAAGTAGTCATGAGCCTGCGGGGTCACACACTTAAGAGCGGGAGCAAGTTCGGATTGGATCTGAACCGAATATTTGGTTGGGTTCAAAGCGAGCCAGATTAGGACTGAGTTAGTGAGTTGGACTCACAGTGACTAGTGTTATATTGGCTTTAGTGAATGGGCCACGAGAGTGGATCCCATGTTCACTCACTATATATTATGGAGCACCGCAACCTAGAAGGGTTAATCGTTGTTCGGTTAGGTCATTCCATGTGTTGGAAACCCTAGCTCCACAGCAGTCCTGCCGTCGTAACGAACCTAGCATTTTGCCGCCGGTGCTCCTCCTTGTACTTGTGGATACCAGTAGAGGTGTTGTACGATCAGCACCACGATGATCGGATCACAAAGGACTGCACTGCATCAACTGACGCGCTATATCAGTAATCCGCAATTGCGCGTCTAGTGGTAAACCTCGTGGCGTTCTACCTCGTCTAGATCTTGGGATCACCACGTTAGAAGAAAAAGTTTTGTTTTATCTCTGCGTGGCCCAACAGTGATATCAGAGCAATAGCTTCTGGTTTTAGGCTCGAGATCGTGCATATGTGATATGCGGTTGGCTGTAGATGAGATCTATATGCTGTTTGGTGGTCGATCTATGAGATAGATCGGTTTTGTACGAGGTTGATTGGATCAACTGTACTCGGGGAATGGTAGATCTGATTTCCGTGATCATACTACTGAGGTCGTGGAACGACATACCCCTACCGGTCGGCTTCCGCCATCGGGGTAGACTGTGACACGTAAATCCATATGCGGTGATCGAAGATCAAAGAGTTTGATCGAGTCGGAACGATGGTCAAAATCCATGTTCGGAATGATATAGGGACTGCCGGCTTCGCCCTACCGTAGCGCCTTAGATGTCTTTGCGAGTTTCACAACACCGGTAGATATTGTATCTATGCATAACTTGTTTTTGCAGGAAGTTGTGAATGGTATGGTTCATGTGCATGTGATGTATGTGTGTAATCCATACGTGATCTGCAAATCACGGTTTTTTGTCAGCCGGCTGGAGCCTAGGTGCTTTCATTTTATTGTATAACGACCTGCACGTCGGATTCTCAATGTAATTTACTTTACTAAGCTAGTGTAGCTATTTGGAGAATCCGTATGACATGCAAGGTGATGTACATGTCGGCGACATGGAGTAAGACGGCAAGTGGCAAAGAGTTGGCACGAATCGGATTACAGGCTTTGTGGAGATGGAGATCGCCATGAAGGGAGCCATACCATTTCACATTATAATTTCTTTATTTTGTGTTATTGTTATGTCTCTGTTTTACCTCTATTATATAGTCGGTAAAATTTAATCCCTCAAAGAAGGTCTAGTCGGTTTTCCCGCTAGTGATTGCACCATCACAAGTCGGACATTTTTGGTAGTGGGCTCATAAAATTGAGGTGCTGCCAATTCTTTCCAACTAGGTGGGTTCGACTCTTACTGCGGAAACACTCGGTAAGCTAGACGGGTCTATCACAACGGTTGTGGGGCTTGGGGAAAAGTCGGACGGGAGCCGGGGCATGTGATGCCACCCGTCCAATAGGAGTCGTATGAGATGCAATTGACAAGGAGTTGTCTACCTAGATCACTTGGCGGCTAGCGGTGATGCTAAAGCTCACTAGCCGACTTGCTTATTTAGGGTCCTGAATCACTAAGCAACCATCGGAGGGGTGTTGGTTCTAGTGGGAGCATAAAATATTAAAGTGTTTAATATGCTTGCTCTTTTATGAATGCATGTCTTAAGTGTTTTACATATTTTCTGTTGTAGATCATGGCACCAAGTAGCAGTCACTCTCAGATATCTGGTTTTGCCTTGAGAACCATTCTTGAGAAAGATAAATTGAACGGCACTAATTTTACCAACTGGTATCGGAATCTGAGAATTGTTCTCAAACAAGAAAAGAAGGACAGTGTCCTAGACAACCCACTTCCAGGTGAGCCAAATGAGAATGGAACTGTCGCTGCCACCAATGCCTACCGTCGGGCTAAGGATGAGTCCACGGATATTAGCTATCTTATGCTTGTTCACATGGAACTGGATTGCAAAAGCAGTTCGAGCATGTTGAGGCCTACGATATGATCGAAAGCCTCAAAAGTATGTTCCAGGCTCAGGCGAAGACTGAGAGGTATCAAGTCTCTCAGGCTTTGCTGAGTTGCAAGCTTAAGGATGGTGATCCAGTAAGTCCGCATGTGATCAAGATGGTTGGTTACGTGCAGTCTCTAGAGAGGCTTGGCTACCCCATTAGCGAAGAGTTCGCTACGGATATAATTCTGAACTCTCTTCCTAGTGCATATGGGCAGTTCATTTCGAACTACCACATGCATGGTATGGATAAGAAGCTCACTGAATTGCATGGGATGCTCAAGCAGGCAGAGGCGGATCTCAAGAAGGGCGCCACTCAGGTGTTGATGGTGCAGAATAAGGCTAAGTTCAAGAAGAGTTCTTGGACTAAGAAGAAGGCTAAGTCAGGAGGAAAGAAAGCTCAGGACCCTGTCCCAAGCGCTTCCTCAGGGACTAAGCCATCTCCTTCAGCCGGATCCACTTGCTTCTACTGCAAGGTGGATGGCCACTGGAAGAGGAACTGCAGCAAGTATTTGGCTGATAAAGGCAAGAGTGGAGGTATGACTTCCGACTTAGGTACACTTGTTTGCAATGTTATAGACATATATCTTGCTGATGCACCTAATAGTTCTTGGGTATATGATACCGGATCAGTTATTCACATCTGCAACTCGTTGCAGGGACTGGTAAGAACTAGGGGCGTAGCAAGAGGCGAGGTTGATATTCAAGTCGGCAACAAAGCAAGAGTTGCTGCATTGGAAGTCGGCACGATGCAACTTCATTTACCTTGCGGATTCATTATGGAACTAAATAATTGTTATTATGTTCCAGTGCTCAGTCGAAACATTATTTCTGCTTCATGTTTGATGAGGCAAGGCTATGAGTCGAATATCAAGAATAATGGTTGTTCTTTGTATTTGAATGATATGTTTCACGGCTTTGCACCTGTCTAGGACGGGTTATTTATTTTGAATCTCGATGGTGATTCGGTTTATAACATAAGTGTTAAAAGGCTGAAACCAAATGATCTGAATATGACTTACTTTTAGCATTGTCGGCTTGGTCATATAAGTTGGAAACTCATGAAGAAGCTCCATGATGATGGACTCCTAACTTCGTTCGACTTGGAGTCGTTCGAGACATGCGAATCTTGCCTACTCGGAAAAATGACCAAGACGCCTTTTGCAAAGAGTTGTGAAAGGGTGTCCGACTTGTTGGGACTAGTACATAGTGATGTATGTGGACCAATGAGCACGACAGCCACAGGTGGTTATGAGTACTTCATTACCTTCACTGATGATTTGAGTAGGTATGGATATATCTAATTGATGAAAACATAAGTCGGAAGCCTTTGAAAAGTTCAAAGAATTCCAGAATGAAGCACAGAATCAACTCAGCATGAAAATAAAGTTTCTTTGGTCAGACCGAGGAGGCGAGTACATGAGCCATGAGTTTGATGACCATCTGAAAGGTTGTGGAATAGTTCCTCAACTTACTCCGCTAGGAACGCCGCAAAGGAACGGTGTTTCGGAAAGGCGGAATCGGACCTTGTTGGACATGGTACGATCAATGATGAGTCGGACAGATCGGCCTTTATCATTTTGGGGTTATTGTCTAGAAACTGCGGCGTTCACACTAAACAGAGTACCATCAAAATCGGTAGAGAAGTCACCGCATGAGATGTGGACAGGCAAAAATCCGAGTTTGTGTTTTCTTAATATTTAGGGTTGTGAAGCATTTGTCAAGCGACTTCAGTCGGACAAGCTTACGACCAAGTCGGATAAGTGTATTTTCATAGGGTATCCGAGGGAAACCTTGGGTTACTACTTCTACAACCGAGAAGAGGGCAAAGTGTTTGTCGCTCGAAACGGTGTCTTCCTTGAGAAAGAGTTTCTCAGTCGGGGAGTAAGTAGGATGTAACTACCTCGGTGAATTACGCTCCTAGATACAAGCCTGGATGAGCGGAAATGGTTGAAATAGTACGGTGGGGCCAAAGGCCACTCACAGGTAGACCTTTCGGCCGTCCCAACCATTTCCAATCATCGGGACAAGTACGGGCGGCGTAATCGGCAGGCGAAGGGATCAACTACATACACAAATGAGTATGTATGCAAGCCACCATACAATAGTACATCAGAGCCATTCCATCTAAAAAGAAAGGAAATATAGCAACGCCATACGGCAAGATTCAAATGACCTAGATAGATATAGTAGTTTAGGATATCTCCTCAGACATCACACATCAGAGTATCAGGCGGAAGCGGCAAACAAGATCCGAGTACGGATAAGAAGCAAATCGGCATAAGATGCCCCATAAATAAGCACATCCCGCCCACAGATCTCACGGATCCCCGTTCCCGGAATCTCTACAACGAACGATCGTTGCCCATATCATCAGCCTCCTCCACCCAGTATCCGTCCTGCGAGTGTACCTGTTCATCTGAACCAATAATTTATCGTGTGAGACCCTAGGGGTACTCAGCAAGTCTTTATGCCTCTAAAGGGGACACAACCTGGGGTGACGCAATTGCAGCAAAAGATAAACCCTAACAGTTCTATAGATACTCGCTAACCATCCGCCTAACCAAAGATAGACGGATGTCCGTGAATTAATGACAACAGTTATAACAGTAATATCCACAGATCCATCCTCCTCCTCGCTTACCAACGAGGAAGCGGACGAACAACCCCCCGTCTGTTGGCAATTTTATTAACCTTTCCATGAGTGTTGCACTATTTACTAGTCAGTTACTTAGTCAAATTAAAAGCGGTACTTTAGTTATGCTTGTCTATGATCGAGAAACTGTGCTCCAAGTCGTCCATAACCGCGGACACGGCTTTCAGAAAGTTTTACCCTGCAGGGGTGCACAAATAGCAACACACACTCGATCAACCTCGGAAAAACTAAATCAAAACCCAACGAGGCCTTCACGACAAAGCAATCACAGGATTTAGAAATATTTCAGGGGGCCACCCCTTGGAGTACACCCGCAACGAAACTGGCCGGCTCCGAGACGGACTCAAGGTTTGTGGGGCCGTCTGTAAACGACTGGGAACCCGAAAACTCGGGCTTGTCGATACCGCGAAAACGGGTCACCATCCTAAACAGTACAGGTGCTCCTCGCACAATCTTAATAAAGCAATAAAGCATGGCATAAGTACAGGATAGTAAATAAAACCTCAAACTAGTTTGTGGCCCCAAGAAATAAGAATGAATCAAGCTCTGGCTCAGGGGGGGTCCCATAAGCCTCCCGGATGTGGATAGCGCGAATATTCAAGGAATAGGTTTCAAGTACTCGGGGTCCTACGGGACACAAGTGAGCACGAAAAACCAAATAGCAGATATTGCTCACCGGTGCCACTTTCATTAGTTATCCCATTACTACTCAGGTTAAGTTGTTTAGGTACCTCGTTATCCAGCAGACACTCACATACCCTACACATGCTGTTCTACGACCCGCATGGCTCAAACAACTCCTGTAGTAATGGCTCATGGGATGGAGGAACAAGCTTGGTGGGGTTAAAAAGTAAAGGCTATGCAATACTTGGGATTCAGTTTAATGCAATCGCGACTCAATGATGCAAGAATAAGATAGAGGCAATAGGTACTGTATGTATGCAAGCATGTGGTAGTGCTTTCCTGGCAACTCAGTTGAAGCGAGAAACGGATCTGGGTAGTGCTCCTGGTTCTCTTGATATATCCCCTGCTCAGTGTCTATTCGAAGAAGAACCAAACAAACAAGGGCCAACATAAATAGTGTGCACAAGCATAGGAACAAATGCGTCAAGCAAACAATCATGCCATGATGAATGATGCACAAGTTGCATGGCGATAATGTAGCATGGCATGGGTGTGGTGTAGAATACAAGAAATAACATTTTTATTGAGTTGTGGTCACTTTTTATTGTCATATTAGTTGCTGTATACTATATATTTATATGATGCATGCTGCAATTGAAGTCATGGATAGCATAAACACAAAGGTCTCGTCGAGCTGGTCATTTTAGACATATCATTTGCCAAATTTGGAGTTATAAAACAAAAGTTATCAATTTATTAAGGTCCAGGGGCATTTCGATGTAATTTAAATCAACTTGAAATTTAAAGTCTTCAAAATATATTTTGGATGGCATATTTGAAATCCTCACATTTTTCTGATTCAAAAACATATATTATTTGTATTATTTGGAATTATGAATTTAAATTTATTTAAAAGTCAAAATTATTAAAAGGGGTCAAAGTCAAAGGTTTGACTAGATAGAGTCAAACTTGGTCAAATTCGAAAACATGGTTGAATTCATATTTGGAAAACATTTAATTTTCATTTTGAAAGTTTTTACAAATTCGAATTATTTCAAAAGATATGAATTTAATTAGATTTAAACATTTCCTGAATTTTATTTGATTTCAGAAAACTCGGGCGACTTTTCTCACTCAGGGACATTCTACCCTCCGTCATTGACATGTGGGCCAGAGGGCGAGAAGGGGCCGCCGCGCGCGGGACCGAGCGATGTCTGACACGTGTGCGAGGCGGGGAGTGCGGGTTGAGGAAGGCAAAAGTGCGGGTGCCTTTTTACAAAAAGGCGGAGAGGGAGGGACCGCGGGTTAGATAGAAGGGAAGGTCAGGGGCTTCTTTGCAAAACGTCTACGAGCTATCGCTGACGAAACTGAAGAACTGAAACGACCGAACTGCTAGCTGACCCGATCTTCGGAAGACGATGGCGACGAATCCATCGAGAATTTCGGCATGCCACAAAAACAAAAGATGACAAGGGATGAACGGGCTACAACTTTCATCAAGGGGTCATCGCCGTAGGAGGCCTACAGCGCGCGGGGCACGACTAAGATCAGAGGCGGAAAAAGCTGCTGCTGCTGCTCGATGCCACTGCTGCTGCTGCGGGCTCTCTGGTGCGCGCGGCGAGCGGCACGGCGAGGCTGCGCGGGAGGGCGGCGGTGATTCCAGGCGGCATGATGCAGAACGGAGGGGAAAGGGAAGGGGGAACAGGAGGTGGTGCTCACCTCGGCCGATTCCCGGAGGAAACGAGGATGGGGAGGTCGGAGATGATGACGTCGACGGCGGTGCTGCTCCTGTACTTGGTCAGGAAGAAGAGGAAGCAGAGGCTCCTGGGAACGTGCAGCTCCTCTCGAGGGAAACAAACAGCGCAAACGAGGCGAGCGATCCCCGGCTTCAGTGGTGCTCACCGGCGACCATGGCGACAGCGCGGTTCTGCTCGGCTTGCTGCTGCTCGCGGGAGGGAGAAGGACATGGGAAAGGGGGATGGCGGCGGAGAGGAGGGGAAGAGGGAGGCTAGGGTTCGAGGAGGCCTCCGCGGCTTGGGGATAAGAAGGGGGCAGGTGGATGACGCGGCTAACGGAGGAAGACGCTCACCTGCTCGCTCCGTCGGGGCGCACAGAGAGGGAGAAACGGAGAGGAGGAAGAAGTACAGTCACGGCGTTGGTGAAGGGGTATTGGGCCAGGGGGTGGGCTGTTGCTCTCTCTCTTGGGCTGCTGCGGCTGGCCCAAGGTGGGCTGCTGCTCTCCTCTCTCACTATTTTTCCCTCTTCTTTTATTTATTTGCTTTGTTTGTTTGTATTCTATTTCAAATTTAAATCAGCTTCTAATTTCCAATTCTTTGGAACATTTTTCAGGGGATTTTGAACAGAGGGTTGACCATTAGGGGAGGCAAAAGAGATAAGATACCTAAGGAGAGAGAATGCCCACATACATATTCATTTTGGGCATTTTGCTAGAATTGGGATTTAGGGTTTATAAAATGGAACAAAAACATTGAAAATGAAAATAGTGGACCCTAACAATGGCCCTTGATTGTATAAAACAAAATAGGGATACAAAGGGGAGGGAGATGAGATGGGAGTTGATCCACTCAATAATTCAGATAAAAATCCAAAAGACTTAATTGTGGTGATACTTGCATGGCCCATGCAAGGGTATTAAATGCCATGTCTTAATCTTGTGAAAACAAATAATGAGCATGGCATTATTCCTATGCATCCCCAAATGTGGAGTAACGGCCAAGCAAAAGAATTTGAAATAGATCCATCCTATCTCCCATGAGCTAGATAACATTCAAAAGAAAAAAGAATACAAGCTCATGGATAATGGAATGGTGGAATTATAATGTGGTGAAAGAAAAGGTGGTGAAGTGGAATAAAAGATATGCCCCCAACTCAACTTGGGCATTTAAACAATATATCAAGAACCAAATACAATATCAAGAGGCAAATACAAATAATAATGCATATGAGACAAGAACCAAAACAAAAAGGGTTTTTGTATGATGCACAAATGCAAGGTGGCATGATGACATGAGCATGATAACATGATGATGCAACAATTATATGTAGGAAGTAGCCATTTTATTACTAGACCAAGTAGCATTACAGTTGTTAGACAAATGGGATGCTACATAGGAGCACGGTGCAGCTCGAAGAAATTCGAGAGGAACCGGCTAGTAGCGAGTTAGAAAAAACCTTGGAGGTTGAGCCGGTCGTGGTAGCTGAGCCGGCAGAAGCACCTATACTACGAAGATCGGCGAGATTACGAAGTGTTCGTGATGTGTTACTGTTAGACAGTGATGAGTCGGCAAATTATTTGGACGCGATGGTGGGATATGATTCCGAGTCATGTCTTGGAGCCATGAGATCCGAGTTAAAGTCCATAGATGAAAATCAAGTTTGGAACTTGGTTGATCTGCCAGACGGTACAAGACCCGTCGAGTGCAAATGGGTCTTTAAGAACAAAACTGATATGGATGGAAATGTTTCTGTCTATAAAGCACGTCTTGTCGCGAAGGGGTTTCGACAAGTTCAAGGAGTTGATTACGACAAGACTTTCTCGCCCATAGCGATGATTAAATCAGTTCGGATCATGTTAGCGATAACAACCTATTTTGACTATGAGATATGGCAGATGGATGTCAAAACGGCTTTCCTTAACGGAAATTTAACCGACGACGTGTATATGATACAGCCCGAGGGTTTTGTCGATCCGGCTAATGCTGACAAGGTATGTAAACTTCAGAGATCCATTTATGGGTTGAAGCAAGCATCTCGGAGTTGGAATATTCGCTTTGATGTGGTAGTCAAATCGTTTGGCTTCATCAAGAGTGATCATGATTCTTGTTTATACAAGAATTTTAGTGGGAGCAAAGTAAACTTTCTAATCTTATATGTGGATGACATATTACTGATTGGAAATGATGTCCAGATGTTGCAAGAAACCAAGGAACCATTGGAAAGGAGTTTCTCAATGAAAGACTTGGGTGAGGCAACATATATTCTCCGAATCCGGATCTATAGAGATAGATCAAGAAGGCTCATTGGATTGAGTCAGAGTACTTATTTGGACAAAGTGTTGAAGAAGTTCAACATGGAATCTTCTAAGAAGGGGTTCTTACCGATGTCCCATGGTGTAAAACTTAGCAAGACTCAGTGTCCTTCGACAAGTGATGAGCGAAGTCGGATGAGTGCGATACCATATGCTTCTGCAGTCGAATCCATCATGTATTCCATGATTTTTACTAGGCCGGATGTTTCCTATGCTCTAAATGTTGTGAGCAGATACCAGGCTGATCCTGGAGAAATCCACTAGACAGCGGCTAAAAATATCCTAAAGTACTTGAGAAGGACTAAGGATATGTTTTTGGTTTATGGTGGTGAAGATGAACTCAGTGTAAAGGGTTACACGGATGTGAGTTATCTTACCGACTCTGATGATTCTCGTTCGCAATCCGGATATGTGTTTATTATAAACGGAGGTGCTATGAGCTGGAAGAGTTCTAAGCAAGATACGGTGTCTGCATCTACAACAGAGGCTGAGTATATTGCCGCCTCGGAGGCAGCAAAGGAAGCTGTTTGGATGAGGAATTTCCTCATGTATCTTGGTGTGGTACAGGGCTCGTCCAATCCGTTAGACGTGTATTGTGATATCAATGGTGCTATTGCACAAGCCAAGGAACCTAGACAACACCAGAAGAACAAGCACATACTCATGCGGTATCACCTGATTCGCCAGTTCGTGGATCAGGGTCATATCAAGTTATGCAAGGTACACACGGATGAAAATATTGCGGATCCGTTGACAAAGCCATTACCACAGCCAAAGCACGAGGCGCACCTGAGAGCCATGGGCATTAGATGCTTAGACATGTGATGTCGGAAGATTAACTCTAGTGCAAGTGGGAGACTGTTGGGAATATGCCCTAGTGGCAATCATGTATGATGAGATTTCCCATTGTATTCATAAATATATAAAGTTGTACTTGTATAAACATCTGATGTGTATCATTGAATATGTGATTCAGTTGTGGAACTATACATTCATGTTGTTTGTACTAAATATCCTTGGTCACTGAGGTTGTGCTGGACACACTACTTAGACCAATGTGAAGGTTGGCTTGATGACTCGGTTCCACTTGTCATGGGCATGGATATGCTATTCCAACTTACACAGATTCTTCTAAAGAGTTTAGTGAGTCATATTGACCCATATTAAGGTACAACGAACAAGTTTTCATTTGTATATCTCAATCAATGTAATCCTTAGACCTGAGGTTATTGCATAGTCCGATTTGAGGATCACCGACTTAGGTTCTGTCAAGCGCTGATCCGTAAGTGGGCAGTTATAAAGGCAGAATTCGGGTCGACTGAGAATCAAGCTGCATGATGTGAATAACCAAGATGGGATTTTGCCCCTCCACTTGGAGAGATATTCTCTGGGCCCTCTCGGATGATATGAAGGATGGCCACGCATGACACGATTAAGTGTTAACCGAGGCGATCGACTAAGAGTTATTCGGGTGAATCACTTATCTCAGATCGAGAAGAGAGTCGGACTATTTAAGGGATGAAAATTATTCTCCTATAATCTGACAAGGTATATCGTGAGGCAAAAGGGACTCGGATGTAAGTCGCATTGGAAAGGCAAGTCGTCATGACTATTTAGTACTTGGGAGTCGGCATGTTCTGCTAGGATCCGCTACCGACTGATCGAATGAGAGTCGGACTCCAATTGTGTCCAAGTAGCCATGAGCCTGCGGGGTCACACACTTAAGAGCGGGAGCAAGTTCGGATTGGATCTGAACCGAATATCTGTTGGGTTCGACCCGAGCCGGATTAGGACTGAGTTAGTGAGTTGGACTCACGGTGACTAGTGTTATATGGGCTTTAGTGAATGGGCCATGAGAGTGGAGCCCATGTTCACTCCCTAAATATTGTGGAGCACCGCAACCCAGAAGGGTTAATCGTTGTTCGGTTAGGTCATTCCATGTGTTGGAAACCCTAGATCCACAGCAGTCCTGCCTTCGTAACGAACCTAGCAGTTCGCCGCCAGTGCTCCTCCTTGTACGTGGGGATACCAACAGAGGTGCTGTACGATCAGCACCAGGACGATCGGATCGCAAAGGACTGCACTGCATCAACTGACGCGCTACATCAGTAATCCGCAAATGTGCGTCTAGTGGTAAACCTCGTGGCCTTCTACCTCGGCTAGATCTTGGGATCACCATGTTAGAGGAAAAAGTTTTGTTTTATCTCTGCGTGGCCCAACATGTCCCGCCAGTGAAAAGCATAGCCATGAACCTTACCAAAGGTGCGGAAATCAGACTGGATCATTGATGTCCCTGTCATCCACTTCATAGTAAGAAGCTCATCGCTGCAGCTAACCACAGTGGAGAAAAACTGCTTCACGATCTTGGAATCATTGTGACACTGCAGAGTCATGAGTGGATGAAGCCCCATCTTGTTAGTCACATCCAAAGCATCACGAAGGCGAGCCTTTGATTGAGCCTCAGGCATATTCAGAGGATGCATGGGGCGAATTTTGAGAGAAACATAGACATCATCATGGATATACCGAAAATGAGAGCACCAAAACATAGAATCCTCTGGCTCACCATCACTATTAGCATCTGCATAGTAATCTGTCTGGCGCATGGATGAGTAATCAGTGCTGTCCATGGCCTTGTAATTAGGCCGAGCCTCCTTACCCTTACCCTTTCCCTTGCGAGATGCAAGCCGCTTGGCTTTATTTGCTGCCTCTGCCATCTGTTCAGCTTCTCTGGCTAACCTGTGAACCTCTGTTTCGTCAATAAACAATTTCAGTACATATGGCGCAAGACGATTCCACATATATATCGAGGTCAGAATGGGATCGGGTGTTTTTGTGCCCTCTGTAGTGGGCCTAAGATAACGGGCACGGGGACGACACTTGTAGGTCTTAGAAGTGCGAGAACCACCTGTCAAAAGCATGGGAGAGGTAGCATGGGGATAAGCACACACACAAGTCCAGGAGGCATATTAGAAATAGTAGGAAAACAGTCCATGAGCCAGAAGAGTGCATGTCAGAAAATCTAAACCAAACCAGACCATACAAGTAGTCTCCAGGCCAGACTTTCCGGCCATAGAGGCATATAATCCGCCCCTTGCAAAAAAATTCTGGTTTGGCCCAGATTTACCAAGGCAAAACAGATCGGGCACAAGAGTTGTATTTCTACTGATTCTAACATGCAAGGGAAACACCAAGTATCATCTACCATGAGATTTCCACCACAACAATGAATCTCAAGAAAAAGAGATGGATGAGGGAGTTACCCTCACTCATTGGAGGAAGAGATCGGAGGAGAAGGTACCTGGAGGCGTGGGGAGAAGATCCGGGGAGGGACCGGAGAATCCGGTGGTCAAATCGACTCCGGGGAGGGGCGGAAGCTCCGTCGGTGGCTGGGGGCAGAGCTAAGGGTGGGGGAGGGCTGGCTTCTCTGTTTGATCCTGGCCTCTCCCTACCCAGCCCTTTAGAGGCTGAAAACGCCCGGGGCGGATAGTCCACCCCCACTTAGGGCGGATAGTCCGCCCCCTCTGATTTTTTTTTGTAAAGACAGAATCAGGCCGGAGCATCCTAGCAAAACCCCTCGATGGTGTATCGAGGACTTGTGTGCAAGAATAGATGGTTCAAGGAGAGAAAAAGGCTTGGGTGTAGATTAACAAACTATGATGGTACTACACACCTAAAGTTGCAAGAACAAATCGAACAAAAGCCAATGTTGGGTGTGTTTTCCATAAGAACAAGAGATATGCAAGAAAAACCAAAAAGAGCCATTAGAAACCAACTCTTCTCAAGGAAGAGGGCAGTGGCCGAAGCCACCATGTTGGAGCGCATGTCATGACACCGCAAAGATGTATCTTGAGTTCAAAACCAATGCTCATCAATAACCCACATATCACAAAATGATATTAAGGGAAATGTTTTTTCTTGCTTTCGGCATTATGGGGGGAGGGTTAGCCCAATAAATTAGGATCACACTCCCCCTATGTCTATGCCCGCATCTAAACCAAATACATGAATAAGAGTAAGTGGGTGTGCAAGGGTAGTCAAGCCAAGCTCCTTGAATCTATGATATTAAGCTCATTCCTCAAATAACAAAATCTCGCTTCATCAAGAGGCTTCGTGAAGATATTAGCAAGTTAGTTCTTCATGCTCACAAAGGATAGTGCAATGTCGCCACAAGAAACATGATCCCAAATAAAATGATTGCGAATCTCAATATGCTTTGTTCTTTTGTGCTGCATCGGATTGTAAGCAATTTTGATAGCACTTTCATTATCACATAAAAGAGGCACTTTGTCACAATTGACACCATATTACTTTAAAGTTTGCCTCATCAATAATAATTGTGTACAAGAACTTGCAGCAGCAACATATTCAGCTTCGGCAGTTGAGAGTGATATGCAATTTTGTTTCTTTAAATACCAACACACTAGAGACCTGCCCAAGAATTGACATGCACCAGAATTTGATTTTTGATCATCTTTTTCACCAGCCCAATCTGAATCCGTGTAACCACATAGAGGGAAACTGGAACCTTTGGGATACCACAAACCAAAATTTGGGGAATGAACCAAATATCTGAAGATTCGTTTGACCGCCACTAAGTGGCTTTCTTTAGGAGCGGCTTGGTATCTTGCACACAATCCTACACTTAACACGATATCGGGCCTAGATGCGCAAATGTAAAGGAGAGAGCCGATCATGCATCGGTATAACTTTTGGTCCACGTCTTTACCCTTGGGATTGAGCTCAAGATGACACTTTGTTTGCATTGGAGTAGCAACGCCATTGAGATCCGTCATCTTGAAACCTCTTGAGAATGTCTTGGATGTACTTAGCTTGATTAATAAATGTTCCTTCTCTAAGTTGTTTAATCTCAAAGCCAAGAAAGAATCTCAATTCCCCCATCATAGACATCTCAAACCTGTCAGTCATAAGCTTTGAGAATTCATCGTTAAAAGCTTGGTTAGTAGAGCCAAAAATAATGTCGTCTACATATAGTTGGCATACAAAAAGCTCCCCATTAACCTTCTTAGTAAAAAGAGTGGGATCGATTTTCCCAACTTCGAATCCACGGTCTAACAAAAGCTCTTTAAGGTGCTCATACCACGCACGTGGGGCTTGTTTAAGGCCATAGAGCACCTTATCGAGTTTGTAGACATGGTTCGGAAATTTGGGATCCTCAAACCCCGGGGGTTGCTTAACGTATACCAACTCATGTAGTGGACCATTAAGAAACACACTCTTAACATCCATTTACTGTAATTTAAAATTATGATGGGTGGCATAGGCAAGAAGGATACAAATGGACTCAAGACGACCCACAGGAACATAAGTCTCACCAAAATCAATTCCTTCCACTTGAGAGAATCCTTGATCCACGAGTCTTGCTTTATTCCTCACAACAATGCCATTTTCATCTTGTTTATTCTTGAAAATCCACTTGGTGCCGATAACATTGCGGCAATCCTTGGGTTTCTCTACGAGCTTCCAAACTTTGTTGCGCTCGAAGTTATTTAATTCTTCATGCATTGCAACAACCCAATTGGTGTCTTCAAGAGCATCAAAGACCTTCTTCGGTTCAACCATAGAAATGTGAGCTTGATGATCACACAAGCTTGCAAGTTCTCTTCTAGTACACACCCTTTTTTCGAACATCACCGACAACCTTGTCAAGAGTGTGTCCTCTTAGCTCAAGGTTGCGATCAGCACGAGCCTTGCGACGAGTCTCGATATCCTTATTGTTTCTAGGAGGAGTTGATTCAACATTTGTATCCTTGTCTTATCCACTACCTAGCCCTTGATCTTGATCTTGCCCTTGATCTAGATCTGAGTTGACAACAGGAGCTTGCTGCTGAACATTTTCTTCAAGGCCGGATAATCTGCCCCTTGGTGGGGCCGGACTATCCGGCCTGGGTGAAGCGGCTGCAACATCCTCTTCCTAAGAATGCCTGACAGAGCTGGGAGTTCCAGGGCTGGATAATCCGCCCTCGGGGGCCGGAGAGTCTTCTTGACTGATTTCTTCTTCTTCTGATCCCCTGGGATGAGTTGGAGTGCCAAGGGCGGACTGTCCACCCCTTGGAGGGGGTGGATAATCCGGCCTGGGACTGCCATTTTGTCCAGGAGACTGATGAGCTTAGGAAAGTTGTGGTGTTGGTGAAGAGTTTTCTCTAGCAGTAGGAGCTTGTTGATCTTGTGAAGATGAGGGCTCCACTTGAGTGGAGCATTGTCCTTCCCGATCCGCCACAAGGGGTTCCTCAATGGGGCGGAAAAATCCCACGCCCATTATTCTTATGGCATCTTGGGGTATTTCAACATCTGCATCACAAACATCAACTTGCCCCACATAGGAACCGTTATTTTCATCGAACTCCACACTACAAGATTCTACAACAGTCCCGGTGAGCTTGTTGTAGACTCTATAAGTGAGGGATTCAGTACCGTAACCAACAAAAATACCTTCTAAAGCCTTGGACTCAAATTTGTACAAGCGGACACCTTTAATAAGAAAGAAACACTTACAACCGAATACCCTGAAGTATGAGATGTTGGGCTTGTTACCGGTAAGTATTTCATATGGAGTCTTGTCCAAAATTGTTCGGAGGTAGAGCCAGTTAGATGAGTGACAAGCGGTGGATAAAGTTGTAAGGAGACTTGAATTCAGCCAACATTGATCTTGCCATATCCATCAAAGTCCAGTTCTTCCTCTCATCTACACCATTTTGTTGAGGGGTGTACGCAGCGGAATATTGATGTCTTATCCCCTCTTCGCTTAGAAACTCATTCAAAGTGTAGTTCTTGAATTCGGAGCCATTGTCACTTCTTATTTCCAAGATAGGAACATTGTGTTGACGTTGAACTTCATTGGCAAAGTCAATGACCGTTTGTTGGGTCTCACTCTTTAGCTTGAAGAAATAGACCCATGTATATCTTGAGTAATCATCGACAATGACCAAGCAATATTTCTTCCCACCAAGACTGGCATGAGATGGAGGACCAAATAAATCCACACGAAGTAATTCCAAGATTCTCTTTGAAGACACAATAATCTTCCTCTTGTGGGGAGAGTCATGCATTTTGCCTTCAACACAAGTCCTACAAACACGATCTTTGGCAAAGGAGACATTGTCTTTTAGTCCTAGGATGTGGCCACCCTTGTGGACACTTTGTAAAGTTCTCATGTTGACATGGGCTAAACGGCAATGCCATAACCGGCCCATGTCGGCCTTTCTGAATAGGCACATCAGACCCGAAGTGGTTTTCCCCGAAAAGTCCACCACATACAGGTCATTTTCGACATACCCAACGAAAGATACCTTTAGAGACTTGCTCCACAAGAGTACCACCAAATCATCATTAATGAAAACAGAAAAACCCATCTTGCCAAGGGCACGAACTGAAAGAAGGTTGTAACCGAGGGTCTCAACAAGCATGACGTCCACGAGAGAGATATCGTGGGCAACCACAACCTTGCCAAGACCCAATACCTGAGATTTAGACTTATCACCATAGGAGAATGTAATATTATCATGATTGGGACGCATCTCCATGATGATATCCTTGCTTTCGGTCATATGACTAGTGCATCCACTATCCAGCACCCATTTCGACCCACCGGAAGCATAGCCCTGCAAGAGAATTACTTCTTGGTTTTAGGTACCCATTTTTCAATGGGTCCTCTCATGTTAGTAACAAGGGTCTTTGGTACCCAAGAACACCCTTATCTTTGGGAGTGATGTCCTTGACAAATTCTTCTTCCACACTAGCATTTTCCTTGTGAATAAATGTTGACTTGGATGTGCTAGGAACATCATACTTGGCCAATCGAATTTGGAGCTGATCATGTGACTCATTGAGGATGGATAAATCTCTTTTCAACGCCTTGTGAGCGATGTAAAGTTTCTCCAATTCATCGGAGAGTCTATCATGAGCAGCCACAAAGTCAATCTTTTCCTTATTTAACTTCTTTGGTTTGGTGACTGCACTGTCACGTTCCTTAACAAGTTTAGCCACTATTTCTTCATGTGACTCCTCAATGGACTCAAGTCTCTCTTCAAGAAAAACCCGAGCCTCTTCTTCTTCTAGAGAATTTTTTAAGGATGCAATTTCCATTGCATCCTCCCTTTCAATTATGCCCTTTTCTTCTAGGAGAGCTTCATTTTTGGCCAGCTGGTCCATAAGAGCCTCAAAACGTATTTTGTGCAAGTTAGTCAAGAAATAGTCCAAAGCAATAATCTCTTCTTTAACCTTAAGACTAGTATGATCATCCATGTCAATCATAGCCTTAGGAAAATAAGTGTAAGAAGTAGTTACCCCGGAACTTCTTGCCATGAGACAAGTAGCGTTCTTGTTGATGACGTTTTCGTTCGGAGAGTCGAAGAGTGATGTTGATGTAGATGTGGTGACTATAGCAGCCACCTCTTGAGAGCTATCATCCTCGTACTCATCTTCACTTCCCGAAGAATATTCTTCTTGAGCCACTAGAAAAATCTTTGGTTGCTTCTTGAAAGGAGCATTCTTCTTTACAAACTATTTCTTGCGTGGAGCCTTTGACTTGTCTTTGAAAATAAGTCTTCCTCCATTATCTTCCCTACTTTGATATGGACACTCAGCTACATAGTGCAGCCGGTCTCCACAGTTGTAACATGTTCTTAGCTTGGGACCATTGTCCTTTCTTCCATAAGCTCCACTCTTGCGTTCTAGTTCAGCTTTAGCTTTGGCCGGGTCTTTCCAAAAGTTTCTAGCATAAAGAGCCAGGTATTGTCCGTGGATCCTTTTTATATCCTTAGGACAGTCCATACCTTCTATGACATATTCCTCATGATCAATCACACTAGTCTTCAAGGACATGTTGACCCCTTTTGCATCCCCATAGCTCGTGCATGAGCATCATCGGCATTCTTGGCAGCCACTTTGAAAGCGGCCATTTCTTGCATTACCTCATTGGATGCCATAAGGTGGTAGTTATGCCTACCCTGGAGACTTTTCAAATCTATGGGCTCAAATGGCATAAGAGCACTGACATACTTGCGCTTGATCCATGCATCATCAACGTGAGAGGCACCATGATTCATGAAAGTGGTGGCTATTGCCTTGATCCTCCTATACATGTCCTCATGGTTTTCTCCATCCAACATATAAAATCCTTCAGCTTCATTGCTCAAAGCATCATATCTATTCCTTCTCATACTTTCATTTCCGATGAAGAGCTCCGTGAGAGCATCCCAAGCTTCCTTAGCTGTACTAAGATGCTGAATGTGTGGCATGTCTTTGTCACCCACACCAAGCAGTATCATGTGTAGAGCTGTAGCGTTGAGTTGACTATCGACAACCTCTCTTCTTGTGAGATTGTTGGGATTTCCAACATGAAGACCATTCTCGATGATTTTCCACAACTCAATGGAGGAACTACACACATGAGACTTCATAAAAAATTGCCATTGAATAAAATTAGATGCTGAAAGTTTGGGTGGATCACCCCTATTATGTATATGTGGGTGAGGGATAGGTGGATCAGGAGAATACACATGGGAAACCTCATTGTATCCTTCCTTACCACTATCATTTTTCGAGGAGGAGCTTTTGCTAGTGCCATCACCAACCACTTCGTTATCTTTGGAATCGGTTTTACCCGTTTCCTTGGATTACAGAGTGGTAGCCTCAGAGTAAGATGGAGGTGATGCTGTGGATGTGGGGAGACGCATTATCAATTGACGCATCTCTTCCATCTTAGCCTCCATTGAACTCACCAAGGTTGTTTCCAGCGTCTTGAGATCGTTTATGGTGACTACCTCCGGAGCATTACTCCCATCTACCTTGGAACCCATACTTCTCTTAGGCGGTTAAGCCTGAATTAAGAGACGGGGGCTCTGATACCAATTGAAATGGATCGTATGGGCACCTAGAGGGTGTTGAATAGGTGCTACTCAATTTTTTAGTTCTTTTTCGATTTTAGGCTTGACACAAAGTAAATTCTCTAGATATGCAACTACGAGAATTTCCCTATATGCAAACCTAGCTACTAAGCACGTAAATAGAGGAGCGAGGGAACCGTAGTGGAGCACGCGGAGACACAAGGATTTGTTTTACCGCAGTTCCTTCCTTTTTAAGGGAAGTACATCTGCGTTGGAGGGGTGGGAGGTTCTAAGACCACCACGCCACAATAGGCCTCACCCTATTCTTCGATGGATCTCGCCACGACAGGCCTGATCCACCTTCTCCACTATTGGTACCCTTCGAGGCGGGAACCGATGACTTTACAACTCTACCGGGGCACACACCCACAACTGAATTGGGGGCTCCCGAGATGACAACAAGCTGTCACAAGAACAAGGTTTATCAATATAAGCAAAACAAGGATCTAGGTATTTGTAAGAAATACTAGATTGGTGATTCTCCAAATGAATGGAGAGGAGATGAAGCGCTTGATTGCAGTTGATGAAGATCGAGTCCTCCTCCTTCGATTCCCCAAGGTACGGGGCCTTTGGGTTAATCTAGGTGGAGCTCTCTTGGATGAAGATTGTAGATCAGATCTTGACTTTTTCGAATGAACCAAGAGTTCTAGCCAGAGGGGGAAAACATGCTTAAATACCCCCTGCCCAGAACAAGCCGTTGGAGAAATTTGGGGGAGGATTATACGCCCCCCCCCTTTGGGGCGGACTATCTGCCCTGGGGAAAAAATCCGCCCCCCAAGACAGAAACTCCGGGGAAAACTCCGCCACCTATACAGAGAGTGACGCAGCCTTGTCTTGAAGAAATTTCTTGAGGGGTGGATTATCCGCCCCCTTTAGGGGCGGACTATCCGCCCTAGGGATAAAATCCGCCCCGGGGCCAGAAAGTCTGGGGGAAACTCCGCCCCCTATACAGAGAGCGATGCAGGCCTTGGCTTGAAGAAAATCCTCGAGGGGACAAACTATCCTGCCTGGCCGGAAAATCCGGCCACAAACTCCGCCCCCTCTCTGGGGGTTGCGCACTTCTAGAAAAGGGTTGGGGCGGATTATCCGCCCCCCAAAAGCAGTTTCCTTTCCTTTTCAATGTACAAATCTGTAGCACTTCAACACACATTAAATAATCCTTGATATTTTTATCTAACACACAAAACACTAGGGATTATGAAATGTTCTTTCAGATGGCGGTAGCGGCAACCCGGCCTCTATACAGAAGAAGAAGAAGAAGGAGACTAAGGATCGGAAGCCGCAAGTGCTCTCCAACGTCTGTGATGAGTTCACCGAGGTCACATAAAGTGGACAACCCATTGCGCCATCATCGATTTCCTGCGGGTACGGCATGCAACTCGGGTGCATCATACGAGAAAGCATGTATATCAACACGAAGTACATCCGAAGTGCTCCTAATCAGGCTTTGGTCGATAACCTCCTTAAGAAGCTTCACAAGCGATACACATTCCCAGAGAAGTTTAGAAACCTAGACAGAATGAACCCGGTGAACAAAATAGCACTGACAAAGATGAGCAACGCCTTGAGCAGCTAGAAAACTCGGGTAAAGAACATCATTGACAAATGTGAAAGCTGGGAGATTATAAGTAGGAAAAATCCGATGCTAGACGAAGAATAGTTCAAGATATTCAAGGCCGACTTAGCTACCGCTGACTCTAAAGCATGGACTGAGTGGGGAAAGAGTATGCGAGAGCAGAACATAGGTAACCACCGACTTGGAAGCGGCGGATACATAGGGAAATAGCCCATTTGGGACAAGGAGGACGCCGAGCTTGAACGCCTAGGTAAAGAGAACCCATGGCATAAAATCACGGACCTGCAGATCCAAAACTTTGTCCGGGCCCGCTACCACCTAGACCCTATTACAGGGGAGTTCGTCACCGACGACCCGGAGGTGAATGCCTTTGAGGAGGAGCTGGTAAGGAATTTACCGCAGATCTCTCAAGAGTTTCTAATTAAAATAATTAAGCCAAGAATCTAAATGCATGGGTTCACCTCTCCTTGTCTCTCTGCAGGAGAAAGAATTGAACACTACTGGTGACTTGTCATCCCAGGATTCGACAGCGGAGCCATGTGACACTGTTTTCAACAGGGCAACGGACGCTTACAAGAAGAGGGACAAGAATTTGCGACCAAAATCAGCTGGCCATGTGTCCGGCTTCGGTACGAGCATGAAGTTTACCGAGTACTACAAAGAGGATGCAAAGAAGAGGAGGGAGAGGAAGAACCAGTCGGCGGCTAAAGACAAAGTCGAGGTTGAAGAGCTGAAGTTGAAGGTGAAGACATTAGAGGAAAAAGTGGACGAGAAAGCAATGGACAGGTTAGTGGACGAGAAGCTCTGTGCGATCATCCCCCTTGGTTGATGGAGGGGCTAGCTGTTTGGAATGCGACAGGTTGACAGGGGCCGATACACGTGCCCAGCTTTAGCGGCAGCAACTCGAGCATGAACGTTAGCACGTCACTGGACTTGGTGACCCCGTCGGCCACCATGGCCGCGGTGCAGCCGCAAGAGCTGGTCGTCACACAGCTGCCTCCTGCTGCTCCCGCCAAAAATACCAAGCCGCAGCCGGCGGCGGCACCAGTACCGCGGGAGAATGCTGATGATAGGCCTGCCGCCGGGACCGACCGTGTGTCGACATTAGCCGAGCTCAAGACCCTCACCAAGGTAACTAATTAGTTACTCCGCTTCATCTTCTTTATGCACCTTTGGTGACTGCCATATGTGTTTTGACTCAAGATGCTGCTTGCGTACTACTCCACAAAGTTGTCGGCGGCGAGTTGACAGATGTTGCCAAGGGCATTATCATACAACCGGCGACCGCATGATGCACAACAATGTAATGGATGATGTCGTGATGAGGGTACGGATTGATCGGGTGTTGCCAGGGTGCAACGACATGGACCCCCTTTCAACCTCAGGGAGTCGACGGACAAAAGACCCTTCCAGAATGCCACAGCTAGCCCTTGACATGGATGAAGACTCAGATTCGTCTTACGGGGCACAACAGCGCCACCTCAATCGTTTGTCCACCACCTCGGAAGCCAGCTGTCACCGGTGCCACCTCGATCGTCCGGCCACCACCTCGAAAGCCACCTATTGTCATCGCCACCACCAGTCGCCACCAACAACTGTTGGGAGCGTGTGGGCCGCCCCAAGGCGAAGCCTTCGCAACCGCCCCCGCCACCACCATCACCACATGGTGCAACAACGATGATGATGAAGAATTTGTCAACATCGACGACTTCATCAACACCGGTGTCGGCAAAGGATTATACATGCCTGCTGTTTATGAAGAACCCTTCGTTGTTTGAGACAGTCAAGGTGGGCATCCCACTACATGCACGTAACGCCTGGTCTTCCGTGGTTTATCTCAAGAAACACCTTTGGCCGCCGATCAACAGGAGAAACCTGTTGGATTCGTATTTAGCCCTGGCACACTCCAAAAGGCGGTTGTTGACCACTTAGCATCCCCAGTGGAGGAGCCTGCTCAGAAGACGAAGAAGCACAGGAAGAGAGGTAAGAAAGCCAAGAGACAACCTCCTCTAAAGAGGATCCGGGCTAAGGATGACGTCATACCAGCCCTCGAGGATGGCTTGCCCAGGATACATATAGCCGGTGAAGCGATACTGACTCCGAAGCTGCTTCGCCTTGCTCGTGGACATAAGCTCGCTTTACTTGGTTTTCACAGTCAAGGTGCCATCAGATCTGGACTTCGTCCATGAAGCCCCCATGGAAGTGTTCTTCATAGCGTACGAGGACGTCTTCAAGCTGCTTCTCTTGAAACGGCTAGACTATAACATGGTCCGCCTATTCGCTCTCAATCTAGCGATGAAGACCAAGAGAGAGCAAACCCACTACATCGCGATAGTGGATCCCTACTACATGCATGATAGCCAGTTGAGGGAATGATCAGAAACGCGTGCCAAGGAGACGACGTACCTCGAGAAGTTCATGGTGGACCACAAGAGGACGAACACGCTTCTTTTGCCTTTCTTTCCCGAGTAAGTACACACACCCGCTAGCATTGGTAACTTAGAATTTCTTATATCTTTCTTCCTTTGCCCTTTTCCAACATCGAGTTTCAGTCGTGTTGTGCGGAGACAAATAGTGCATACTCATCGTCATTTCCACAAAGTACTCTATAGCAACGTATTTTGACTCGTCGAGTCAGAAGAAGAAGAAAGACTACACCAAAATAAGGGGTGTTCTGAATGAGGCTATCGAGGGCTACGCTAGAAAGGGATGCCCCTTCATCAGCAAGGGGGAATGTATCAAGGATGAAAAACACGTGTTCAAGCACATACTCGAGTTACCCTACGTCAAGGAGACGGCTACTGGTGGCGCCAAGGAGGCCTTCTACGTCCTGCATGACCTTAAAGGGTTTGTTCGGGATTGCCAGAACCTAACTCTGCCATCTAGTCTCCGAGCATGGGCCGAAAATTTTGCGCAAAGCGATGATGATGATCTTCGAGAAGACTTCCAGCTCATCCAGGTTAAGTTGTCGAAAATCATCATGGAAGATGTCAACACAAGGGGAAGGGTCCTAATACACAATAGAGGGTTGACTAAGAGGGAGATTGAAAATATTCTTCGTAAGCAGGGTGACAACAAGACGTGGATGACGAAGGATGGCTATCTACCGTTCCCAAAGCCGAGCGTTAGCAGTTCTCAACAATTATCGATGTGTGCGCCTAGAATTATCATAGAAGTCTGTGTGTAGTGTTGTGTCACAAACTATACTACTGTGGTCGTATGTTGTAAACTTCACTATTGTGGTCGTTGTCATCGAAGTTCTATGATTGTGATCGATGTGCTTTAGTTTATGTGAACATATATGCATGTGAACCAATTTAGTTCTTTCTGTCGCATGATTCACTAATATGCCTTATCTATAGAGATGACGAAGTGGTTCGTGGTGTACAAGGGTTGGGTTCTAGGAGTCTACGATGTGTTGGAGGACTGTCAGAAACAGGTGAACAGGTTTAGCGGAAACAACTACAAAGGATACGCGACACGAGAGGAGGCGGTAGCCAAGTGGAGGAACCACCTGTGGAAGGAGAACCAGATGAAGATATTGCTAGTGCCCTTGCTCTTGCTCACCATCATCAAAGCTGTATTCTGTTTGATTCTAGTGTAGGCGGTGACCACTTCATTTGCAATGTGATGAGATGGTGAACTTTGTACCAAACACTTGTATAAATATTCGCCACCTTTGACTTGTATTGTAATATGATGACCACTTGTCTACCTCGATCGGGCTCTAAGTAGTGTGATGGCACTATATTCGTGTTTGTATTTTTGTTGTTTTCATATACTAAGTAAAATATATTGTTTCTACTGCTATGTGTATAATAGCTGTATAATACTGTATAATACATGTACAACCCCTGATTATGGACCAATACTATTTTTTGTTAATACCTGATATAAACACCAGTGGCTCATCCGTTTTGATATTCTGTGGCGCATACCACTTCAGTGGCGCATTTTCCAGAATGCGCCACTGAACACAGTCCTGTGGCGCATCTGGTAGAATGCGCCACAGAAGTATTATGACTTCTGTGGCTCATTTTGAAATGCGCCACAGAAGTTCTCATCAGTGGCGAGGTAACAATGGAGCATCCGATATGCGCCATAGAAGGCCAAAATGGATGCGCTACTGATGAAGGTTTTCCTAGTAGTGGGGAGGGGAGGTCGAATCCTCCCCCAAATCCCTCTCCTCCTTGGCGCGTTGTGGAGGGAGGGGAGGTTTCCTCTCCTCCCTCCACCAGGATACATTGTCCCAGTTTGACTTTTCAAACTTGCCTTTTGACTTCAATTTTGGAGTTTGATTTCTCTCTTTTATTTGCACAACCCTTTGACCTAGGACATGATGCAACCATTCCACTTTGTCATGAATCATTCATGTACCCTTCCCCTTCCGGTTCGGTGAACCTTCTAGACCCTTCAAGATCATTCTGGTGAAAACACCGGAATCATTCCTGAACTCCGGAATTGCACTTTCCTTATATGAAACTTATTCTCCGGACCATTCTGGATCTTCTCGTGATATCCCAGATCCCATCCGAGACTCCGAACAACATTCGGTTTCTTTACTCACATTCCATATCTACTAAAAAACATCGAATATTTAAGTGTGTCTCCCTACGGTTCGTGATTTATGTAGACATGACCGAGACTCTTCTCCGATCAGGAAACTATGATCATATATTAACCAATAAGCTAGTTTAACAAGAGGCTTTACTAGGGAATCTTTTATTCTTACAAACCACACAAGTATTAATATTTCCGGTTAATGTAATTATAGCATGGAATACAAAATTTTATCATAAGCATGAAGATATGATAATAACCACTTTATTATTGCCTCTTGGGCATATCTCCAACACATTGGTCCGTGACGACCTTCGGGAAGCGGTGCGAGCCAATCCCGATGACGCTTCCCTGCGTGCCCGCCTCGACCGAGCCGTAGAGGACATGCATGTGCAGGAGGCGATCATGCGCTCTCTCTATGACGAATGGTGTATCTGACGTGTCGCATCCGCCGCCTCCAGAACCGGTGGCCGTGCGTAGTTTTAGGTTGTGTGGTGTGCTTGTAACAAATGTTTTAGGGATTGAATAAAGTTTCTCATTGCAAATGGCCAATGCCTACATTGATAGATCATACATGGCGCGCACACTTCCTAGCCTACTCGTCGGAGGAGGAGTCGGAGTGATAGCAAAGGCGGCACATGGTGTCGTCGAAGACGCTGACGCTGAACTTTCCTTCGCCGTCGTACTTGAACGCGAGGATATTGCCTGCCTCGATCTAGTGCGAGATGGCGAAGCACTCCCAGCCGTTGCCGAGGTACATCTGGCCGAGGTGGTCGAACAGCAGATCGACCGGGTACCTGGTGGTCCTGAAGCTGTTCGCCCGCAGCATGACAAGTGGCGGCGGTGCATCGCCTATCAGTGTCACGAACCTGCGGGGGTGGAGCAACCTATCACGCTGCATTCCGAGGTGGATGGCCACAGCGAACTGGGTGCCAGGGTCAAAACCTTTGGGCGACGACGGCGTTGAGGGAGAGCGTGGTGGCACGCTTATTTGGCCGCGTCCTTCACGCCTCCCTCGACGTCCACGGCCGCCACGTCCTCCCCTCGATCCAGCGCCGCTGGCCATGGGTAGCTACAAGTAGTGGAGAACGAAAATGAGAAGGAGGAGAGCATGGTGTTCTGGCGGAGAGAAGATGGCCGCGGGCTCCAGTTAAAAAGGACCGGCATCGGATGCCGACGCGGAGGCCGAAGAGACGATATTGAAGTGTTCAGCTAGGAGGCATGTCGTCGGGTGGCGCTACAGCGGCTGTGGAGAGCGTGGCGTCCAGTTAGTCACTGTGTCGTCTCGTCGCCATTGATGGCGCAGGCTGCCGCTGGTTAGCCTTCCACAGAGCCTCTGAATCGATGCCATGGTTGCATCTGAATCGGTGCCACTACACGCGTCTGAATCAACGCCGTGGTGGCTGACGGGTGGGTCAGTGGTACACGCGGACAGGACACCCACGCTGTCCGCGCGTGTCCGGACTGACGCAATCGTTGATGGATCGGCCCGCTGAGACGCAACGTATGTCCGGCGTGTCCGCGTGGATGAGTTCGGACATGTTCGGACGGATGCGTCGGTCCGGTGGTGCTCCAACAATATTCTTGAGTAACAAGCGATTCCTTGTGCAACTTGGTGGTTAGAAAACTTGGCGATGCGCACGCGCGCACGCATCCGGCTAGCCGCCCTGCACATGTGTTCGCCGCCGGCTGGGCTAAGCTAGCGCGGAGCATCTCTCTCCGCTCCGAATCAAGCCAAAGTGAAGTAGCATCATCGATATACAGTGCAGGGTAGAGTTCTAGCATATCCTCCCGTTTGAACATGCTTTTTTTTTTCCTAGGGTGGTTTAGCGGAGCGTTGCTGCACCAATAATCCATGAGAATCTGCCAATCTGGAGCCCTTGCTGCTGCTTCACTTTGCGTGTTGTGCTCGACTCGATCAACGGGTTTGGGGCCGCGCGAGGGTCGTACATGGCAGCCTAGAGTTGCCCACCAAGGCTACGCACTATGGCGGGTCCGCAAATCAGTTCTGCAGTGCAATGCACCCAGCGATGGATTTTTTTAAAAATATAACTCTCTGCAGTTCATTATCGCCAAAAATATCCTGCTCGCGCCGCAAAAGCCAAAAATGTCCTGGCAGGAGGCTGAAAAGGCGACACGTCACCTCCCGCCACGGGGGGAGGGGGGGGGGTGTGGCAGGATGTTCCTTCCGCCATGGGGAATGGCGGGAGGAGGTGGGCCCCACGGCCAGGCCAGCGGGGAGGTTTGACTTGGCGCTGGCGGGAGGTTCGACTTCGTGCTCGCGCTGGTGGGCCCCACGACGTTATTCCGCCACCGCCAAAGGCGGAAGGAACATCGCCACCCTCTGTGGCGGGAGGAACATCCCGCCACCTCCCGTGGCGGGAGGTGACACGTGTCGCCTTTTCAGCCTCCCGCCAGGGCATTTTTCGCGGTGCGAGGGAATTATTTTTGGCGTTGACAAATTGCAGAGGGTCATATTTGTAAAAAAATCCCAGCGCATCTGTAGCAATTCAATTTCCGGCCGTCCCAGCTTCGTACGACTCACTATCGTTGGGCCACGTCCTTTGGATGCTATTATTTTTCAGTTGGGACTTTGTTTGGAGCATCTCTACCGGAGTCCCAAATGATGCCATAACGGCGCCGACAAGTCGTTTGGAAAGCGCCTGCCCATAGTGTCGGCAGTTTGGGATGACCTTCCCGCACAGGGCCCCTAGACATGCCTCCCAAATCATCATTTTTTTCTCTCGAACACCGACGGAGATGCTAGAACCCTGTAGCTGTGGCGAGCACTAGGAGACCTGGGGAAGCGGAGGAGGCAGGCGGCCTCAAGCTCACATCCTGGAGAACCATCTTGCACGACATGGGCACGTGGAGTTGGGCGTCAAAGCAGATGAGTGGTTGGCGGTGAGGCAGGTGGGTTCTTGTACCGTGCCAGTCGACTATATGTGACACCGCCCTTCCCCAATTCTCGAGTCATAGGGCGATGGGATGGAGCCACACACACCCTCCACCGCCTTCATGTTGTTGGATTAGTAGACATGATTTTTACGATTAATTCCAGAATATAAATCATGACAACAACAGCTACAATCACGTGAACCTCTAACATACTAGATGTATTAATCAACATGAACAGTAGCAGATTATACACACTAACAGCCATAGTAACACAACAGATCTGTTGACGGTGTACGTACTGATCGGTTGTCGATTTAGTCGTCATTGGTGCAGTAGCCTGTCGAAAAAGTCGGCGTTGAAGACGACGCGCACGAGATCCGGCTTGACAACCGGGAAGAAGCGCCGTGATGACGAACTTGAGCAGTCGCGCGGAGCGCTTTCCAAAAATCTTATTCACCCTCTCCCGTACAGGATTACAAAGGCGAGTGGTTCCGGAGACCTGCTCTCCCGATCGCCGGTACACGCCGGCAAGCGGGATGGAGTAGACTACGGTGGTGGCACAAGCAGAGAGGATGGACAAACTCTAGATTGATTTCGGTATCGTACGTTGTGAAAGCCGCACATGCGTTTATATAAAGCGGCTCGGAAATCCCATACATGACACGAAGTGGACCAAGCCCATGTCGCGCGCGTTTGGGTCGGTTACAGATAGCCCACAATCCCGCTAACTGTTGTCTAACCGCACACATTTTCCTGAGCAGCAAAATAAAGCTTGGTTCGGCGAGATTCCCGCAAGCGCAACACGCGCGCGCGTCGTGATGAGGCGAGCGTGCGTGCAAGCGGCGGCGTCGTCGGAGGAGGAGCGCGCGTGTAACTCTCTTATTGTCACTCACTTACAGCACCACTCCACCTTATAAGGTGGTGCAACTCTCCTTCAACTTTACATGTGGGACTAAACTTTAGCACCCACAGCTCTTGCCACACACATGTGAGCTGCCACCCACTTGGGCCAAATCACATATAGGCTTCCACATACATGGACTTTGAGATTTATGGAAAATCTGAAATCACACATGGGTCTAATGATTTAGCCCATTATTTCTAACAATCCGCCACCAGATCTCAAATGCCCATTTGAAGATTTGCCAATCCTCGCTAATTGTTTATATACCAGTGTTTCAGCAGAGACTGTTAACTTGAACTTTCACCTAGAATCTTGAACTACGTCTATCAACAACTTGAACAATGGACGAACCTTAAATTGCAAGTTTGGTGCCAATAGATTTCACTCAAAATCATAACTAGTATCTGCCTGCCAGTAGCCTACCCCGCGGGTTGGATCATATGCTTCATACTCTCTGGTCTCTTCATGAGTTTACTAAAGATCACCCAAGTCTCATAGACCACGACGTTTACAGTCGAGCTCATATAGGTATGTTATTTTAAGAATGCCTTGTAGGACAACATCTTTGCTAGTCTAAGCTAACAGAAACACATTAAGGCATGTTGCCAACCTGCCTTACAGATTATGAGAGTTATGCATCTTCACATAGAGATGGTTACAAAATACTCTCCTTAGTCCACCCATTAGCTTGTTCTTCCCAGATCGTAATTCACGGGATCTCCGATCACATAGGTTGGGTTACCACTAGGTGTGACATCCATGGGTCTCAACCCCATCTCCCTCGATGCACTTTCTATCACATTTCGTGATAGTCCCTTTATAAAGGGATCTGCCAGGTTTTTTGTCTGTTTGAATATACGTAACAGTTATTACTCCGGAGTTTCTCAATTTCCTGACAGACTTCAAACGTCTCTTCACGTGTCATGATGACTTCGCGTTATTCTTAGAATTGTTCACTTTGACAATAACAGTTTGGTTGTCGCAATTCAAAAGGATTTCCGGCATAGGTTTCTCAACCACATGCAAGTCCATCAAGAGCTCACGCAGCCATCCTGACTCAACAGTGGTTGTGTCTAAAGCAGTAAGCTCTGCTTCCATAGTTGACCTTGTAAATATGGTCTGTCTATGGGATCTCCATCACACCGCACCAACTCCAAGGGTAAACAGATACCCGCTCGTGGCGTAGAGTTCATCAACGTTAGAGATCCAGTTCGAATCACTATATCCTTCAAGCACAGCAGGGTGTCCTAAATAGTGAATCCCATAGCTCGTTGTACAACATAGATAGCGCATGACCCTTTCAAGTGCATGCCAATGATCAATACCCGGGTTAGACATGAACCTACTCAAATTTCTCACATTAAAAGAGATATCTTGTAGCGCTTGCTAGATACATGAGAGAACCAACAACTTGTGAATATTTTAGCTAATTTGTTGGTTCCTTCTTATTCTTTCATAATGTCAAACTAGGATCATAAGGTGGTGGAGAAGTCTTGCCATCAGTAAATCCAAATCGTCTCAAGACCTTCTCAACATAATGAGATTGCGTTAAAGTAATCCCATTCTCGTTCTGAATAAGCTTGATGTTCAGTATCACATCAGCCTCTCCCAGATCTTTCATATCAAAACTCTTTGACAGGAACTTCATTTATCACTTTCATATTTGTACCAAAGATCAGAATGTCATCCACGTACAAACATAATATAACGCTATCGCCCCCACCATGGCGATAGTAAACACACCTATCAGCCTCATTAATGACAAAGCCAGCAGAAAGTAGAGTTCTGTCAAACTTCTCATGCCATTGTTTAGGTGCTTGTTTCAGGCCATATAAAGATTTTAATAACTTGCACACCTTTGTCTCTTCACCTTTTACCACAAACCCATCCAGCTGATCCATGTAGATCTCCTCTTCCAACTCTCCATTAAGTAAAGCTATCTTCATGTCCATTTGATGAACAAGAAGACCATAAGAGGCATCCAGGGTCAGTCTAGCGACGGGTGAATATGTGTCAAAGTAATCTTCGCCTTCTTTCTGTGTGTAGCCCTTAGATACAAGTCGCGCCTTGTACTTCTCAATAGTACCATCAGGCCTTAGCTTCTTCTTGAACACCCATTTACAGCCCACAGGTTTACAACCATAGGGTCGTTCTGATAATTCCCAACTTCCATTAGAAAGAATCGAGTCCATCTCATTTTGGACAGCTTCTTTTCAATCATCTGCATCAGGAGATGCATATGCCTCTACAATGGATCTGGAAGTATCATCCACAAGGTACATGATGAAATCATTACCAAAGGATTTTGCAATCCTCTGTCTCTTACTCCTAGTGAGAGGTTCATCATCATCCTTCTCAAGGACTTCCTCATGTGGTTGTTTAGAATTCTCAATAGATGCACTAGATTCAGGAAGTATTTCAGAAGAAATTCTACCAATGCTATGCATATCTTTCATAGGAAAAATATTCTCAAAGAATGTTTCATCACGAGATTCCATGTAACATCCCAATATTGGAGCTCAGAAATAAGATGAACCCAGATGTGTGCATTGCATTCATGCATAGAAAATCTGAATAATTTTCGCGCTTTTGAACAAAACTTGTCAAAGTGATTGGAGCTTCTCTTAACTTGATGGAATTGATGTAGATCATCAAGTTGACTGCGATAAGTTTCAATATGACCTTTGCTAAAATCTTATTTTGGGTGAAGGAGATTTGACCTAAGGGAAGATCAAATGTAATAAAAGTTAAACCCTAATACATTATGATTTATATCTGCTCCTTAGGAGATCATATCATAGTATTCATTATAGTCACTCATGAGTACCAAGTTAAGGATATAACACAAATAATAAAAATGTAACAACTATATCTTGATCTCATCTACTTATACCCTGATTATCATAGTAATATCTGACTTTAACTCTTTAATGAGTTTGAGTTGGAAAGAGACTAAGTCAAGATCATTCACTATATATCTTTCTTTTCGTATCAATTTTTATGGAACTTGTCTTAATATCTACTGTTCATCAATGTTGAGTAATAAACCAATGATTTACAAATTCTTTAACTATGAATACTTGATCTGCTACTTCTTGAACTTATCATAACATCTACTCAAATCTTTTAAAGAGGGCATAGTCCATGAATAACAGCCTTAATCCAATTAAAGATACTAAGAAGATAATTCCAATACAATAGTAAGGTTGTATTGATAAAGTCTTGATTAGCCAATTGGAAACCCAAGCTATAAATGATTAAAGGATTTAAATGATCATACTTTGCTCACCAGGATGGTTTACCTATATCTAGTATAAAAGTTATTTGTGGGTAGAACATGATTGAAAACCTAGTAGATATAAGTTATCCTAGAGTAGTCATTACAAGCCACGTTAATATAATGTGAGGTTGGATTGTGAGTTATTAGAGTAAAGTAAATGTAGGATGATATTATTCAATTAAAGCTAGTTTAGCATAGGGTTATGGAAGAAGTGTTATTCATCTTAAAGGATAGAAAGCCTTAGAGAAAGGTAGTTGGATACATACATACATCTGATGAAGAAATATTAGTGATGGATGATTAAGAAAGATTATGAGTGGAGTTTGAAAGAACTACTTGTTGGATTGATGATTATCAACAGTAGAGTAGTGGGTATAACCAAACAAAGATATGAGAAAACTATGAAATACTTTAGTATCAAACTCATTGGATTCATCCATGAGTTTAGAAGAATAAAAGGTGAATAAGAATATTTTATTGTGAAGTAAATCTCATCATACTAACTATGATGATTGATAGGAAGAAGTATTATATCTAGGAAAGGAATTCCTTAATTAAAGGTCCAGGATGCTGAAGAATGGAAAATAGACATTCTTGTTAAACAACCAACTCTAAATCTTAAACCAAGTATAATGTCCAATTCATGTTATTGATCTATCATCTTATGTCCATATCACTTCATAGGAATATTTTCCTATAGCAAATCACATAAGCATATCTTTATCAATTCCTTCCTATAAAACATTCTAGATATAACCTTCTATTATAAAAGGTGATGTCATCAAATATCACAAACAGAAAACAATATGCTTAGTTATTAAATCTTTACCACATCCATAAGGGAATATAAATACATTAAAAACCCTAAACCCTAGGGTAAATAATCATAATCCAAAATCCTAAACTTCTTTGTTTATCATAATAGAAATATACATTGCCATTTTCCAAATTAATGGAAGTGGTAATAACCATATTAATTTATTTTATATTTCATGCATCAAATAATGATATTGGATTATTATACATATAAAAATTTCTAATAAAAACTATGGGCCAACTAGAGTTAAGTTTTACAAACAAATAAGAATATATCATTTAATAATCCATGGTTAAAAGTGGAAAGAAAACAATAATAAGAAAAGTCTCTACAAATTAATAAAAAGTGGTTCATATAGAAAAAATAAAAGAATTATAAAAAGATTATATAATAAAAGTTCACAAAAGATACTAAATATATTTTAGTATTACTACAATTATCTAGCAAATAAATTCTACAAAGAAAAGTTCAAATTAAAGATTATATACAAATCTGAAAAGGAAAACAGAAAATAGAAAAAATAGAAAAAATAGAAAACAAACAAAAAAGAAGACCTGGTCGTGGCCCAACTCATCTTTCCTTATCTGACGCCCATGTGTAGCCCACAATAGCCCAGCAGCCAGGCCAGCTCGTTTCCATCTGTGACTGACAAGTGGGACCAAAGAAGGAACGTGGGTTGAGCTGAAAGAATCGCCAGGGGGTTTTCCGCAAAAGTTACATCGTCGTCATCCTCACGCACACAGACAACTCGCTGGAGGAGCTCGCCGCCGCTCGATGCCGTCTTCGTCGCCAGCCGTGCGTCAAGATGCTCGTCGTTGTTCCAGAGGGGGATAAGAAGGCCACTGCGACGCCCTGCCTCAATCCCTATCCACAATCCCTCCTTATCCTCTTCGATTCAAATGAGGCCGAAACCCTAGCTCACCGAAGCCACATCTCGCTGTCAAACCACATCTCCCCACACTTTTCCATGTAGCCATGGAGAAGCCCCGTCCTCCGTAGATCCTCTGAGTACAATCTTGCATCAAGGGGAGCACTGGAGAGGGCGATTTTTGTCGTTCCTCTTTGCGGCAGTTCGTCGGAATCCTCATTGGAGAGCTCGCCTGCGACCACGCCTGTCCTCGCCGACCTCTCTATCATCATCAGGGTGAGTTCCTGAACACTCCACTATCCCTAAATCGTCGTATCTCGTTGTTAAACACCGTCGCACCTTATGTCACCGTTGGTCACCGTCGGAGCTCGTCGGAGCTGAGGCTCTGATGACTATTTCCGAGCGGTGCCGCCACTTTAAGGTTCAGCGAGTTGCGTTGACTCGAACTAGGTTAATTTCGTTTACTAGGGTGTAGTAGATCGTCGCCGGCGCCCAACCACTGACGCCAATGGTGGTGCTGACGCCATAGCTACGTCACGCCGACGCCACCCTGGACCTAGTACCCTGTTTGACCTGGTCTTTGTCTCACGTGGCATGTGACATGGCCTAGGGCCCATATGTCATTAACTGGGGGTAACCAATCAGTCGGTAACAAATGCATTTTCTTTAACCTATGCACTAAGGTGGCCACTGGCCCACTGACCAGTGACTCAGGCTAGGTGTATATGTGGTGTAAAAAGTTATTCCCTGTTTAATAAAGAATAAAAGAAATAAATCCAAATATACATATTTCAGCAATTAAATAAATGGTTAAATCTTGTTTAAGTAATAACTTTTGATTTATAATTCAGAAAAATGTGTATAATATATGAAAATTTGTAGAAAAATAAAATCTACAACTTAAAATTATTATCAAATATTAATATAATGATTATTTAAATAATATTATGTAATAAAGGTTTTATAAGTAGTAAAACGTTGATAATTCAAAGTTTAATAATGGTAAATGTTAAAAATATAAATAGAATACCAAAAATCTTAGAAAAATAAGAATTATAATCATACATTATAATTCAACTTAATTAAGTATTTGTTAATTATTAAGTATTTATAAAGTAATAAATCTTATAAAAATCATATCTTATTATTTATATATCACAAAAATAAATGTAATATACCAAAATGATCACAAAAATAATATCTACATGTTAAAAATCTAATATTCCACTTTTGAGTTAAATAAAAATTCAAATATTTTAATAACTCAAATTTAAACTTATTTACTTAATTAATAATTCATATAAGGATAAATAAAATTTGTTAATATTCCTAAAATGAGTCAATTAAGTCCAATAAATAGTATTAGTCTTAAATATTAACAAAATACGGTCATAATGATTTAAAACATTATAAACACCTTTTTATTGAATTATCTTCAACCTTAAGTGAAGATTATATTCTCAAAGGATTCCAATTCATGATAAAAACCTTAAAGAACAACTTGTGAACAAATCAGATCCTTTCTATCTACTTTAACCACCAGATTACAAAAACTACCACAACACTATTGTAAGTCCATAAGTAGTTAAGTAATATTATATCTTTGTTCATAAACTATAACCCCTCATCTATAAAAAGGTAAATGATACTATTCCATTATAAACTCAATAAACCACTAAACCAAGTAAAAGTATAATCATTATTAAGTAACCTTAAGGGAACATTACCAGGTACACAAGATACAAATATCATAAGCATTATACTTTCAAACTTTCTTCATTTTAAAGTTAACTTTAGTCTACAAGAATCTAAATATAAAATTATAAGCATTATTATATGTTTTATAGTTAACTATGGTCTAAACTAGTTAAGTAATAAAGCATCTCAAGCCAACACTATTCAAGCAAACACAAATAACATCGGACACCACTAACTAACCACAAAGATTGTTTAGACCTTAGAAAAGGAATCTTTTCTTCAAAAGTTATTCGTTTTAGCACTTCAAACAACATATGACAAATAAACAGGATCACATTACTTCATACTTCACTCATATACCTAGGAGAAATAACACTTAAGCTATTTATAAGTGACTCTACTTATAAACTAATGTTTGGATATAAACTATTAAAGTGTAAAAAACTATGAATACCATTTCATAGATATATATTTTATTGCTGCATAAATTTGTGCTGCTCACACACACTCACAAGCCCTAATAAGAAGCACAAGTGTGAAACTTATCTAAAAGAACAACACATTCTAAAGTAACCATTTCCGGAATCCAAAACCTAGAACAACGTTATCCCTGGGATTCGCGTTTATAATGTGCATCACATTACTTTTGCATAAGAGCATATTTCTTATTTAAACATTATTCCTTACCGGACCAATGATGCTGATTTCAGATTTTGGATCTTATATTATCTCGAAGACCGTGAGTGCATAATCTTGCAATCACAAAAGGCAAGTTCACACTTGCTCATGTCCTTTTTTTATTTTCTGCAAAGTATTTTACAAATCTAGTGTTGTCCTCACCTGCATTTGAGAAAGGTCAGAAAACACTATTTTTATAATATTGTGAACTATTGGTTACTGATCCAGGGTGATCAGCTAATCTAGTAAATCTGACAGTTGGAATACCACTGTTCAGAACTATATCACCTAGGACTTAACAACCAATGTTGCCAGTGATTCTTGCGCCGTATATTACGCGTTGACCATGAGATTTGGAATGTGACGAAGAAGTCAGCTGTATCTTCTTCCTCTCGCATGAAGCCGGATGTGCAGGTCATGTTTGTTATCCTCAAAGCGTGCATATTAATTGTTAATTCGTAGAGGATATGTAGCATATGGGTGGGAACCCTCATCGTCCCATGAAAGTTTTGGCATCTAATGGTTTGTACAAACCATTGCCATAATCCAATATGTGGGCATGGTGTACACCAAGGAGGCATGCGAGGTCGCGAAGGGGGCAGTGATTGGCTTGGATCATCTTCTGGGCCCCACATCATGGAATTGTGGACGGGAATAAGCTGCCCGGTTGTGCAACAAAGAGTTGATCTCTCATGGGTAAAGTAACGCACCTCTGTAGAGTGCAAGAATTGTAACTTGTTACTCCCTGTTCCGGGAAGGAGCTGCGAACACTGCGGAAAAGGAACTCCATGAAAGTTCTGGTAAACCCGTGAAGGCTGACGGACATAGCTTTCCAGAATAAAAGCAACCTTCGAAGAAATGTTTATGAAAACTTGCATTGCCTACGACCTATGGTCTGTGGTTGTAGTTATAGTGCATCAAACACTCCTTTTTATTGAATTTGCTGAGTACGCTCATACTCAAAGTATCTTCTTAACCCTTGCTAGATTTTGAAACCGGGAGAGACAACATCTACATCAAGTTATGCTCCAGGCAACCAAAACTAAAGCTCTTCAAAGAATACAAGGAAGTCAACATATACATCAACTCAAGTGAAGACGAAGATAGCGATTAGTTAGGAATATAATCTCTAGCCAAAGAACCTAATTATGTAGTGTATTGCAATAGCAGCAATGCCAATCCCTTAGTTAAAATACTAGTCTTAATAGTATAGTAGTTCTTGCGTTGTTTATCTTTGATTCTCCTTCATAAGAAGTTCTTTCTCTCTCTTTAACCTAGAGTATTCTCTGGATCTTGTGTAAAGAGTGAGTTGTAATCTTTAGCCATGTATTGGACCCGCTGTGTTTCTGTTGTGCCATTCTGAGGGATGTAATACTAGTGAACGGTGTTTCATTGGTGTTATGTCAACGACTATAGTATACTACATCATGCAGTGGTATGCTGGGTCACCGCAGTTGGTATCAGAGCATATGCTTTGACGTTAGGTTGGAAACCTAGTAAATGGGTAGAACCTATAGGACACATCCTAGCAATAATAAAGAGTTCTCTAGCGATATGAGGGATATTCACTTGAGAATAATCCTGTTATGTTACTAGTGCGATAATTATTTAGTATGATTGCAAATTCGATCATTACCCAAGAGTTTTAACTCTATGTGACTGATGATAATTTCTTATCTACAGTTCCACATGGCACCTCGATATCCACCCCGGAATGTTCAAGTGATGAACAAAACATTGAATGACTACGGAGGGGATTGGACTGATAATCTCCGCCAACTTCTATGGAGTTTGGAATGTGAATCGAGACTTTTGGTCAAGATTTACAATTACTATGATGGGCAGGTATTAGCTAAATACCGTGTCATGATCATGTTACCCAAGAAGTTAGGAATTAAGGGAGAAATCCCATCAGGAGAAGCAAGGTGCATGGCATCTGCATATCAGATTGCCGTAGTAGCACCCATAGCCATGATCCGAGAACAAAAATCCCAAGCTCTTAAAGGTAGTACTCACACCATTATACCCCATGAAACCGTAAACTCAGAGCATGAGTTAGATCACTCTACTCTAGTCCAAACTGAACCTACTCTAGCTGTAGAGTATATGGATCGTTATCGGTCTTTGTTAAACACTTATCATAAGACTCACCAAGTGTTAGTTCAGGAACTGGATATGGTCATTGAGGATTTTACTGATCCTGATAAAGCAATGGCACATAGGAATAAGTTAGATAAAGAAGCTAGGCATCCCAAATACATACCTTCAGGAGAAGTGTTTGAGGAAACTGAGTTTGATGACCCAAACTCGGAAAATTATGCCTATTACCAAAATGACTTCAAGCCACCTGAAGACCTATGGACCAAATATAATTCCGAACAACAGGAATGGAATAAAGTTATTCCAAATAACCCTGAGCCAAACAAGTATGGATGGGAAGTAGAATCTCAAGGTGGAACCATAGTAAATCCTATACCTTGTGATACAGGTATTGAAGAAGAGATCAACTATAACCATAGAGAGCCTTATGGACCATATGGGGGTGATACTAATCCAATCAACTTAGAAGAGTATTCTGATAGCTACTACACCAATATATATGACTAGATCCAAGAAAAGGCTAAGGAGCCAGCTTACTATGAGGAATCATTGCCGGAAAACCAGGAATATACTATAGAAGACTATGCCAACTCTAGTCATTTTTCAATGACTAATCTCAGTCTCGGTACTTCTAACCAAGAATACGCACCTCCTGGATGCTCTTACGCTCCAGAAGGCAGTCGTAGGACTTCACGTCATCATGGACGGAACTCCAGGAAGCACTAGAGGAAGATGAAAGTAAGAAAGGAACGACATCCCAAGGGATGAGTGCTTGAATAATGTACATAGAGGTTAATGCGTATTGTATCTTGAAAGGTTTGCCAAAATAAGTGAGGATATACTCACAAGAACAAGAAGTTCTTATAAGATAGTTGTGTAAATAGGTGTGGAGCAAACCGTTGGAGCATCTAGTACATTTGTAAATTATTTAAAACCTATGTATAATACATGGTGTATGTTTTTTTGTTTATCGACTTTTGGATCTTATTGGATATTCTTGATTGCCTATATCTGTACATGAAGTTTAATTAGGTGTGCAAATGCATGATGTAACACCTAGTTATTACTTGATGTTATAGACCTAGATAGGAATGGGAATTCGTGTAAGGGAGTGACGAGTTCTAAAGAACAAGATGAAGACTTACTTGAAGAATGAAGCAAAATATAAGGAGTATTAACACCATTTGGAGGATAGATAAAGCATAGATTAATCTTAGCCAGATTTAAGAAACAAGTGTAGTGTAGAAGATGTATGGAGCAAAAAGAAGTAATAAACTTAAGGCCCATTCAAAGTAGGTAGCATTGCTCCGAAGTTAATAAAGTAGTAATACCCAGTTTATGGAAGCGTCATGAACTAGTACAAAGATAAATTTGTGGAGCAAAATGGTATGTAAGCTCTGACAATTCAGAGAGAATATCAGTAGTAGGTCGGAAACCGTAGAATAATCCATACAACCTAAAATGATCCTCCTTTGGTACTTAATCCCTAGTCGGTATTCTGATCCACAATTGGTATTTTGTCCTCAGCTGGTATTTTGTTAACATAGTTAACCAGATCTTCTTAAAAGTTGCATAAAGAGCATAAAATTTGGCCTAAGTTAAGTAAGACCTAAGGAAGTATAAAACTTTAAGGTAATCGTCTTTCAAGATGCTTCGCAAAGTCAGATTTATCACAGCGAAAATGTCCGATAGTAAGTACTACATATAATGCTGAAAGATTTGCTTCGGAGATCCACAACTGTGTGGATAGATCGTACAATCTTTCATCGGAACCTAATTAGGTAAAGTATAAACTAAACAGAGACCAACATTCTAGTTATAAAGCCAATAAATGTTATATATACAATTTAAAGATTATTTGTAAACCCAAAGGGGGAGAGCAAACATTATAAATGAAAGTTTAAGAAGTACTGTATGTAATAATGAAAGATTATCTAAAACTTCATAATAAGGTAAAAGCTTGAAGGTGATAAAAGGATAAATTTAACCGACTAATTCCAGAAGAAACAATTCTTAAGTAAACCTTAATAAGTAATAGAAAACACCCAATTGGACAAGTATTGAGGAACAAGAAATTCCAATGGGTATGGACTAAATGAGTTCGAATCCAAATTTGGAAGGAGTACCAGTATCAACTATACTGTGACAAGAATATAAATATAGTCTTCTAACCACAAACACAGGCATATAGAAACTTAAAACTTGTTTTAATGAGACCCTCTAGACTGTATTTAACATAGTAATAAAGTTTGATGATTAAATAAAAAGAATTAGATTAGGATATCTAATCAAGTCATAGAATACTACAAATAATTCCATTTAGAGTGGAGAAATGTTTCAACCACTACAAGTCAATTCCTTACTCCGAAATGTGAGAGTTTGCGAACTTCGAGGACGAAGTTTATTTTAAGGGGGAGAGTCTGTAACATCCCAGTATTGGAGCTCAGAAATAAGATGAACCCAGATGTGTGAATTGCATTCATGCATAGAAAATCTGAATAATTTTCGCACTTTTGAACAAAACTTGTCAAAGTGATTAGAGCTTCTCTTAACTTGATGGAATTGAAGTAGATCATCAAGTTGACTGCGATAAGTTTCAATATGACCTTTGCTAAAATCTTATTTTGGGTAAAGGAGATTTGATCTAAGGGAAGATCAAATGTAATAAAAGTTAAACACTAATACATTATGATTTATATCTGATCCTTAGGTGATCATATCATAGTATTCATTATAATCATTCATGAGTACCAAGTTAAGGATATAACTAATAAGAGTGTAACAACTATATCTTGATCTCATCTGCTTATACCCTGATTATCATAGTAATATCTGACTTTAACTCTTTAATGAGTTTGAGTTGGAAAGAGACTAAGTCAAGATCGTTCACTATATATCTTTCTTTCCGTATCAATTTTTATAGAACTTATCTTAATATCTACTGTTCATCAATGTTGATTAATCAACCATTAATTCACAAATTCTTTAACTATCAATACTTGATCTGCTACTTCTTGATCTTATCATAACATCTACTCAAATCTTTTAAAGAGGGCATAGTCCATGAATAACAGCCTTAATCCAATTAAAGATACTAAGAAGATAATTCCAATACAATAGTAAGGTTGTATTGATAAAGTCTTGATTAGACAATTGGAAACCTAAGCTATAAATGATTAGAGGATTTAAATGATCATACTTTGCTCACCAGGATGGTCTACCTATATCTAGTATAAAAGTTATTCGTGGGTAGAACATGATTGAAAACCTAGTAGAGATAAGTTATCCTAGAGTAGTCATTACAAGCCACATTAATATAATGTGACGTTGGAGTGTGAGTTATTAGAGTAAAGTAAATGTAGGATGATATTATTCAATTAAAGCTAGTTTAGCATAGGGTTATGGAAGAAGTGTTATTTATATTAAAGGATAGAAATCCTTAGAGAAAGGTAGTTGGATACATACATACATCTGATGAAGAAATATTAGTGATGGATGATTAATAAAGATTATGAGTGGAGTTTGAAAGAACTACTTGTGGGATTGATGATTATCAACAGTAGAGTAGTGGGTATAACCAAGCAAAGATATGAGAAAACTATGAAATACTTTAGTATCAAACTCATTGGATTCATGCATGAGTTTAGAAGAATAAAAGGTGAATAAGAATATTTTATTGTGAAGTAAAGCTCATCATACTAACTATGATGATTTATAGGAAGAAGTATTATATATAGGAAAGGAATTCCTTAACTAAAGGTCCAGGATAGTGAAGAATGGAAAATAGACATTCTCGTTAAACAACCAACTCTAAATCTTAAACCAAGTATAATATCCATTTCATGTTATTGATCTATCATCTTATGTCCAGATCACTTCATAGGAATATTTTCCTATAGCAAATCACATAAGCATATATTTATCAATTCCTTCCTATAAAACATTCTAGATATAACCTTCTATTATAAAGACGAGCGTATAACCACATGGGGGCCTGGAAACCCCCTCGACCAACTAACTTGCCTAGTAGATTCCATGAGTCACATAGTTCGGGCTTTCCATTCGACATACGCATCATGGTCGTTCTTGAATGGAGGTGAAGGAGGTGCATTCATATAGGTAGGTAAGCGTGGCAGGGAATGGGAGATGCCCGGCATCCGTAATCTCAAACCCTGTTCACATCGCTAGGGACCGACTTCGGGACTCGACCTGTTACGGCGGCATCTCCTTAGTGCGTGACTCATGGTCTCGGCGAAAGAAAGGTAAAGCTCATGGTCAACCACTCTCTGTCGGCCTTCCAAGGAAGAGGGATAATAATTTGGCATTAAGAATCGGTTGGTACGTGGGGGTAAAGTTGTGCACCCCTGCAAGGTTATTATCTTTTCGAAAAGCCGTGTCCACGGTTATGGACGACTTGGGAACGGACGTGAAGATCATAGAGAACTATAACCGAATGTTAAAACTTGTCAACTAAAGTGATATTCGGAATACTTCCTCGGGGTTGTTGAGGGGGTAGTCCCGGGAGAGTGGTCCAGTTGATGATGATGCTTGGTGGATATCAAAGATGAATTTAAGAGCTAGAGTTGTAGTCTTCTTATCCCCTTTTGAAAAGGATCTCACTAGACGAGTTTCTTCTCCCTCTTGTTTTGAAAACAAAAGATGGCTTTATGCAAAATAACTCCACTAGCCATAAGTCTTGCGGAGTACACCCTGTACTCAGCCTTGCTTCATTGATGTTTTCTACAGATGATGCTACCCCAACTGAAGATGGTTTCTATGTCGAAGTCGATGAATAGTCGGGGTTCCCGGGCAGCAGCCTAGGATCTATGGAAGGGTCGCTACTTTTGTTATGGCCTCTTAGGCCCTTTGCTAAGTTTGTTGTTTAGAACAACTTGTTTGCTTCCGTTGTTTGATGTAATGATGTGTCTGTGACCCTTGGATTGTATGACTGGTTTGTAACTCTCTTAAGAGTTTACCTTATTAATTTATGGTTTGTATGTTCTGTAATGTTACCGATCTTTCCCTGCGTGTTTTGGAATTTAGGTTAGGCGTGTATCAGATGAGGATCTGGTATTTTTGTAGCCCTGATCCCGGGTCGTGACAGTTTACCCTACAAACTTTGCTTAAAGCAGTTGTCTATTGATTGCAACTTAATACTGGAGGGGGTTCGGATGATAACCTGAAGGTGGAATTCTAGTCGTAGATGCAGTTGGATGACGGTCTATGTATATTATTGTATTGCCCAATCGAATCTCATAGGATCTTTGTGAGTAGTAATTTCATTGTTATTCCTTGCTCAGTTCCTGTCAATTGCCCTACTGTAATTTGTTTACCCTTCATGCCATGTTGTTTATCTAAGGAGAGCACCTCTAATGAACTATGGACCCCGGTCCAATCTTTACCATTGATAGATCTTCCATTGTTACTTGTTTCCTTGCTGCAAACCATTACCTTCCACACCATACGTTTAATCCTTTGTTACAGCAAACTAGTGAGCTTGACAACCTCACTGATTCATTAGGGCAAAGTCTTGAGTTTGTGTTGTGCAGGTCTCCGTGTTGCTTGCAACACCTGTGTGACGTTTCCTTCCTCCTACTGGTTCGATAACCTCGGTTTCTTACTAAGGGAAAACTTGATACGGTGCTGCTTCACACCTTGCTCTTGGGGTTCCCAACGAAGCGCTCCTACATCAACTCAGCGCTGCATCAAGCTTTCTGGCGCCGTTGCCGGGGAGGCTAAGGACATCTTCACTATGGGAGTCCTCCACTTACTCTCTCTCTTTACTTTGTTTTTAGTTTCCTTTGTTTATTTTGCTTGGTTTTGTTTGCCTCTTTTTAAAAAACCCAAAAAAATTAGTTCCTGCTTTAGCTGCTGCTACTGCTTTTGGCTTGCCCACCTTTGCCAAAATGAACTCTGCTGAGAACACCAAGGTTTGTGACTTCACTAGCACCAACAACAATGATTTCCTTAGCACACCTATTGCTCCACCTGATCCTGATGCTACCTTTTATGAAATTAAGCCTTGTTTGTTGAATCTTGTGATGAGAGAGCAATTTTCTGGTGCTAGTTCTGATGATCCTGATGCCCATCTCAATAGCTTTCTTGAACTTTGTGAGATGCAAAAGTATAAGGATGTAGATGGAGATATTACTAATCTCAAGCTTTTCCCTTTCTCCTTGAGAGGAAAAGCTAAACAATGGTTGCTATCCTTGCCTAAAAATAGTATTGATTCTTGGACTAAGTGTAAAGATGCTTTTATTGGAAAGTACTATCCTCCTGCTAATATTATATCTATGAGAAGTGACATTATGAAATTTAGAAAACTTGATAGTGAACATGTTGCTCTAGCTTGGGAAAGAATGAAATCTTTGGTTAATAATTGCCCCACTCATGGACTCACTGCTTGGATGATTATCTAGACTTTTTATGCAGGTTTGAACTTCTCCTCAAGAAATCTGTTGGATTCAACTGCTGGAGGTACCTTCATGGGCCTCACATTGGGTGCTGCAATAAGGCTCCTTGATAATATGATGGTTAACTACTCTGAATGGCATGTTGAGAGAGCTCCACATGGTAAGAAGGTAAATTCCATTGAGGAAACTTCCTCTTTGAGTGAAAAGATTGATCTTATTATGGCTATGCTTGTTAATGGGAAAGCTCCTTTAGATCCTAATAGTGTTCCCTTAGCCTCCTTGGTTTCTCAAGAAGAGCAAGTTGATGTGAACTTCATTAAAAACAACAATTTCAACAACAATGCTTATAGGAGTAATTTTGGTGGTAATTGTAGGCCTTATCCTCCTAGTGGAAATGCTTATCAGGGTAGATCTGGAATGCCTAGTGAAGAGAGGATTGTAGAAGTTGAGAGATCCACTAAAAACTTTATGCAAATGCAATATGAGCAAAACAAGATTTTCACTAAAACTATGGAGGAACAATCTATCATTTGGAAAAATATTAGTCATCAGCTTGAGAATCTGAATAGAGAAACTCCTAGTTTATAGTCAAAAATTTTGGGTGCTGAGAAAAATATATCCTTTTTGTCTGAAGCTCAAACTTCCTTGGTTAATAAAATGGCTGCTAAACCTGAAACTATGGAAAGTACCTTTGCTGCCACTCATGCCATACAAGTTACTATTGATGAAAATGTTAGACTGTTAGCTCAGCTTCATGCTAGGTGGGAAAGGGAAGATGAAATTAATAGAAACAATAGTGTGTGCACCATCACCACTAAACCACAAGTAGTCCCTATTATTCCTACTATGCCTAAGACTATTGATCCTACTACTAGTGATGCTAAGTTTGACTTTGATATTGATGGTTGCAATATTTCTGAAGTGATTATGTTCCTACAAAATCTTGCTAGAAGTCCTGATGCTAGTGATATGCATGTTGCTTTCACTAAACACATTACAAATGCTCTTGTTAAGATTAAGGAAGAGAAGAGAAGACACAAAGCTTCTATTCCTAGGAAGGTAGAAGATAGTTGGGAACCCATTATTAATGTGCAAGTGAATGAGTTTGATCTTAAAGCTTCATGTGATCTTGGTTCTAGTGTCTCTATTATGCCTAGGAAGATTTATGAAATGCTTGATTTGCCACCGTTGGAAGATTGTTGTTTGGATGTCCCACTCAATGATAATGCTAAGAAGAAACTCATGGGGGGTATTAATGATATTCTCATTATGGTTAACAATGCTTATGTCCCTGTTGATTTCTATGTTTTGGATATTGAATGCAATGCTTCTTGTCCTATTACTTTGGGAAGACCTTTTCTTAGAACAGTTGGTGCCATCATTGATATGAAAGAAGGCACCATCAAATATCATTTTCCATTCAAGAAAGGTATTGGACACTTCCCTATGAGAAGAGAGAAGTTGCTTTTTGCTCCTCCTTTGTAAGCAAGGTTTGATGTTAATGCTTCCTCATTTGAAAATACTTGATTCTTCTTGCTTCTTGTGCCTAACTTAAAGGCGTTAAAGAAAAGTACATGCTGGGAGATAACCCAAGAGTTTCCTTGAGTCTTGGAAGTTATTACTTCTGTAATGACCTCTCTTTATCCTTTTTGTTTGCTTTTTGTGCCAAGAATGACCTCTAATGAGAGGGAAGTAAGATTTGGGGAGTTGCTGTCCCGAAACAGATTTCTGTCCTCCTCCAAAAAAATTCATGAGGAGTCTCTGTAACTAGGATTGAGCTCACAATTTACGAATAAATCCCCAGTATGTTAGCTAACTTTCCTTAGTTCAACACTTTTTTATTTGAGCAACAGAAGATGTTCGAAAAAACCGGTTTCTACCTGCTGGTCTGTTTTGACAAATTTCTGCCATTATTTGCATTTGCTTCTTATTGATTCCTTTTTGAGTTCTCTTTAGGTGAATTTAGCTTTTTGAAGGAGTTGCTACAGTAGCTTGTGTTTTTAGTGAAAATCCTTGCTGTTCCAAAGCTTTGCCAGAGGTCTAATATCTTTTGAATAAACTAATGTTGCTAATGAAGATTGTGTGAAGTTTTGTATGAAGGAAAAATTTCAGGTGTAGAGAGAGAATGATGTAATGAGATGAAGAATGGACGAAATCTCAAGCTTGGGGATTCCACCCCGGTGTCACCCCAAGAAATATCCAAGAGGTACAAGCATCAAACCTTGGGGATTCCCAAGGCATCCCCTTCTTCATCAATAAAAAGCTCAGGTCTGTCTAGACACTTCATTTTTATTGTTTCATGCACTGTTGTGTTGTTCTTTGAGCGTCTTAGTTTTTGTTTCGTTTGCTTAGTTTGTTTAGTTTGCTTGAATAAAGTAGCTTGGACACCCGTTCTCACTGTGTTGTTTTGCAAATAAGTTGCTTGGTGTTGGAAAGGAGTAGTAAGTTCTTGCTAGAAAGTGCAAGAGGAGCTTGCATTGACTGTGACTTAGACTTTAGCATGACATGCTGTAACACCCTCGGAATCGGCCCTATGCAAGTTTCAGCGATTACCGCCAAACCCGCATAGAAATGATTCAAAGGTGCCCACCAGGCACTTGCATGCGGGTGGAGAACGAAGTAATATCATTACACAATAGTCCACGATGGAACCCACAGAACATATATATACAACAACAACTCCAAGATTCAAGAATACAGATATACAGTACAAAGATCCAAATCACCTTGAAAATGATACAGCGTCCGAGTACGGACAAGATGGAAATTGGGCTAAGAGCCCTGAAGAATAACCAATGGCGTCCATAACCCTGCCCAGGCCAATCCGGAAGGGTAACCCTGCTAACAACGTCGATCTCAAAACCTGCTTGAACAAAAGGGATGGCGGTAAAGGGCAAAGGAAAAAGAGAGCAGTTAGTACTAAGGCCAGTACACGGCGAGACTAGATGTCGGCGACTCTCTCCTACATAGGTATGGTGGACTGAAACGGCAGCGCAACATGCACTAAACAACCTATAGAGACTCGATACAACTGTCGACTATTAGAGAGGGATAAGAAAGACCTATTCGGATCCAACCTAATACTAACACCAATCATACCCATCCTGGTGTTTCCCCCTCGATACCAATCGAGGAAGTCGTACAGAGGAAACTCACACAGTTGGCAATTTTATCCATTCCCTTATAGTTGCGGCAATTACTAGTCAGATATAGATAGCATGAGTCATCCTGATAACATAAGCAGTGAGAAGTTTTAGTTAAACATTTCGTTGTAGTTGCAATACTTACTAGTAAGATACATATAGCATGAGGCATCCCAAAATCCAGCAGTTGTTGGTACTTTTATTTAGCCATTTTGTTATAGTGAAGTTGATTACTAGTCATTGTGAATACAAATTTATAGCACTACTTTAGTTATAGTTGTCTATGATCGAGATACTGTGCTCCAAGTCATCCATAACCGCGGACACGGATTTTAGAAAGTTTTACCGTGCAGGGGGGCACAAATAGCAACACACGCACGATCAACCTCGGAAAAAAACCAAATGAAAACCCAACAAGGCATCACGACAGAACATTCGCAAGATTCGTATTTGATTGTAGGGGGCCACCCCACTAAGCAACCCACGACGAAGTTGGTCGGCTCCGAGACGAACCCAGAGGTTTGTGTCAATGGCTGTAAACGACTGGGAACCCGAAAGTGTGACTGGGCTTATCGATACCGCGGAAACATTCCACTTACCTAAATAGTAAAGGCGCTCCACGCGCAATAGTAATTAAAGTAGTAAAGCATGGCATAAGTACATGATAGTAATAAAGCCCCAAACTACTTTGTGGCCCCAAGGAATTAAATATGACTCAAGCTAGGGTTAGGGGGATTCATGGTCCCACATGCGGATAGTGCGAATATTCAAAGAACATGTATCAAGTACTCGGGGTCCTACGGGACACAAGTGGACAATTAAAAACCAAATAACATCTATTTCCCACCAGTGACTCTGCATTATTTACCTACTTCAATTTTAGTTATTAAACGGTAATTAAAGCCATGATCATCTACAACATAAAGCATATGGCAGGCTTCCAACAACTGTGGTACTTGACGACCCGCAATAGCACTTGAGCAAGGGACTACGACACGCAAGTCCAACTATCTACCAAGCAACATGTAATAGGATGTGTCCAAGTCAATATAAGGCTGCAAGGGATATCACAGGTACGAAAACTATAGCATCGCAACACAGATAGCAATAGATCAACAGGAGGAAATAAAGACAATAAAGGTAAAATAGGTAGAAAGGGGGAAGGATGCTCGCCTGGAAAACTGCCGAAGGTTCATCCGAAGATCGGGTCGACTCTCGCATCAACTCATCGGCCTAAACCGTGAAGAAGCAAAGCACTAGAAGAAACACCGGATGCACTATTTAATACTACGGCAGAAGATCGGACATGATGCATGTATGATGCATGGCATGGCAAAGATGTGATGCAATTAGGCAATGTTAAGTGGAACCAGGATTCCGACAATTAATTATATGGTTCATGTGGTTTAGATACCCCACAATTTAAAAGTTATATTAACGAGGAAAAATATGGCATCGGTTCACTACATAAAGTTAAATGAAGCCAATATTAGACTAGATTCACCCGCATATGTGCTCCATATTTAATTATTAGGTGAGTCGACAATATCCCCAAACCACAATATGTATGCAAGCATGAATTATTTAATATGCAACAATTCGAATATCATATTATAAAAATAGGGTCTTGGATAGGGGTCACACATCGGTATCGGTGATCTTGGGGTTCGCCGAGGGGGTTCGACGGGATTAGTCTGCAGACTTCGGATCCACGAGGTAGTTCTTGGCGTTCCGGGGATCTTCGGGACAAGGGTCTCGGTCACCGTATCCATGAAGGACAGCTTGAGTGGCACCATGTGCATCCCTCAGAACCATCGGCATCGAACCGACCTTGTTAGCGGGGGAGATCTTGTCGCAACCTTTGGGTTCATACGGCTCCTAAAGACGATCTTGTTGATGGTTCGGGATTGGAGATCTTGTCGGTACTGCTTGTTCTTGGTCTCCAACTGCATATAACAGGACTCGATATAGTCGCTACAGGGAGCCCTCACGGAAGCGCGCATGAGTCCAGGAGTGGTTTTGGGTCTCAGATGATGGCTTCTCGCAGCGAGAAGGGGTTGCAGGGCGGCAGCGTCCATGGCAGGGTGTGGCGGTAGGTTGGGAGACGGTGGCCCGCTAGAGCGGTGGCGGAGCACGGCGATGGCGCTCAGGGCGGAGGAGAGGCAAGCTCGATGGGCGGCGGTGACGCGTGGGACCGCAGGGACGGCAGAACATGGCGGGCCGCGGGATCGACGCCGGGAGGAGCGGCAAGTGGCGGCCTGGAGCGCAGGGCTCACTAGCCCGGGAGGAGGACGGCTGGCGAGGAACGCCAGGGAGGAAGGCAGAGCAGCGGGAGACGATGAGGTAGGGGTAGATGGATCTCGTGGAGGACGCGGTCAGGCAGGGGCGCGTGGCCGGCGGGGATCGGGCGGTGGGTGGTGAAGGGGCCCAGGCGGCGCGACCATGGTTCCTGGCGGCAGGGTCAGGAGGAAGAGAGGTGGGGGAAGGAACGAGGAAGGATCGGGCACGCGAGGGAGGAAGTGGGTCCCGCGGGGGGCCGTGTCCGCTGTGTGTACCGCTCGGCGTACGCGGGATCGTGCGACGCATGCGGGAGGTGGGGCCAAAGAGAGCAGGAGTGGGTCGAGTTAGCGGTGTGTTGTGTGTCTGTGTGCGTGTGCGGGCGGAGTGGGTGGATGGAGTGGTGGCGGCTGAGGGAGTGGGTGGGGGTTAGGTTAGATGGGACTTGGGGAGTAGGTTAGGGATTTGTGGCAGTGGCTGGGTGGCCTCCGGTTGGGCCTTCGGGCTTGGCCATTGGCTGCCTGGCCCCCACAAAAATATTTAATATTTATTTTATTTTAAAGGATTTTTGCAAGATATTTTTAGACAATCAAAATATCCGGGAACACCGGGCTTGTATTTGAAATAAAGGGAGGGATATTTGTAGAAAACAAAATAGGCTTTTAATGAAAATGTTTTCAAATGGTAAAATATGCATGATGTCATGATGATGCACTTAGATAGAAACAACAGGCAATTTACTAGTAGTTGTTTAACCGGGGTGCTACACATGCTAGGTGTTGTTTTGACCTTATTCTTAGTTATTAATGCTATAGCATGTCTTGTTCCAAACAATTGGGATTGCTTAGTGTGCCTTGAAGAAATTATGCGTTGTTTTAGCATGCAAAAAGCATAGTATTGTGGTATTCTCCTTTGATGCTTTGGTTGGGTTGACTTGGCACATTCTCACACCATGTTATGACTATGAAAAATTCACCATAGCCTCTATGATCATTTAGTCCTTGACTTGTAGTATCACTCTATGCTTTGATTAGTAATGCTTTGTTGCACTGCATGATTATGGCCATTATTGCTCTCTTATTTGGTTGCTCCCAGTCTTTTGCTAGCCTCCACTTGTATGAGTAAGTTCTACTCATGTTTCCAACTCCCAAGAAACCAAGTTATTCCAAAGTGTCCACTATAAACTCCTATGCATGCTGTGTTACACCATTCCAAGTATATTCTTGTTTTTAGCCATCTTCCAATTAAAACTATTTTGTTATGTGAAAACTTAGTGATTAAAGCCATCACAAACTTGATGGCACACTTTATATTCTTTGCCCCTAATAAACTTGAACCATTGTGTCATCTATGTTGTATATGCTTGCACTTATACGTTGGAATTAGCATAACCGTGCTGTCACGGGGAACGTTTTCAACATTGCACTTGTACTTTGTACTCAGTTGCTATCCTGCTCTTTTGTCTATGGATGTGACCGGTGTGAAATAAAGAGGGAACTTGTAAGTCCATGGAGTTTGTATTCTGTGTTAGAGAAACGCCTGGGCCGCTAGCCTAAGCCATGCCTAATCATGGTGGAAACTTGCAGCGTACCATGTGCAAGGGGTACCCCATTGGCGGTTCTCTATGATATTCAAATACTTACAATGACAAGAACTTACAGGTGACTAAAGTTGAGTAGCATGATTTGTGGCCCTCGTATTCAAGGGACTTGAGATTGCCAACTTATACTTCGTCAAGCATATACTCCATCTTTGTTCACTTTAACCTTAATCACTTCAAGATTCTTATGATAGGGACAAATACTCGGTTGCACTTGTCATGGGCATGGAGATGCTATTCCAACTTACACAGATTCGTCTAAAGAGTTTAGCGAGTCAGATTGACCCATATTGAGGTACAACGAACAAGTTGTCATTTGTATATCTCAATCAATGTAATCCTTAGACCTGAGGTTACTGCATAGTCTGAGTTGAGGATCACCGACTTAGGTTCTGTCAAACGCTGATCCGTAAGTGGGCAGTTATAAAGGCAAAGTTCGGGTCGACTGAGAATCAAGCTGCATGATGTGAATAACCAAGATGGGATTTTGCCCCTCCACATGGAGAGATATTCTCTGGGACCTCTCGGATGATATGATTCGTAAAGCATGGCCACGCATGACATGATTAAGTGTTAACCAAGGCGATCGACTAAGAGTTAGTCGGGTGAATCACTTATCTCAGATCGATAAGAGAGTCAGACTATTTAAGGGATGACAATTATTCGCCTATAGTCTGACAAGGTATGTCGTGAGGCAAAAGGGACTCGGACGTAAGTCGCATTGCAAAGGCATGTTGTCATGACTCTTTGGTACTTGGGAGTCGGCATGTTCTGCTAGGATCCGCTACCGACTGATCGATTGAGAGTCGGACTCCAATCGTGTCCAAGTAGCCATGAGCCTGCGGGGTCACACACTTAAGAGCGGGAACAAGTTCGGATTGGATCTGAACCGAATATCTGGTTGGGTTCGACCCGAGCCGGATTAGGACTGAGTTAGTGAGTTGGACTCACGGTGACTAGTGTTATATGGGCTTTAGTGAATGGGCTAAGAGAGTGGAGCCCATGTTGACTCCCTATATATTGTGGAGCACCGCAACCCAGAAGGGTTAATCGTTGTTCGGTTAGGTCATTCCATGTGTTGGAAACCCTAGCTCCACAGCAGTCCTGCCGTCGTAACGAACCTAGCAGTTCGCCGCCGGTGCTCCTCCTTGTACTTGTGGATACCAGTAGAGGTGTTGTACGATCAGCACCAGGACGATCGGATCGCAAAGGACTGCACTGCATCAACTGACGCGCTATATCAGTAATCCGCAATTGCGCATCTAGTGGTAAACCTCGTGGCCTTCTACCTCGTCTAGATCTTGGGATCACCACGTTAGAAGAAAAAGTTTTGTTTTATCTCTGCGTGGCCCAATAGTGATATCAGAGCAATAGCTTCTGGTTTTAGGCTCGAGATCGCGCATATGTGATATGCGGTTGGCTGTAGATGAGATCTATATGTTGTTTGGTGGTCGATCTATGAGATAGATCGGTTTTGTACGAGGTTGATTGGATCAACTGTACTTGGGGAATGGTAGATCTGATTTCCGTGATCATACTGCTGAGGTCGTGGAACGACATACCCCTACTGGTCGGCTTCCGCCATCGGGGTAGACTGTGACACGTAAATCCATATGCGGTGATCGAAGATCAAAGAGTTTGATCGAGTCAGAACGATGGTCGGAATCCATGTTCGGAATGATAGACGGACCGTCGGCTTCGCCCTGTCGTAGCACCTTAGATGTCTTTGCGAGTTTCACAACACCGGTAGATATTGTATCTATGCATAACTTGTTTTTGCTGGAAGTTGTGAATGGTATGGTTCATGTGCATGTGATGTATGTGTGTAATCCATACATGATCTACAAATCACGGTTTTTTGTCAGCCGGCTGGAGCCTAGGTGCTGTCATTTTATTGTATAATGACCTGCACGTCGGATTTTCAATGTAATTTACTTTACTAAGCTAGTGTACCTATTTGGAGAATCCGGATGACATGCAAGGCGATGTACATGTCGGCGACATGGAGTAAGACGGCAAGTGGCAAAGAGTTGGCACGAATCGGATTACAGGCTTTGTGGAGATGGAGATCGCCATGAAGGGAGCCATACCATTTCACATTATAATTGCTTTATTTTGTGTTATTGTTATGTCTCTGTTTTACCTCTATTAGATAGTCGGTAAAATTTAATCCCTCAAAGAAGGTCTAGTCGGTTTTCCCGCTAGTGATTGCACCATCACAAGTCGGACATTTTTGGTAGTGGGCTCATAAAATTGAGGTGCTGCCAATTCTTTCCGACTAGGTGGGTTTGAGTCGGACTCTTACTGCGGAAACACTCGGTAAGCTAGACGGGTCTATCACAACGGTTGTGGGGCTTGGGGAAAAGTCGGACGGGAGCCGGGGCATGTGATGCCACCCGTCCAACAGGAGTCGTATGAGATGCAATTGACAAGGAGTTGTCTACCTAGATCACTTGGCGGCTAGCGGTGATGCTAAAGCTCACTAGCCGACTTGCTTATTTAGGGTCCTGAATCACTAAGCAACCATCGGAGGTGTGTTGGTTCTAGTGGGAGCATAAAATATTAAAGTGTTTAATATGCTTGCTCTTTTATGAATGCATGTCTTAAGTGTTTTGCATATTTTCTATTGTAGATCATGGCACCAAGTAGCAGTCACTCTCAGATATCTGGTTTTGCCTTGAGAACCATTCTTGAGAAAGATAAACTGAACGACACTAATTTTACCAACTGGTATTGGAATCTGAGAATTGTTCTCAAACAAGAAAAGAAGGACAGTGTCCTGGACAACCCACTTCCTGATGAGCCAAATGAGAATGCGACTGTCGCTGCCACCAATGCCTACCGTCGGGCTAAGGATGAGTCCACAGATATTAGCTATCTTATGCTTGTTCACATGGAACTGGACTTGCAAAAGCAGTTCGAGCATGTTGAGGCCTACAATATGATCGAAAGCCTCAAAAGTATGTTCCAGGCTCAGGCGAAGACTGAGAGGTATCAAGTCTCTTAGGCTTTGCTGAGTTGCAAGCTTAAGGATGGTGATCCAGTAAGTCTGCATGTGATCAAGATGGTTGGTTACGTGCAGTCTCTAGAGAGGCTTGGCTACCCCACTAGCGAAGAGTTCGCTACGGATATAATTCTGAACTCTCTTCCTAGTGCATATGGGCAGTTCATTTCGAACTACCACATGCATGGTATGGATAAGAAGCTCAGTGAATTGCATGGGATGCTCAAGCAGGCAGAGGCGGATCTCAAGAAGGGCGCCAGTCAAGTGTTGATGGTGCAGAATAAGGCTAAGTTCAAGACGAGTTCTTGGACTAATAAGAAGGCTAAGTCAGGAGGAAAGCAAGCTCAGGACCCTGTCCCAAGCGCTTCCTCAGGGACTAAGCCATCTCCTTCAGCCGGATCCACTTGCTTCTACTGCAAGGTGGATGGCCACTGGAAGAGGAACTGCAGCAAGTACTTGGCTGATAAAGGCAAGAGTGGAGGTATGACTTCCGACTCAGGTACACTTGTTTGCAATGTTATAGACATATATCTTGCTGATGCACCTAATAGTTCTTGGGTATATGATACCGGATCAGTTATTCACATCTGCAACTCGTTGCAGGGACTAGTAAGAACTAGGAGCGTAGCAAGAGGCGAGGTTGATATTCGAGTCGGCAACAAAGCAAGAGTTGCTGCGTTGGAAGTCGGCACGATGCAACTTCATTTACCTTCCGGATTCATTATGGAACTAAATAATTTTTATTATGTTCCAGTGCTCAGGCGAAACATTATTTCTGCTTCATGTTTGATGAGGCAAGGCTATGAGTCGAATATCAAGAATAATGGTTGTTCTTTGTATTTGAATGATATGTTTCACGGCTTTGCACCTGTCTAGGACGGGTTATTTATTTTGAATCTCGATGGTGATTCGGTTTATAACATAAATGTTAAAAGGCTGAAACCAAATGATCTGAATATGACTTACTTTTGGCATTGTCGGCTTGGTCATATAAGTTGGAAACACATGAAGAAGCTCCATGATGACGGACTCCTAACTTTGTTCGACTTGGAGTCGTTCAAGACATGCGAATCTTGCCTACTCGGCAAAATGACCAAGACACCTTTTGCAAAGAGTTGCGAAAGGGCGTCCGACTTGTTGGGACTAGTACATAGTGATGTATGTGGACCAATGAGCACGACAGCCACAGGTGGTTATGATTACTTCATTACCTTCACTGATGATTTGAGTAGGTATGGATATATCTAACTGATGAAACATAAGTCGGAAGCCTTTGAAAAGTTCAAAGAATTCCAGAATGAAGCACAAAATCAGCTCAGCAAGAAAATAAAGTTCCTTTGGTCGGACCGAGGAGGAGAGTACATGAGCCATGAGTTTGATGACCATCTGAAAGGTTGTGGAATAGTTCCTCAACTTACTCCGCCAGGAACGCCGCAAAGGAACGGTGTTTCGGAAAGGCGGAATCGGACCTTGTTGGACATGGTACGATCAATGATGAGTCGGACAGATCGGCCTTTATCATTTCTTAATATTTGGGGTTGTGAAGCATTTGTCAAGCGACTTCAGTCGGACAAGCTTACGACCAAGTCGGATAAGTGTATTTTCGTAGGGTATCCGAGGGAAACCTTGGGTTACTACTTCTACAACCGAGAAGAGGGCAAAGTGTTTGTCGCTCGAAACGGTGTCTTCCTTGAGAAAGAGTTTCTCAGTCGAGGATTAAGTAGGAGCACGGTGCAGCTCGAAGAAATTCGAGAGGAACCGGCTAGTAGCGAGTCAGAAAAAAACTTGGAGGTTGAGCCGGTCGTGGTAGCTGAGCCGGCAGAAGCACCTGTACTACGAAGATCGGCGAGATTACGAAGTGTTCGTGATGTGTTACTGTTAGACAATGATGAGCCGGCAGATTATTTGGACGCGATGGTGGGATATGATTCTGAGTCATGTCTTGGAGCCATGAGATCCGAGTTAAAGTCCATAGATGAAAATCAAGTTTGGAACTTGGTTGATCTGCCAGACGGTACAAGACCCGTCGAGTGCAAATGGGTCTTTAAGAACAAAACTGATATGGATGGAAATGTTTCTGTCTATAAAGCACGTCTTGTCGCGAAGGGGTTTCGACAAGTTCAAGGAGTTGATTACGATGAGACTTTCTCGCCCATAGCGATGCTTAAATCAGTTCGGATCATGTTAGCGATAACAACCTATTTCGACTATGAGATATGGCAGATGGATGTCAAAACGGCTTTCCTTAATAGAAATTTAACCGAGGACGTGTATATGATACAGCCCGAGGGTTTTGTCGATCCGGCTAATGCTGACAAGGTATGTAAACTTCAGAGATCCATTTATGGGTTGAAGCAAGCATCTCGGAGTTGGAATATGCGCTTTGATGTGGTAGTCAAATCGTTTGGCTTCATCAAGAGTGATCATGATTCTTGTTTATACAAGAAGTTTAGTGGGAGCAAAGTAAACTTTCTAATCTTATATGTGGATGACATATTACTGATTGGAAATGATGTCGAGATGTTGCAAGAAACCAAGGAATCACTGGAAAGGAGTTTCTCAATGAAAGACTTGGGTGAGGCAACATATATTCTACGAATCCGGATCTATAGAGATAGATTAAGAAGACTCATTGGATTGAGTCAGAGTACTTATTTGGACAAAGTGTTGAAGAAGTTCAACATGGAATCGTCTAAGAAGGGGTTCTAACCGATGTCCATGGTGTAAAACTTAGCAAGACTCAGTGTCCTTCGACAACTGATGAGCGAAGTCGGATGAGTGCGATACCGTATGCTTTTGCAGTCGGATCCATCATGTATGCCATGATTTTTACTAGGCCAGATGTTTCCTATGATCTAAGTGTTGTGAGCAGATACCAGGCTGATCCTGGAGAAATCCACTAGACAGCGGCTAAAAATATCCAAAAGTGTTTGAGAAGGACTAAGGATATGTTTTTTGTTTATGGTGGTGAAGATGAACTCAGTGTAAAGGGTTACACGGATGTGAGTTATCTTACCGACTCTGATGATTCTCGTTCGCAATCCGGATATGTGTTTATTATAAACAGAGGTGCTGTGAGCTGGAAGAGTTCCAAGCAAGAGACGGTGTCTGCATCTACAACAGAGGCTGAGTATATTGCCTCCTTGGAGGCAGCATAGGAAGCTGTTTGGATGAGGAATTTCCTCATGTATCTTGCTGTGGTACATGGCTCGTCCAATCCGTTAGACGTGTATTGTGACAACAATGGTGCTATTGCACAAGCGAAGGAACCTAGACAACACCAGAAGAACAAGCACATACTCATGCGGTATCACCTGATTCGCTAGTTCGTGGATCAGGGTCATATCAAGTTATGCAAGGTACACACGGATGCAAATATTGCGGATCCATTGACAAAGCCATTACCACAGCCAAAGCATGAGGAGCACCTGAGAGCCATGGGCATTAGATGCTTAGACATGTGATGTCGGAAGATTGACTCTAGTGCAAGTGGGAGACTGTTGGGAATATGCCCTAGTGGCAATCATGTATGATGAGATTTCCCATTGTATTCATAAAGATATAAAGTTGTCCTTATATAAACATCTGATGTGTATCATTGAATATGTGATTCGGTTGTGGAACTATACATTCATGTTGTTTGTACTAAATATCCTTGGTCATTGAGGTTGTGCTGGACACAATACTTATACCAATGTGAAGGTTGGCTCGATGACTCGGTCCACTTGTCATGGGCATGGAGATGCTATTCGAACTTAAACAGATTCGTCTAAAGAGTTTAGCGAGTCAGATTGACCCATATTGAGGTACAACGAACAAGTTGTCATTTGTATATCTCAATCAATGTAATCCTTAGACCTGAGGTTATTGCATAGTCCTATTTGAGGATCATCGACTTAGGTTCTGTCAAACGCTGATCCGTAAGTGGGCAGTTATAAAGGCAGAGTTCGGGTCGACTGAGAATCAAGCTGCATGATGTGAATAACCAAGATGGGATTTTGCCCCTCCACTTGGAGAGATATTCTTTGGGCCCTCTCGGATGATATGATTCGGAAAGCATGGCCACACACGACACGATTAAGTGTTAACAGAGGCGATCGACTAAGAGTTAGTCGGGTGAATCACTTATCTCAAATCGAGAAGAGAGTCGGACTATTTAAGGGATGACAATTATTCGCCTATAGTCTGACAAGGTATATCGTGAGGCAAAAGGGACTCGGACTTAAGTCGCATTGGAAAGGCAAGTCATCATGACTCTTTGGTACTTGGGAGTCGGCATGTTGTGCTAGGGTCCGCTACCGACTGATCGATTGAGAGTCGGACTCCAATTGTGTCCAAGTAGCCATGAGCCTGCGGGGTAACACACTTAAGAGCGGGAGCAAGTTCGGACTGGATCTGAACCGAATATCTGGTTGGGTTCGACCCGAGCCGGATTAGGACCGAGTTAGTGAGTTGGACTCACGGTGAGTAGTGTTATATGGGCTTTAGTGAATGGGCCACGATAGTGGAGCCCATGTTCACTCCCTATATATTGTGGAGCACCGCAACCCAGAAGGGTTAATCGTTGTTCGGTTAGGTCATTCCATGTGTTGGAAACCCTAGCTCCATAGCAGTCCTGCTGTCGTAACGAACCTAGCAGTTCGCCGCCGGTGCTCCTCTTTGTACGTGTGGATACCATCAGAGGTGTTGTACGATCAGCACCAGGACGATCGGATCGCAAAGGACTGCACTGCATCAACTGACGCGCTACATCAGTAATCTGCAACTGTGCGTCTAGTGGTAAACCTCGTGGCCTTCTACCTCGGCTAGATCTTGGGATCACCATGTTAGAGGAAAAAGTTTTGTTTTATCTCTACGTGAAAAGCATAGCCAAGAACCTGACCAAAGGTGCGGAAATCAGACTAGATCATTGATGTCCCTGTCATCCACTTCATAGTAAGAAGCTCATCGCTGCAGCTAACCACAGTGGAGAAAAACTGCTTCACGATCTTGGAATCATAGTGACACTGCAGAGTCATGAGTGGATGAAGCCCCATCTTGTTAGTCACATCCAAAGCATCATGAAGGCGAGCCTTTGATTGAGCCTCAGGCATATTCAGAGGGTGCATGGGGCGAATTTTGAGAGAAACATAGACATCATCATGGATATACCGAAAATGAGAGCACCAAAACATAGAATCCTCTGGCTCACCATCACTATTAGCATCTGCATAGTAATCTTTCTGGTGCATGGATGAGTAATCAGTGCTGTCCATGGCCTTGTAATTAGGCCGAGCCTCCTTACCCTTACCCTTGCCCTTGCGAGATGCAACCCTCTTGGCTTTATTTGCTGCCTCTGCCATCTGTTCAGCTTCTCTGGCTAACCTGCGAACCTCTGTTTCGTCAATAAATGTGCCCTCTGTAGTGGGCCGAAGATAACAGGCATGGGGACGACACTTGTAGGTCTTAGAAGTGCGAGAACCACCTGTGAAAAGCATGGGAGAGGTAGCATGGGGATAAGCACACACACAAGTCCAGGAGGCATATTAGAAACAGTAGGAAAATAGTCCATGAGCCAGAAGAGTGCATGTCAGAAAATCTGAACCAAACCAGACCAGACAAGTAGTCTCCAGGCCAGACATTCCGGCCATAGAGGCGTATAATCCGCCCCTGGCGAAATTTTTCTGGTTTGGCCCAGATTTACCAAGGCAAAACAGATCGGGCACAAGAGTTGTATTTCTACTGATTCTAACATGCAAGGGAAACACCAAGTATCATCTACCATGAGATTTCCACCACAACAATGAATCTCAAGCAAAAGAGATGGATGAGGTAGTTACCCTCACTAATTGGAGGAAGAGATCGGAGGAGAAGGTACCTGGAGGCGTGGGGAAGCAGATCCGGGGAGGGACCGGAGAATCCGGTGGTCAAATCGACTCCGGGGAGGGGCGGAAGCTCCGTCAGCGGCTGGGGGCAGAGCTAAGGGTGGGGGAGGGCTGGCTGCTCTGTTTGATCCTGGCCTCTCCCTACCCAGCCCTTTAGAGGCTGAAAACGCCTGGGGCGGATAGTCCGCCCCCACTTAGGGCGGATAGTCCGCCCCCTCTGATTTTTTTGTAAAGACAGAATCAGGCCGGAGCATCCTAGCAAAACCCCTCGATGGTGTATAAAGGACTTGTGTGCAAGAATAGATGGTTCAAGGAGAGAAAAAGGCTTGGGTGTAGATTAACAAACTATGATGGTACTACACACCTAAAGTTGCAAGAACAAATCTAACAAAAGCCAAAGTTGGTGTGTTTTCCATAAGAACAAGAGATATGCAAGAAAAACCAAAAAGAGCCATTAGAAACCAACTCTTCTCAAGGAAGAGGGAAGTGGCCGAAGCCACCATGTTGGAGCGCATGGCATGACACCGCAAAGATGTATCTTGAGTTCAAAACCAATGCTCATCAATAACCCACATATCACAAAATGATATTAAGGGAAATGATTTTTCTTGCTTTCGGCATTATGGGGGGAGGGTTAGCCCAATCAATTAGGACCACACTCCCCCTATGTCTATGCCCGCATCTAAACCAAATACATGAATAAGAGTAAGTGGGTGTGCAAGGGTAGTCAAGCCAAGCTCCTTGAATCTATGATATTAAGCTCATTCCTCAAATAACAAAATCTCGCTTCATCAAGAGGCTTCGTGAAGATATTAGCAAGTTAGTTCTTCGTGCTCACAAAGGATAGTGCAATGTCGCCTCGAGAAACATGATCCCGAATAAAATGATTGCGAATCTCAATATGCTTTGTTCTTGTGTGCTGCATCGGATTGTAAGCAATTTTGATAGCACTTTCATTATCACATAAAAGAGGCACTTTGTCACAATTGACACCATATTCCTTTAAAGTTTGCCTCATCAATAATAATTGTGTACAAGCACTTGCAGCAGCAACATATTCAGCTTCGGCAGTTGAGAGTAATATGCAATTTTGTTTCTTTGAAGACGAACACACTAGAGACCAGCCCAAGAATTGACATGCACCAGAAGTTGATTTTTGATCATCTTTTTCACCAGCCCAACCTGAATCCGTGTAACCACATAGAGAGAAACTGGAACCTTTGGGATATCACAAACCAAAATTTGGGGAATGAACCAAATATCTGAAGATTCGTTTGACCGCCACTAAGTGGCTTTCTTTAGGAGCGGCTTGGTACCTTGCACACACTCCTACACTTAACACGATATCGGGCCTAGATGCGCAAATGTAAAGGAGAGAGCCGATCATGGATTGGTATACCTTTTGGTCCACGTCTTTACCCTTGGGATTGAGCTCAAGATGACACTTTGTTTGCATTGGAGTAGCAACGCCATTGAGATCCGTCATCTTGAACCTCTTGAGAATGTCTTGGATGTACTTAGCTTGATTAATAAATGTTCCTTCTCTAAGTTGTTTGATCTCAAAGCCAAGAAAGAATCTCAATTCCCCCATCATAGACATCTCAAACCTGTCAGTCATAAGCTTTGAGAATTCATCGTTAAAGCTTGGTTAGTAGATCCAAAAATAATGTCGTCTATATATAGTTGGCATACAAAAAGCTCCCCATTAACCTTCTTAGTAAAAAGAGTGGGATCGATTTTCCCAACTTCGAATCCACGGTCTAACAAAAGCTCTTTAAGGTGCTCATACCACGCACGTGGGGCTTGTTTAAGGCCATAGAGCGCCTTATCGAGTTTGTAGACATGGTTCGGAAATTTGGGATCCTCAAACCCCGGGGGTTGCTTAACGTATACCAACTCATGTAGTGGACCATTAAGAAACGCACTCTTAACATTAAGAAATTTGGGATCCTCAAACCTCGGGGGTTTCTTAACGTATACCAACTCAAGAAGGATACAGATGGACTCAAGACGACCCACAGGAGCATAAGTCTCACCAAAATCAATTCCTTCCACTTGAGAGAATCCTTGATCCACGAGTCTTGCTTTGTTCCTCATAACAATGCCATTTTCATCTTGTTTATTCTTGAAAATCCACTTGGTGCCGATAACATTGCGGCAATCCTTGGGTTTCTCTACGAGCTTCCAAACTTTGTTGCGCTCGAAGTTATTTAATTCTTCATGCATTGCAACAACCCAATCGGTATCTTCAAGAGCATCAAAGACCTTCTTAGGTTCAACCATAGAAATGTGAGCTTGATGATCACACAAGCTTGCAAGTTCTCTTCTAGTACACACCCTTTTTCGAACATCACCGACAACCTTGTCAAGAGTGTGTCCTCTTAGCTCAAGGTTGCGATCAGCACGAGCCTTGCGACGAGTCTCGATATCCTTATTGTTTCTAGGAGGAGTTGATTCAACATTTGTATCCTTGTCTTGTCCACTACCTAGCCCTTGATCTTGATCTTGCCCTTGATCTTGATCTGAGTTGACAACAGGAGCTTGCTGCTGAACATTTTCTTCAGGGCCGGATAATCCGCCCCTTGGTGGGGCCGGACTATCCGGCCTGGGTGAAGCGGCTGCAACATCCTCTTCCTGAGAATGCCTGACAGAGCTGGGAGTTCCAGGGCTGGATAAACCGCCCTCGGGGGCCGGAGAATCCGTCCTGGAGTCTTCTTGACTGATGTCTTCTTCTTCTGATCCCCTGGGATGAGTTGGAGTGCCAAGGGCGGACTGTCCACCCCTTGGAGGGGGCGGATAATCCGGCCTGGGACTGCCATTTTGTCCAGGAGACTTATGAGCTTAGGAAAGTTGTGGTGTTGGTGCAGAGTTTTCTCTAGCAGTAGGAGCATGTTGATCTTTTGAAGATGAGGGCTCCACTTGAGTGGAGCATTGTCCTTCCCGATCCGCCACAAGGGGTTCCCCAATGGGGAGGAAAAATCCCACGTCCATTCTTCTTATGGCATCTTGGGGTATTTCAACATCTGCATCACAAACATCAACTTTCCCCACATAGGAACCGTTATTTTCATCGAACTCCACACTACAAGATTCTACAACTGTCCCGGTGAGCTTGTTGTAGACTCTATAAGTGTGGGATTCGGCACCGTAACCAACAAAAATACCTTCTAAAGCCTTGGACTCAAATTTGTACAAGCGGACACCTTTAATAAGAAAGAAACACTTACAACCGAATACCCTGAAGTATGAGATGTTGGGCTTGTTACCGGTAAGTATTTCATATGGAGTCTTGTCCAAAATATTTCGGAGGTAGAGCTAGTTAGATGAGTGACAAGCGGTGGATATGGCTTCAACCCAAACGTTGTAAGGAGACTTGAATTCAGCCAACATTGATCTTGCCATATCCATCAAAGTCCGGTTCTTCCTCTCGTCTACACCATTTTGTTGAGGGGTGTACGTAGTGGAATATTGATGTCTTATCCCCTCTTCGCTTAGAAACTCATTCAAAGTGTAGTTCTTGAATTCGGAGCTGTTGTCACTTCTTATTTCCAATATAGGAACATTGTGTTGACGTTGAACTTCATTGGCAAAGTCAATGACCGTTTGTTGGGTCTCACTCTTTAGCTTGAAGAAATAGACCCATGTATATCTTGAGTAATCATCGACAATGACCAAGAAATATTTCTTCCCACCAAGACTGGCATGAGATGGAGGATCAAATAAATCCACATGAAGTAATTCCAAGATTCTCTTTGAAGACACAATAGTCTTCCTCTTGTGGGGAGAGTCATGCATTTTTCCTTCAACACAAGTCCTGCAAACACGATCTTTGGCAAAGGAGACATTGTCTTTTAGTCCAACGTTGTGGCCACCCTTGTGGACACTTTGTAAAGTTCTCATGTTGACATGGTCTAAATGGCGATGCCATAACCAGCCCACGTCGGCCTTTCCGAATAGTCACATCAGACCCGAAGTGGTTTTCCCCGAAAAGTCCACCACATACAGGTCATTTTCGACATTTCCAACGAAAGATACCTTTAGAGACTTGCTCCACAAGAGTACCACCAAATCATCATCAATGAAAACAGCAAAACCCATCTTGCCAAGGGCACGAACTGAAAGAAGGTTGTAACCGAGGGTCTCAACAAGCATGACGTCCACGAGAGAGATATCGTGGGCAACCACAACCTTGCCAAGACCCAATACCTGAGATTTAGACTTATCACCATAGGAGACTGTAATATTATCGTGATTGGGACGCATCTCCATGATGATCTCCTTGCTTTCGGTCATATGACTAGTGCATCCACTATCCAGCACCCATTTTGACCCACCGGAAGCATAGCCCTGCAAGAGAATTACTTCTTGGTTTTAGGTACCCATTTTTCAATGGGTCCTCTCATGTTAGTAACAAGGGTCTTTGGTACCCAGATATACCAAGCAACATATTCATGAAAAGGACCGACATAATAAGCATAAACATCGCCATAATCATCACAAAAGAGTTCATATTTTGGATTGTGAGACCCTGCAAAACCAATATTATTAGTTTTGTCTTTTGAGACATTCTTCTCAGCGGTGCTTGTCTTTGATTGTACATTCTTGGTCTTGTTATTCTTGTTTTTCTTCTTCTTGTACTTGGCGACATATCCAAGTCCCTCTTTACCAATATTTGACTTTTGCTTGCCAAGAACTTCATCAAGAACACCCTTATCTTTGGGAGTGATGTCCTTGACAAATTCTTCTTCCACACTAGCATTTTCCTTGTGAATAAATGTTGACTTGGATGTGCTAGGAACATCATTCTTGGACAATCGAATTTGGAGCTGATCATGTGACTCATTGAGGATGGAGAAATCTCTTTTCAACGCCTTGTGAGCAATGTAAAGTTTCTCCAATTCATCGGAGAGTCTATCATGAGCAACCACAAAGTCAATCTTTTCCTTATTTAACTTCTTTGGTTTGGTGACTGCACTGTCACGTTCCTTAACAAGTTTAGCCACTATTTCTTCATGTGACTCCTCAATGGACTCAAGTCTCTCTTCAAGCAAAACCCGAGCCTCTTATTCTTCTAGAGAATTTTTTAAGGATGCAATTTCCATTGCACCCTCCCTTTCAATTATGCCCTTTTCTTCTAGGAGAGCTTCATTTTTGGCCAGCTGGTCCATAAGAGCCTCAAAACGTATTTTGTGCTCACCATGAAAGTTAGTCAAGAAATATTCCAAAGCAATAATCTCTTCTTTAACCTTACGACTAGTATGATCATCCATGTGAATCATAGCCTTAGGAAAATAAGTGTAAGAAGTAGTTACCTCGGAACTTCTTGCCATGAGACAAGTAGCGTTCTTGTTGATGACGTTTTCGTTCAGAGAGTCGAAGAGTGATGTTGATGTAGATGTGGTGACTATAGCAGCCACTTCTTGAGAGCTATAATCCTCGTCCTCATCTTCACTTCCCGAAGAATATTCTTCTTGAGCCACTAGAACAATCTTTGGTTGCTTCTTGAAAGGAGCATTCTTCTTTACAAACTATTTCTTGCATGGAGCCTTTGACTTGTCTTTGAAAATAAGTCTTCCTCCATTATCTTCCCTACTTTGATATGGACACTCAGCTACATAGTGCAGCCGGTCTCCATAGTTGTAACATGTTCTTAGCTTGGGACCATTGTCCTTTCTTCCATAAGCTCCACTCTTGCGTTCTAGTTCAGCTTTAGCTTTGGCAGGGTCTTTCCAAAAGTTTCTAGCATAAAGAGCCAGGTATTGTCCGTGGAGCCTTTTTATATCCTCAGGACAGTCCATACCTTCTATGACATATTCCTCATGATCAATCGCACTAGTCTTCAAGGACATGTTGACCCCTTTTGCATCCCCATAGCTCGTGCATGAGCATCATCGGCATTCTTGGCAGCCACTTTGAAAGCGGCCATTTCTTGCATTACCTCATTGGATGCCATAAGGTGGTAGTTATGCCTACCTTGGAGACTTTTCAAATCTATGGGCTCAAATGGCATAAGAGCTCTGACATACTTGCGCTTGATCCATGCATCATCAACGTGAGAGGCACCATGATTCCTGAAAGTGGTGGCTATTGCCTTGAGCCTCCTATACATGTCCTCATGGTTTTCTCCATCCAACATATAAAATCCTTCAGCTTCATTGCTCAAAGCATCATATCTATTCCTTCTCATACTTTCATTTCCGATGAAGAGCTCGGTGAGAGCATCCCAAGCTTCCTTAGCTGTACTAAGATGCTGAATGTGTGGCATGTCTTTGCCACCCACACCAAGCTATATCATGTGTAGAGCTGTAGCGTTGAGTTGACTATCGACAACCTCTCTTCTTGTGAGATTGTTGGGATTTCCAACATGAAGACCATTCTCGTTGATTTTCCACAACTCAATGGAGGAACTACACACATGATACTTCATCAAAAATTGCCATTGAATAAAAGTAGATGTTGAAAGTTTGGGTGGATCACCCCTATTATGTATATGTGGGTGAGGGATAGGTGGATCAGGAGAATACACATGGGAAACCTCATTGTATCCTTCCTTACCACTATACTTTTTCGAGGAGGAGCTTTTGCTAGTGCCATCACCAACCATTCGTTATCTTTGGAATCGGTTTTACCCGTTTCCTTGGATTGCAGAGTGGTAGCCTCATAGTTAGATGGAGGTGATGCTGCGGATGTGGAGAGACGCATTATCAATTGACGCATCTCTTCCATCTTAGCCTCCATTGAACTCACCAAGGTTGTTTCCAACGTCTTGAGATCGTTCCTGGTGACTACCTCCAGAGCATTACTCCCATCTACCTTGGAACCCATACTTCTCTTAGGCGGTTAAGCCTAAATTAAGAGCCGGGGGCTCTGATACCAATTCAAAATGGATCGTATGGGCACCTAGAGGGGGTGAATAGGTGCTACTCAATTTTTTAGTTATTTTTCGATTTTAGGCTTGACACAAAGTAAATTCTCTAGATATGCAACTACGAGAATTTCCCTATATGCAAACCTAGCTACTAAGAACGTAAAGAGAGGAGCGAGGGAACCGTAGTGGAGCACGCGGAGACACAAGGATTTGTTTTACCGCAGTTCCTTCCTTTTTAAGGGAAGTACATCTGTGTTGGAGGGGTGGGAGGGTCTAAGACCACCACGCCACAATAGGCCTCACCCTATTCTTCGATGGATCTCGCCACGACAGGCCTGATCCACCTTCTCCACTATTGGTACCCTTAGAGGCGGGAACCGATGACTTTACAACTCTACCGGGGCACACACCCACAACTGAATTGGGGGCTCCCGAGATGACAACAAGCTGTCACAAGAACAAGGTGTATCAATATAAGCAAAACAAGGATCTAGGTATTTGCAAGAAATACTAGATCGCTGATTCTCCAAATGAATGGAGAGGAGATGAAGCGCTTGACTGCAGTTGATGAAGATCGAGTCCTCCTCCTTCGATTCCCCAAGGTACGGGGCCTTTGGGTTGATCTAGGTGGAGCTCTCTTGGATGAAGGTTGCAGATCAGATCTTGACTTTTTCGAATGAACCAAGAGTTCTAGCCAGAGGGGGAAGACATGCTTACATACCCCCTTCCCAGAACAAGCCGTTGGTGAAATTTGGGGGAGGATTATCCGCCCCCCTTTGGGGCGGACTATCTGCCCTGGGGAAAAAATCCGCCCCCCAAGACGGAAAATCCGGGGAAAACTCCGCCACCTATACAGAGAGTGACGCAGCCTTGTCTTGAAGAAATTTCTTGAGGGGTGGATTATCCGCCCCCCTTTAGGGGCGGATTATCCGCCCTGGGGAGAAAATCCGTCCCAGGGCCGGAAAGTCCGAGGGAAACTCCGCCTCCTATACAGAGAGCGACGCAGGCCTTGGCTTGAAGAAAATCCTCGAGGGGACGTACTATCCGGCCTGGCCGGAAAATCGGGCCACAAACTCCGCCCCATCTCTAGGGGTTGCGCACTTCTAGAAAAGGGTTGAGGCGGATTATCCGCCCCCCCCCAAAAGAAGTTTCCTTTCCTTTTCAATGTACAGATCTATAGCACTTAAACACACATTAAATAATCCTTGATATTGTTATCTAACACACAAAACACTAGTGATTATGAAATGTTCTTTCAGATGGCGGTAGCGGCAACCCGGCCTCTATACAGAAGAAGAAGAAGAAGAAGAAGAAGAAGAAGGAGACTAAGGATCGGAAGCCGCAAGTGCTCTCCAACGTCTATGATGAGTTCACCGAGGTCACATAAAGTGGACAACCCATTGCGCCATCATCGATTGCCTGCGAGTACGGCATGCAACTCGGGTGCATCGTACGAGAAAGCATGTCGATCAACACGAAGTACATCCGAAGTGCTCCTAATCAGGCTTTGGTCGATAACCTCCTTAAGAAGCTTCACAGGCGATACACATTCCCAGAGAAGTTCAGAAACCTAGACAAAATGAACCCGGTGAACAAAATAGCACTGACAAAGATGAGCAACGCCTTGAGAAGCTAGAAAACTCGGGTAAAGAACATCATTGACAAATGTGAAAGCTGGGAGATTATAAGTAGGAAAAATCCGATGCTCGACGAAGAATAGTTCAAGATATTCAAGGCGTACTTAGCTACCGCTGACTCTAAAGCATGGACTGAGTGGGGAAAGAGTATGCGAGAGAAGAACATAGGTAACCACCGACTTGGAAGTGGCGGATACATAGGGAAATAGCCCATTTGGGACAAGGAGGACGCCGAGCTTGAACGCCTAGGTAAAGAGAACCCATGGCATAAAATCACGGACCTGTAGCTCCGAAGCTTTGTCCGGGCCCGCTACCACCTGCACCCTATTACAGGGGAGTTCGTCACCGACGACCCGGAGGTGAATGCCTTTGTGGAGGAGCTGGTAAGGAATTTACCGCAGATCTCTCAAGAGTTTCTAATTAAAATAATTAAGCCAAGAATCTAAATGCATGGGTTCACCTCTCCTTGTCTCTCTGCAGGAGAAGGAATTGAACACTACTGGTGACTTGTCATCCCAGGATTTGACAGCGGAGCCATGGGACACTGTTTTCAACAGGGCAACGAACGCTTACAAGAAGAGGGACAAGAATTTGCCACCAAAATCAGCTGGCCATGTGTCCGGCTTCGGTACGAGCATGAAGTTTAGCGAGTACTACAAAGAGGATGCAAAGAAGAGGAGGGAGAGGAAGAACCAGTCGGCGGATAAAGATAAATCCGAGGTTGAAGAGCTGAAGTTGAAGGTGAAGACATTAGAGGAAAAAGTGGACGAGAAAGCAATGGACAGGTTAGGGACGAGAAGCTCTGTGCGATCATCCCCCTTGGTTGATGGAGGGGCTAGCTGTTTGGAATGCGGCAGGTTGACAGGGGCCGATACACGTGCCCAGCTTTAGCGGCAGCAACTTGAGCATCAAAGTTAACACGTCACCGGACTTGGTGACCCTGTCGGCCACCATGGCCGCGGTGCATCCGCAAGAGCTGGTCATCACACAGCTGCCTCCTGCTGCTCCCGCCAAAAATACCAAGCCGCAGCCGGCAGCGACACCAGTACCGCGGGAGAATGCTGATGATAGGCCTGCCGCCGGGACTGACCGTGTGTCGACATTAGCCAAGCTCAACACCCTCACCAAGGTAACTAATTAGTTACTCCGCTTCATCTTCTTTATGCACCTTTGGTGACTGCCACCTCGATCATGATGCCCAACATATGTGATTTGACTCAAGATGCTGCTTGCGTACTACTCCACAAAGTTGTCGATGGCGAGTTGACGGATGTTGTTAAGGGCATTATCATACAACCGGCGACCGCACGATGCACAACAATGTAATGGATGATGCCGTGATGAGGGTCCGGATTGCTCGGGTGTTGCCAGGGTGCAACGACATGGACCCCCTTTCAACCTCAGGGAGTCGACGAACAAAAGACCCTTCCAGAATGCCACGGCTAGCCCTTGACATGTCCGAAGACTCAGATTCGTCTTACAGGGCACACCAGCGCCACCTCAATCGTTTGGCCACCACCTCGGAAGCCAGCTGTCACCGGGGCCACCTCGATCGTCCGGCCACCACCTCGAAAGCCACCTATCGTCATCGCCACCACCAGTCGCCACCATCAACTGTTGGGAGCGTGTGGGCCGCCCCAAGGCGAAGCCGTCGCAACCGCCCCAGCCCCCGCCACCACCATCACCACATGGTGCAACAACGATGATGAAGAATTTGTCAACGTCGACGACTTCATCAACACCGGCGCTGGCAAAGGATTGTACATGCCTGATGTTTATGAAGAACTCTTCGTTGTTTGCGACAGTCAAGGTGGGCATCCCACTACATGCACGTAACGCCTGGTCTTCCGTGGTTTATCTCAAGAGACACCTCCGGCCGCCGATCAACAGGAGAAACCTGTTGGATTCATATTTAGCCTTGGCACACTCCAAAAGGAGGTTGTTGATCACTTAGCATCCCCAGTGGAGGAGCCTGCTCAGAAGACGAAGAAGCACAGGAAGAGAGGTAAGAAAGCCAAGAGACAACCTCCTTTAAAGAGGATCCGGGCTAAGGATGACGTCGTACCAGCCCTCGAGGATGGCTTGCCCAGGATACATATAGCCAGTGAAGCGATACTGACTCCGGAGCTGCTTCGCCTTGCTCGTGGACATAAGCTCGCTTTGAGTGATAGTATCAAGACACTAGAGGGCATACTTATTAAAGACAAAGATCCAAATTACCTGGTTTTCACTGTCAAGGTGCCATCAGATGAGGACTTCGTCCATGAAGCCCCCGCGGAAGTGTTCTTCATAGCGTACGAGGACGTCTTCAAGCTGCTTCTCTCGAAATGGCTGGACTATAACATGGTCCGCCTATTCGCTCTCAATCTGGCGATGAAGACCAAGAGAGAGCAAACCCACTACATCGCGATAGTGGATCCCTACTACATGCATGATAGCCAGTTGAGGGAATGATCAGAGACGCGTGCCAAGGCGACGACGTACCTCGAGAAGTTCATGGTGGACCACAAGAGGACGAACACGCTTCTTTTGCCTTTCTTTCCCGAGTAAGTACACACACCCGCTAGCATTGGTAACTTAGACTTTCTTATAGCTTTCTTCCTTTGCCCTTTTCCAACATCCCGTTTCAATCGTGTTGTGCAGAGACAAATATTCCATACTCATCGTCATTTCCACAAAGTTCTCGATAGCAACGTATTTTGACTCGGTGACTCAGAAGAAGAAGAAAGACTACACCAAAATAAGTCTGAATGAGGCTATAGAGGGCTACGCTAGAAAGGGATGCCCCTTCGTCAGCAAGGGGGAATGTATCAAGGATGACAAACACGTGTTCAAGCACATGCTCGAGTTACCCTGCGTCAAGGAGACGGCTACTAGTGGCGCCAAGGAGGCCTTCTACGTCCTTCATGACCTTAAAGGGTTTGTCCGGGATTGCCAGAACCTGACTCTGCCATCTAGTCTCTGAGCATGGGCAGAAAATTTTGCGCAAAGCGATGATGATGATCTTCGAGAAGACTTCCAGCTCATCCAGGTTAAGTTGTCGAAAATCATCATGGAAGATGTCAACACAAGGGGAAGGGTCCTAATACACAACAGAGGGTTGACTAAGAGGGAGATTGAAAATATTCTTCGTAAGTAGGGTGAAAACAAGACGTGGATGACGAAGGATGGCTATCTACCGTTCCCAAAGCCAAGCGTTAGCAGTTCTCAACAATGATCGATGTGTGCGCCTAGAATTATCATAGATGTCTGTGTGTAGTGTTGTGTCACAAACTATACTACTATGGTCGTATGTTGTAAACTTCACTATTGTGGTCGTTGTCATCGAAGTTCTATGATTGTGATCGATGTGCTTTAGTTTATGTGAACATATATGCATATGAACCAATTTAGTTCTTTCTGTCGCATGATTTACTAATATGCCTTATCTATAGAGATGACGAAGTGGTACGTGGTGTACAAGGGTTGGGTTCCAGGAGTCTACGATGAGTGGGAGGACTGTCACAAACAGGTGAACAAGTTTAGCGGAAACAACTACAAAGGATACGCGACTCGAGAGGAGGCGGTAGCCAAGTGGAGGAACCACCTGTGGAAGGAGAACCGGATGAAGATATTCCTAGTGCTCTTGCTCTTGCTCACCATCATCAAAGTTGTATTCTGTTTGATTCTAGTGTAGGCGGTGACCACTTCATTTGTAATGTGATGAGATGGTGAACTTTGTACCAAACACTTGTATAAATATTTGCCACCTTTGACTTGTATTGTAATATGATGACCACTTGTCTACCTCGATCGGGCTCTAAGTAGTGTGATGGCACTATATTCGTGTTTGTATTTTTTTTGTTTTCATATACTAAGTAAAATATACTGTTTCTACTGCTATGTGTATAATAGCTGTATAATACTGTATAATACATGTACAACCCCTGATTATGGACCAATACTGTTTTTTGTTAATACCTGATATGAACACCAGTGGCTCATCCGTTTTGATATTCTGTGGCGCATACCACTTCAGTGGCGCATTTTCCAGAATGCGCCACTGAACACAGTCCTGTGGCGCATCTGGTAGAATGCGCCACAGAAGTATTATGACTTCTGTGGCGCATTTTGAAATGCGCCACATAAGTTCTCATCAGTGGCGAGGTAACAGTGGAGCATCCGATATGCGCCACAGAAGGCCAAAATGGATGCGCTACTGATGAAGGTTTTCCTAGTAGTGGGGAGGGGAGGTTGAATCCTCCCCCAAATCCCTCTCCTCCTTGGCGCGTGGTGGAGGTAGGGGAGGTTTCCTCTCCTCCCTCCACTAGGATACATTGTCCCAGTTTGACTTTTCAAACTTGCCTTTTGACTTCAATTTTGGAGTTTGATTTCTCTCTTTTATTTGCACAACCCTTTGACCTAGCACATGATGCAACCATTCCACTTTGTCATGAATCATTCATGTACCCTTCCCCTTCCGGTTCGGTGAACCTTCTAGACCCTTCAAGATCATTCTGGTGAAAACACCGGAATCATTCCTGAACTCCGGAATTGCACTTTCCTTATATGAAACTTATTCTCCGGACCTTTCTGGATCTTCTCGTGATATCCCAGATCCCATCCGAGACTCCGAACAACATTCGGTTTCTTTACTCACATTCCATATCTACTAAACAACATCGAATATTTAAGTGTGTCTCCCTACAGTTCGTGATTTATGCAGACATGACCGAGACTCTTCTCCGATCAATAACCAATAGAGGAATCTGGACATTCATATGGATCCCACATATTTCTACAATTACTTCGTGATCGAATGAACCAATTACATACGATACCAATTTCCCTTTGTCTCGCGATACTTTACTTATCCGAGGTTTGATCGTCGGTATCTCTGCTTACCTAGCTCAACCTCATAACTGATAAGTACTCTTTACTAGTTCCTATGATATGTGATCCCTTGTGAGACAGTCACATGCTTGCAATCTAATTGAACAACATTCCACTAAGAGGGCCCAGAGTATATCTATCCTTCATATGGATGGACAAATCCCACTCTTGATCCGTGTGCCTCAACACATACTTTTTGAACACTCAATACCACCTTTATAACCACCCAGTTATGAAGTGGTGTTTGATTTCATCAAAGAATCCATTCGGTGATGGTGATTAACATGATGTCATGGTCGAAGGATTTAGGTTACTATGTATTGAAAGCTTATAGCAAGTGAACTATGATCATATATTAACCAATAAGCTAGTTTAACAAGAGGCTTTACTAGGGAATCTTTTATTCTTACAAACCACACAAGTATTAATATTTCCGGTTAATACAATTATAGCATGGAATACAAAATTTTATCATAAGCATGAAGATATGATAATAACCACTTTATTATTGCCTCTTGGGCATATCTCCAACATATTGGTACGTGACGACCTTCGGGAAGAGGTGCGAGCCAATCCCGATGACGCTTCCCTGCGTGCCCACCTCGACCGAGTTGTAGAGGACATGCATGTGCAGGAGGCGATCATGCGCTCTCTCTATGACGAATGGTGTATCTGACGTGTCGCATCCGCCGCCTCTAGAACCGGTGGCCGTGCGTAGTTTTAGGTTTTGTGGTGTGCTTGTAACAAATGTTTTAGGGATTGAATAAAGTTTCTCATTGCAAATGGCCAATGCCTACATTGATAGATCATACATGGCACGCACACATCCTAGCCTACTCGTCGGAGTAGGAGTCGGAGGAGGAGTCGGAGTGATAGCAACGGCGGAACATGGTGTCGTCGAAGATGCTGGCGCTGAACTTTCCTTCGTCGTCGTACTTGAACACGAGGATATTGCCTGCCTCGATCTGGTGCGCGATGGCGAAGCACTCCCAGCCGTTGTCGAGGTACATCTGGCCGAGGTGGTCGAACTGCAGATCGACCGGGTACCTGGTGGTCCTAAAGCCGTTCGCCCGCAGCATGACAAGTGGCGGCGGTGCATCGCCTATCAGTGTCACGAACCTGCGGGGGTGGAGCAACCTATCACGCGGCATGCCGAGGTGGATGGCCACAGCGAACTGGGTGCCAGGGTCAAAACCTTTGGGCGACGACGGCGTTGAGGGAGAGCGTGGTGGCATGCTTATTTGGCTGCGTCCTCCACGCCTCCCTCGACGTCCACGGCCGCCACGTCCTCCCCTCGATCCAGCGCGTTTGGGTCGGTTACAGATAGCCCACAATCCCGCTAACTGTTGACACGTCTGTCTAACCGCACACATTTTCCTGAGCAGCAAAATAAAGCTTGGCTCGACGAGATTCCCGCAAGCCGCGACATGCGCGCGTGTCGTGATGAGGCGAGCGTGCGTGCGAGCGGCGGCGTCGTCGGAGGAGGAGCGCGCGTGTAGCTCTCTTATTTTCACACACTTACAGCACCACTCCACCTTATAAGGTGGTGCAACTCTCCTTCAACTTTACATGTGGGACTAAACTTTAGCACCCACAGCTCTTGCCACACACATGTGAGCTGCCACCAACTTGGGCCAAATCACATATGGGCTTCCACATACATGAGATTTGAGATTTAGGGAAAATCTGAAATCACACATGGGTCTAATGAGTTAGCCCATTATTTCTAACAATCCGCCACGAGATCTCAAATGCCCATTTGAAGATTTGCCAATCCTCGCTAATTGTTTATATACCAGTGTTTCAGCAGAGACTGTTAAGTTGAACTTTCACCTAGAATCTTGAACTACGTCTATCAACAACTTGAACAATGGACGAACCTTGAATTGCAAGTTTGGTGCCAATAGATTTCACTCAAAATCATAACTAGTACCTTCCTGCCAGTAGCCTGCCCCGCGGGTTGGATCATATGCTTCATACTCCCTGGTCTCTTCATGAGTTTACTAAAGATCACCCAAGTCTCATAGACCGCGACGTTTACAGTCGAGCTCATATAGGTATGTTATTTTAAGAATGCCTTGTAGGACAACATCTTTGTTAGTCAAAGCTAACAGAAACACATTAAGGCATGTTGCCAACCTGCCTTACAGATTATGAGAGTTATGCATCTTCACATAGAGAGGGTTACAAAATACTCTCCTTAGTCCACCCATTAGCTTGTTCTTCCCAGATCCTAATTCACGGGATCTCCGATCACATAGGTTGGGTTACCACTAGGTGTGACATCCATGGGTCTCAACCCCATCTCCCTCGATGCACTTTATATCACATTTTGTGATAGTCCCTTTATAAAGGGATCTGCCAGGTTTTTTGTATGTTTGAATATACGTAATAGTTATTACTCCGGAGTTTCTCAATTTCCTGACAGACTTCAAACGTCTCTTCACGTGTCTTGATGACTTCGCGTTATTCTTAGAATTGTTCACTTTGACAATAACAGTTTGGTTGTCACAATTCAAAAGGATTTCCGGCATAGGTTTGTCAAGCACATGCAAGTCCATCAAGAGCTCACGCAGCCATTCTGACTCAACAGTGGTTGTGTCTAAAGCAGTAAGCTCTGCTTCCATAGTTGACCTTGTAAATATGTTCTGTCTATGGGATCTCCATCACACCGCACCACCTCCAAGGGTAAACACATACCCGCTCATGGCGTAGAGTTCATCAACGTTAGAGATCCAGTTCGAATCACTATATCCTTCAAGCACAGCATGGTGTCCTAAATAGTGAATCCCATAGCTCGTTGTACAACATAGATAGTGCATGACCCTTTCAAGTGCATGCCAATGATCAATACCCGGGTTAGACATGAACCTACTCAAATTTCTCACATTAAAAGAGATATCAGGTCTTGTAGCGCTTGCTAGATACATGAGAGAACCAACAACTTGTGAATATTTCAGCTAATTTTGTTGGTTCCTTCTTATTCTTTCATAATGTCAAACTAGGATCATAAGGTGGTGGAGAAGTCTTGCCATCAGTAAATCCAAATCGGCTCAAGACCTTCTCAACATAATGAGATTGCATTAAAGTAATCCCATTCTCGTTCTTAATAATCTTGATGTTCAGTATCACATCAGCCTCTCGCAGATCTTTCATATCAAAACTCTTTGACAGGAACTTCATTTATCACTTTCATGTTTGTACCAAAGATCAGAATGTCATCCACGTACAAACATAATATAATTCTATCGCCCCCACCATGGCGATAGTAAACACACCTATCAGCCTCATTAATGACAAAGCCAGCAGAAAGTAGAGTTCTGTCAAACTTCTCATGCCATTGTTTAGGTGCTTGTTTCAGGCCATATAAAGATTTTAATAACTTGCACACCTTTGTCACTTCACCTTTTACCACAAACCCATCCAGTTGATCCATGTACATCTCCTCTTCCAACTCTCCATTAAGTAAAGCTGTCTTCATGTCCATTTGATGAACAAGAAGACCATAAGAGGCAGCCAGGGTCAGTCTAGCGACGGGTGAATATGTGTCAAAGTAATCTTCGCCTTCTTTCTGTGTGTAGCCCTTAGATACAAGCCGCGCCTTGTACTTCTTAATAGTACCATCAGGCCTTAGCTTCTTCTTGAACACCCATTTACAGCCCACAGGTTTACAACCATAGGGTCGTTCTAATAATTCCCAACTTCCATTAGAAAGAATCGAGTCCATCTCATTTTGGACAGCTTCTTTCCAATCATCTGCATCAGGAGATGCATATGCCTCTACAATGGATCTGGAAGTATCATCCACAAGGTACATGATGAAATCATTACCAAAGGATTTTGCAATCCTCTGTCTCTTACTCCTAGTGAGAGGTTCATCATCATCCTTCTCAAGGACTTCCTCATGTGGTTGTTCAGAATTCTCAATAGATGCACTAGATTCAGGAAGTATTTTAGAAGAAATTCTACCAATGCTATGCATATCTTTCATAGGAAAAATATTCTCAAAGAATGTTTCATCACGAGATTCCATGTAACATCCCAGTATTGGAGCTCAGAAATAAGATGAACCCAGATGTGTGCATTGCATTCATGCATAGAAAATCTAAATAATTTTCGTCCTTTTGAACAAAACTTGTCAAAGTGATTGGAGCTTCTCTTAACTTGATGGAATTGAAGTAGATCATCAAGTTGACTGCGGTAAGTTTCAATATGACCTTTTCTAAAATCTTATTTTGGGTGAAGGAGATTTGATCTAAGGGAAGATCAAATGTAATAAAAGTTAAACCCTAATACATTATGATTTATATCTGCTCCTTAGGAGATCATATCATAGTATTCATTATAGTCACTCATGAGTACCAAGTTAAGGATATAACACAAATAATAAAAATGTAACAACTATATCTTGATCTCATCTGCTTATACCCTAATTATCATAGTAATATCTGACTTTAACTCTTTAATGAGTTTGAGTTGGAAAGAGACTAAGTCAAGATCGTTCACTATATATCTTTCTTTCCGTATCAATTTTTATGGAACTTGTCTTAATATCTACTATTCATCGATGTTGAGTAAGAAACCAATGATTTACAAATTTTTAACTATGAATACTTGATCTGCTACTTCTTGATCTTATCATAACATCTACTCAAATCTTTTAAAGAGGGCATAGTCCATGAATAACAGCCTTAATCCAATTAAAGATACTAAGAAGATAATTCCAATAATATAGTAAGGTTGTATTGGTAAAGTCTTGATTAGCCAATTGGAAACCTAAGCTATAAATGATTAAAGGATTTCAATGATCATTCTTTGATCACCAGGATGGTCTACCTATATCTAGTATAAAAGTTATTTGTGGGTAGAACATGATTGAAAACCTAGTAGAGATAATTTATCCTAGAGTAGTCATTACAAGCCACATTAATATAATATGAGGTTGGAGTGTGAGTTATTAGAGTAAAGTAAATGTAGGATGATATTATTCAATTAAAGCTAGTTTAGCATAGGGTTATGGAAGAAGTCTTATTCATCTTAAAGGATAGAAAGCCTTAGAGAAAGGTAGTTGGATACATACATACATCTGATGAAGAAATATTAGTGATGGATGATTAAGAAAGATTATGAGTGGAGTTTGAAAGAACTACTTGTTGGATTGATGATTATCAACAGTAGAGTAGTGGGTATAACCAAACAAAGATATGATAAAACTATGAAATACTTTAGTATCAAACTCATTGGATTCATCCATGAGTTTAGAAGAATAAAAGGTGAATACGAATATTTTATTGTGAAGTAAAGCTCATCATACTAACTATGATGATTGATAGAAAGAAGTATTATATCTAGGAAAGGAATTCCTTAATTAAAGGTCCAGGATGGTGAAGAATGGAAAATAGACATTCTTGTTACACAACCAACTCTAAATCTTAAACCAAGTATAATATCCATTTCATGTTATTGATCTATCATCTTATGTCCATATCACTTCATAGGAATATTTTCCTATAGCAAATCACATAAGAATATCTTTATCAATTCCTTCCTATAAAACATTATAGATATAACCTTCTATTATAAAAGGCGATGTCATAAAATATCACAAATAGAAAACAATATGCTTAGTTATTAAATCTTTACCACATCCATAAGGGAATATAAATACATTAAAAACACTAAACCCTAGGGTAAATAATCATAATCCAAAATCCTAAACTTCTTTGTTTATCATAATAGAAATATACATTGCCATTTTACAAATTAATGGAAGTGGTAATAACCATATTAATTTATTTTATATTTCATGCATCAAATAATGATTAGGATTATTATACATATAAAATTTCTAATAAAAACTATGGGCCAACTAGAGTTAAGTTTTATAAACAAATAAGAATATATCATTTAATAATCCATGGTTAAAAGTGGAAAGAAAACAATAGTAAGAAAAGTCTCTACAAATTAATAAAAAGGGGTTCATATAGAAAAAATAAAAGAATTATAAAAAGATTATATAATAAAAGTTCACAAAAGATACTAAATATATTTTTGTATTACTACAATTATCCAACAAATAATTTCTACAAAGAAAAGTTCAAATTAAAGATTATATACAAATCTGAAAAGGAAAAGAGAAAATAGAAAAAATAGAAAACAAATAAAAAAGAAGACCTGGTCGTGGTCCAACTCCTCTTTCCTTATCTGATGCCCATGTGTAGCCCACAATAGCCCAGCAGCCAGCCCAGCTCGTTTCCATCTGTGACTGACAAGTGGGACCAAAGAAGGAACGTGGGTTGAGCTGAAAGAATCGCTAGGGGGTTTTCCGCAAAAGTTACATCGTCGTCATCCTCACGCACACAGACAGCTCGCTGGAGGAGCTCGCCGCCGCCCGATGCCGTCTTCGTCGTCAGCCGTGCGTCAAGATGCTCGTCGTTGTTCCATAGGGGGATAAGAAGGCCACTGCGACGCCCTGCCTCAATCCCTATCCACTATCCCTCCTTATCCTCTTCGATTCAAATGAGGCCGAAACCCTAGCTCACTGGAGCCACATCTCGTTGTCGAACCACATCTCCCACACTTTTCCATGTAGCCATGGAGAAGCCCCGTCCTCTGTAGATCCTCTGAGTAGAATCTTGCATCAAGGGGAGCACTGGAGAGGGCGATTTTTGTCGTTCCTCTTTGCGGAAGTTCATCGGAATCCTCATTGGAGAGCTCGCCTGCGACCACGCCTGTCCTCGTCGACCTCTCTATCATCATCAGGGTGAGTTCCTAAACACTCCACTATCCCTAAATCGTCATATCTCGTTGTTAAACGCCGTTGCACCTTCTGTCACCGTTGGTCACCGTCGGAGCTCGTCAGAGCTGAGGCTCTGATGACTATTTCCGAGCGGCGCCGCCACTTTAAGGTTCAGCGAGTTGCGTTGACTCAAACTAGGTTAATTTTGTTTACTAGGGTGCAGTTGTAACATCCCTAAAATCATGTTTCAGACTCATGCATATCATCCATGCATCCATGATCATTTAGAATTTCATTTCAAAAATCATTTCAAAAACAGGAGCATTGCTGCACAATATTTTATGTAAGTTTACTCAAGCCCTTGTGCTACTTGTTTTGAGAAAGGTACTGTTAACCATTCAGTATTGTTTAGAATCCAAACCCAAGTGATTCTAAAATTTGAGCAAAGTCTCAAAGCAAAATATGAAATAAAACCAATTCTATGCCTATTATCACACCTCATAAAGGCATGGTTTTATTTTGTTTTCAAAAGACCCAAGTGTGTTTGAGTGAACAGATGTGTTTGACACTTATTTGAGTACAAGATTTATTGTACAAAAGTCCAGAAAAGTTTTGTAATAAAACAAATTTGAATTGAAGTTTGAAAACCATTTTAGAAAAGCAAACAGAAAAGGAAAAAAAACTTAAAAGAGGAAAAAAAATAAGCCTTAGCCGAATCTAGCCCAACTGGCCCAGCTAAGCCCAGCACCCCCACCCCGCGAACCGTTTTCTTCACTCGCCCCCGCACCCACTAGCTCGCTGACAGTCTGGACCCACTTCCTCTCCTTTCCTCTCGCTGACAGCCACGGCCCACACGACCATCGTCGTCTCCACCCAGCGACTGGTTCATCCCCAAATCACGCGGACGTTTCCTGTTTGATTCGCATCGTCAATTCCCGTTCAATGCTGGAGTGATTCATGCCCCCACCTCGCGTACTTAAACCCCCTCTGCCCCCTCTCAATTTCCCCCAGACCCCGAGCATAGAACGCCCCAGGCTGCGAGAATTCCTCGCCGCAACCCCGCTGCTCCGACGACCTCGCCGACGAATTCCAGTGAGTACCGCACTCCCCTCTGCCCGTGGTTCATGCTGGCTTGCTCTGCATCTCCGTGCGCATCTACTGACACTTTCTGTTTGCTTGCGCATGGCCTGTAGACTCGGCAACGTCAACAACTGAGCGCCGCCGCTCTCTGCTCGAACTCCGGCGATCTTTCCCCGTAAGTTCTAGCCTCCCCTTGCCCTTTGTTTGATACGCGTAAGATCCCCAGCGTCCTGCGCATCTAACGGTACCCTCCCCTTATCTTAGCGCGGCTTAGAACATCGCCAACGTCGACGAGCCAAAGCCACAGCCTCCAGGGACTACTCCGACGAGCAATCCGCGACGGCTCCGAGCGCCCCTTCGCCAACCAAGGACACGTCGAGCTTCTCCTCGTCACTGCGGTTCTGGTGAGCATCTTCCCACCTCTCCGGGCGCCCTAGTTCGCCGGCACCACCACTGTCAGAGCGCGCCGCCGCCAGTCGCCGCCGCTAGCGCCGCCCGTCTGTGGTCAATTAGATTAGGGCCGTAGGATTTAGATCTAACGAGTAAGATTAGATCTGTGTCGAAGAGGTACGCGTTAGATATGGCTGTGCATCTTCATTTAAATCGTGTGGCTCTCGTTGATCGATCCGCCCGAACCGGTACGGGCCAATTAGAACAATACGCGTGGCAACAGTTAGATTTAAAAGACAGAATTTGAATCTATTAGATGTTCAAATTTGTTTTGGCTATAACTTTTGATCCACACGTTAGAATTTGACAAATTTTATACCGTTGGAATCAGGAGAGCAAGCTATTTCTAAATATGCAATGTGTTTAATGTTTTGCTTCTGTTAAAATGGCTTTTTTGGCAGAAACTTGTGTAGGGCTAATTTGAGTATATGAAATGTTTAGAAAATGATTTAGGGTTTAAATAAAGGTTGTTTGGCAAGTTTTTAACTTGTTAATGAACCAGTACTGTTTACTTGCTTGGTTGAGTTTTAAAAATCATCACATACCATCTTGCATGCATGCATATATTTTTTGGTTGTATATGTTTTGTATGTAATTTGTTGCTATAATTCTTTGTGTAGATTTTGGTGCTAGTGATTGTGATTGTGAAGAGTGTAACTACTCTCCAAACTACCAAGGCAAGTGGTACTTCATGAATATGTTTATCCCTATGTTTTTACTAAGCATTAGAAATATTTTGTTAGACTTGCATGTTATATTTTGCTTATATGCCATGTTGGGAAATCCTAGTAGATGTAGAACTGCTAGAAAATTTCTAAGTTAAGATACTATCTATGCCATGCTTAGCCTAGCTAGTAGAAACCAAGGGTTGGTGAATTATATACATGCTATGATGAAAATATTCCTAAGTCTTTGGACTTGTGTTTTGCCTAATAAAACAACTAAGTAAATGAAACACCTGGGTGGAATGGAAGGATTGGTTTGTGTTGAGTGGTTACACAAGGCCAGGGGACCGGTGAACCTTGTGTATCTCACTTGTGGAAAGCCACCCAGGAACAAAGAGATTTTAGAGGCCAAGTGTTGAGAAGCTTCTAGCGCAGCCACTTGGCAATATGGGCTCTGCCTGGATCACATAGGTTGCTAGAACTTAGCCATTTGGACAGTTGGTGGTAGTGGGAATGATAGGTTGGAGCGCGTCCATTTGGTCTAAGGGAAGGCTTCTGAAAGGTCCTGTCTTGGTGAAAATCAAGTCTGGTGGTGTAACATCCCTAAAATCATGATTTCAAAGCCTGCATATCATTCATCCATGCATATATATTTGAGATCAAAATTTCAAACTCCCTTCAGAAAAACAGAAGCATTTGATGTTATGATTTTATGTGGACAGATTTAATTCAAATGACCAACACCATTTGAAAGTTTGGAAGTTTAGGAACTTGGTTGCTTGCCTTCACTGTTGAAAAGTTTGTGTGTAGAATTTAGACCAAAGTTTTCAAATTTGAAATAATTCCAAATTCCCTATTCCAAACATTTCCAAACCAAGTGACTATATTTCTAAGTCATGAGACTTATGTTTTCTTAATAAAACCACTAAGTCAATAAACCTCCTGGGTGGAATGGAAAGATTGGTTTATGTTGAGTGGTTACACAAGGCCATGGACTTGGCTTGTGTATCTCACTTGTGGTATGCCACCCAGGCACAAAGGGATTTGGAGGCCAAGTGTTAAGAAAGCTTACAGTGCAACCACTTGGCAATATGGGCTCTGCCTTGATCATATAGGATGCTAGAACTTAGTCACTTGGACAGTTGGTGGTAGTGGGAATGATAGGTTGGAGCGCGTCCATTTGACTAAGGAAAGGCTTCTGAAAGGTCCTGTCTTGGGAAACCAAGTCTGGTGGGGAAAGTGCACAACCTCTGCAGATGGAAAATCTAAGTACTTAGCCAAGTCCATGGCAATGGACAACTTGAGCATCAAGAAATGGAAGCTACAAGAATCTCATCACTCCAACTTCTAAGTAAAACTTGTGGGTGAACAAGGGTGAAGGACCCCAATGTCTATTGGTGGTTACTTGGGAAAGTTTTTGACAAAGAAAAACTTATCAATTTCAACTAATAGGAAAAACCTATTTTCAAGCAAAGCAAGCCAAGCTACACTTAACCAAAATGCATATAGTAATACAGTCCACCTAAAATTTACTAAGGTATCACTTGCCAATACTATTACAAAGTATTGACCCTCTGTGGCTGTAACTTGTGATGTTGCAGGTTACTCCGATGTTGAGTAGGAGTCATGAGTCTACACTCAACATGCTTCCCTGTGGCACATGAAGATGAGGACTTGTGTTTATTTACTTATTCCATAAACTCTTGTATTAGGCCTTTGGCCCTGAGTTGTAAAAGACTATGTTTTATCTCTGGAATGAATGTAATAAACAACCTTTGTATCTGTGTACTTCATCTTAAACTGTGGATGCTAGCATTGATCCAGGGACTAGCATTGCAATCACAGGGATCCTTTCCTTTACAAAGGAGGGATCTTACAGATGGTATCAGAGCACTGTGTTGCCTGTAGGACTATGACCTTAGAATTGGAAACCACTAAGGAAAATTTTTAACTACTTCTACACTTGTCTATTCTTCTCGTAAACTTTTCTAATATTCTCATTCTCATCTCTATTTGTAGATGAACTCCATCAACGAAGCCGTGAAGAAAGGACCACTCATGACCATGACCTTGGAGTGTGAAACTGAGTTTCCCAAAATCCTCAAGGACCTCATGGTGGCAATGGAAGCACATGGAGCAGCTGTGTACAAGGGCTTTCCAGTGATGGATGAAGGAGTGGAGTACTGGTGGGTACAACTTCACTTGTACAAAAACAAGGAAGACAACCACAAAGAAAGAGGTTTCTGCATGTACACCAACATAGTAATGCACACCACATTCTTTGAGTCAGCCATAGATGCAACTTGGAGGACTATCAAAGAATTAAGTGCTAGAGTCAAGTGCAGAATGCTCAACCTCCAAAAAGACTTAGAGAAAGAGAAGGAACTTACCCAAGAGTTGGAAGCCACCAACCAAGAATTAAGGGGAGATATTGTAGACTTAGTGATGGAATCATGTGAACAAGATAGGTGGATTGCCTCTAGGAACATTGTGTTAGCCACCAGATCCAGTGAGATAGGATTGTGAGCACACTTCGTTAGTTGGACCACCACCTATCACCTTATTTTCCAAAATGATACCTTAAATAAGTTTGGACCTTGATTGATGTAATGGATTTATGTATGCATGACTTGTAGGATTTTTGTGTTCCATGGATATGTATGAAATGTTTGTCTTGTTTTATCTTAAATCGTGCTGTTCTAACTTTTCCATCTTATAAATAGATGCCTATTACCATCAGCACTGTTGAGGAGTTCCAGGGTACCCGTTTCGGTCCTCGTATCGTTGAGCTTACCACTTTGCTCGATCTCCCTCTCCCCACCATCATGGTGCACCCACTCACCAAGTTCGAGAGGAAGGACCTCTGGGGCTTCAAGGTGAACCAGCCCGGACGCCAGACAGAGCCTACTACAGAGGCCATCGTCTTCAAGCTGATGCACGACGACAGGGAGAGAGGCATGGAGTTAGTCATGCAGGACCTGATAGGACGTCTGTTAGGCCGTCACTCCTGACAGGTTAGGGGCACCCACTTCCACGTCTTCGGAAGACGTGATGTTGATGGAGAGTCCATCAACTTTGAGGACGACTCGAGGGACGTAGCAGAGCCGATACGTCTCTATCTCCAGGACTTAGAGTCTCTTATCAGGCACGTGGACACGGACAGGACGAACGTCATGCTCAGCAATGACGAGCTCCAGGTGCATCTTCGCGAGAAGGACAAGCTTTTCGCACAGCAGGACGAGATAGTCAAGGAAATGGAGACGAAATTCGAGGCCCAGGACCGGAAGTTCAAGAGTCAGGAGAAACGCGTCCAGGATAGGAACAAGAAGATCCGGGACATGCCCGAGGAACTGAAGTCCAAGGATTTCGAGCTAGAGCAGCAGCAGATGGTGATCGAGAGGCTTCGCTCCCAGAAGAGGGCTCTCAAGGCCAAGATCGATTCCTTGACCACTACGATTGAGGAGAACAAGACCGCGATGGAGAACGCAGGTCTTACCTGAGGAGGAGATTGATGCTGATGAGTAGACTTGACTACTCGTTTATCTTTCATTATCGTACTTGTTATTCTTGAACTTGTTATTGGACCATCCGACATGTGGATGGCTTGCCACTTGTGTGTTTTACTTCATGAACTTGTTATCTGGTTGTTGAGCTTTTATCCTTGAGTTGCATGCTATGTGTTTGTTTGTGATGTATTGTGCATAAAACATCTAAGGGTATCTCATTCTTATCTCTATTTGAACAAACCACAGATGCCTCCCCGTCGCGCAAACCCCAACCCCAACAACATCACCCCAGAAATGCAACAGATGATGAATGCTCAGACGCAGCTTATGCAGATGATGACAACATTCATCTAAAACCAGAATAACAACAACAACAACCCCAACAACAACAACAACAATAACAATAACAACAACAACAACCCTCCGGGTTTTGAGATGCTCACCAGATTTCTGCGCTTGAGGCCAGCTAAGTTCTCGGGGACAACTGATCCCATGGTAGCCAATGATTGGCTACGTTCTGTGAACAAGGACTTAGTGACCGTGGGCTGCACGGATGCTGAAAAAGTCAGATTCGCAGCGCATCTGTTGGAAGGGCCAGCCGCCACTTGGTGGGACAACTTCGAAATCACCACTCCTATTGATGAGGTGACTTGGGCTATCTTTGAAGATGGCTTTCGCACTGCTCATATCTCATCAGGAATGATGAGCCTGAAAAAGAAGGAGTTTCACAACCTGAAGCAGCGCCACCGCAGCGTGGCTGAATACATAGAAGAGTTCAACAATCTGGCGCGCTATGCACCGGATGAGGTTGACACAGATGCCAAAAGAAAGGAAAAGTTTTTGGAAGGCTTGAATGATGAGTTAAACTTACAGTTGTCTGTGGCATATGTTCCAACTTATCAGTCTCTGTGTGACAAGGCTGCTATTTTGGAGAATAAAATGAAGCAAGTCGAGAGTAGGAAGAGGAAACACTCCGACAAGCACTTCTCGGGATCGTCTCACAAACGATATCACTATGATGACAGTGGAAGCTCGGGATCCCATAAGCATGGGAAATTCAACAAGCACCACAACCACAACTGTCATGACAACAAGCATCACCGCAGTCATGACAATGACAAGTACAAGAACCACAAGGGTGGACATAAGAGCCACCACAGTGGGAATGGTAGTGGAAGTGGAAGTCAGCCTGCTAAAAAGGACATCAGTCAGGTGGAGTGCTTCAAATGCAACAATCTGGGGCATTACGCTAATGAGTGCCCTGAGAAGAAGGTTGAAGGACCTAACAAGCCCAATCCTTTTCAGAAAGGACAGGTTAACCACATCAATGTGGAGGAGGTCTATGAGGAGCCTGATGCTGTTGCTGGTAAGTTCAGACTCAATTCCATTCCAGCATTTGTACTCTTTGACACTGGTGCATCTCATTCATTCATATCAAAAGCATTTATTGATAGAAATGGGTTTGCATCTGAAAACATTGGGTGTCCAATAAAAGTTAGTTCTCTGGGTGGAGATATGATAGTGAGTCTTGGATGCCGGGATCTTGTCATAGAGTTTGGAAAGCATAAGTTTCCAGTGAGCCTGATAATCCTAGATTCCCAAGGACTAGACGTAATATTGGGAATGGATTGGATGGCTAAGTATGAAGGAGTACTAGATTGTGCTAATCGTACTGTTGCACTCACAACCCCAGAAGAAAAAAGAATAAAATTCAGGTCAAACTTTGAATCCAAAGGAAGTAAGTTGAATTCTCTTAAGGGGGTTAGCATGGACAGTGTGCCAATTGTATGTGAGTATCCGGATGTGTTTCCGGAAGAGTTGCCAGGAATGCCACCAGATAGAGATGTGGAATTTCTGATAGATTTGGTACCAGGTTCAGGACCAATAGCCAAGAGACCATACAAAATGTCAGTTGATGAACTGAAGGAACTCAAAAAGGAACTAGGAGAACAGTTGCAGAAAGGATTTATTCAACCAAGTTCTTCATCTTGGGGAGCTCCAGTATTGTTCGTGGAGAAGAAAGATAGAAGCCAAAGGTTATGCATAGATTACTGTTCACTCAACGAGGTAACTATCAAGAACAAATATCCTTTGCCTAGAATCAATGACTTGTTTGATCAACTAGAAGGAGCATGTGTATTCTCAAAGATTGATCTCCGGTCAGGCTATTTTCAACTTAAGATAAGAGAACAAGACATACCTAAAACAACATTCACCACAAGGTATGGATTGTATGAGTATACCATAATGCCTTTTGGCTTAACCAATGCTCCAGCATACTTCATGAATATGATGAACAAGGTGTTCATGGAATTTCTTGACAAGTTCGTTGTCGTTTTCATCGATGAAATCTTAGTCTACTCTAAGAGCAAAGAAGAGCATGAAGGACACTTGCGTTTGATACTTGAGAAGTTGAGAGAGCATAAACTTTATGCCAAATTCAGCAAGTGTGAGTTCTGGTTAGAAGAAGTTGGTTTTCTTGGTCATGTTATGACAAAGGATGGTGTAGCAGTTGATCCTGCTAAAGTTTCAGCAGTGACAGAATGGGAATCTCCCAAGAACGTGAAAGAAGTTCGCAGTTTTCTTGGTTTAGCAGGTTACTACAGAAGGTTCATAGAAAATTTCTCAAAGGTCGCTAAGCCAATGACTGAATTGTTAAAGAAGGACAAGAAATTTGCCTGGTCTGAAGGTTGTGAAGTCAGCTTTCAAGAATTGAAGAAGAGACTTGTGACAGCACCAGTTCTATGTCTGCTAGATTTGGAAAAGGATTTCCAAGTATATTGTGATGCGTCTCATCAAGGTTTGGGTGCCGTACTTATGCAAGACGGTAAAGTTGTGGCCTATGCCTCGAGACAACTCAAAACTCATGAAGTAAACTATCCTACTCATGATTTGGAGTTAGCCTCTGTCGTCCATGCGCTCAAAACATGGAGACATTACCTTTTGGGTAAGCGTTGTGAAGTGTTCACGGACCACAAAAGTTTGAAGTATATCTTCACCCAAAAGGAAATCAATATGAGACAAAGAAGATGGTTAGAGCTTATCAAGGATTATGACTTGAGTTTGCAATACCACCCCGGTAAAGCAAACGTTGTAGCAGATGCTCTAAGTCGTAAGGTGTTTGTAAATGGCCTTACCAAAGGAGAATTGCCAGATGATTTGTGTAATCAATTCAAAGAACTCAGATTGGAAATTGTGCCTGAAGGACATCTCATGTCTTTGGATGTTCAACCCACTTTGTTGGACAAGATTCGAGAAGCTCAGAAGTCCGATAAGGAAATTGAAGAGATTAAGAAAAATATTGGACTAGGGAAAGCTAAGAATTTCCATGAAGACGAACAGGGTACGTTATGGCATGGGAAACGTATTTGTGTTCCACAAGACCCGGAGTTGCGGAAACTGATTTTACAGGAAGCCCACAACTCTCTGTATTCTATTCACCCAGGAAACAACAAGATGTACATGGATATGAAAGAAAGATTTTGGTGGAACAATCTAAAAAGGGACATCGCCGAACATATTGCTTTGTGTGATGTGTGTAGTAGAGTGAAAGCGGAACATCAGAAACCAGCAGGTTTGCTTCAACCACTACCTATTCCTGAATGGAAGTGGGAAAATATCGGTATGGATTTCATTACCGGATTACCAAGGACCAGGTCAGGGTATGATTCTATATGGGTAGTAGTGGATCGCCTAACTAAAGTGGCTCATTTTATACCCGTGAAGACAACTTATACAAGTGCCAAGTTAGCCAAAATCTACATGAACAGAATTGTATGCCTTCACGGTGTGCCTAAGAGTATTGTGTCTGATAGAGGAACTCAGTTCACTTCTCACTTTTGGAGACAGCTCCATGAATCTTTGGGAACGAGATTGGAATTCAGCACTACTTTTCATCCTCAAACTGATGGACAAACAGAAAGGACTAACCAATTTCTTTAAGACATGTTGAGGGCATGTGCTCTAGACTACGGAGCAAGTTGGGATGAAAGTCTGCCCTACGCAGAGTTCTCTTACAATAACAGTTATCAATCTAGTATTGGGATGGCACCATTTGAGTTTCTCTACGGAAGGAAGTGTACCACCCCATTGCTATGGAATGGAGTGGAAGAAAGAAGTTTATTTGGACCTGATCTTATCAAAGACGCCGAACAGAAAGTCAAATTGGTTAAGGACAGGTTGAAGATAGCGCAGTCCCGACAGAAAAGCTACGCGAATTCTAAGCGTAGAGAAGTCACCTACGAAGTTGGGGATAGAGCTTATCTCAGAGTATCACCACTTCGTGGAGTGAAAAGATTTGGAGTCAAAGGAAAGTTGGCACCAAGATATGTTGGGCCATTCAAAATTCTAAGTCGCAAGGGAGAAGATGCATATGAAGTTGAATTGCCAGAATCTCTGTCAGCTGTCCATAATGTGTTCCATGTGAGTCAGCTTAAGAAATGTCACCCAAATATGGAAGAATCTTCTTTGAAGGATACCATACCTTTGGAAGAGGTTCAACTAGAAAGTGACCTCACCTATGAAGAAAAGCCTGTCAAGATCCTTGAGACTGCAGAAAGAGTCACAAGGACAAAAACTATCAAGTTTTTCAAGGTACAATGGAATCATCATTCCGAAGAGGAAGCAACCTGGGAAAGAGAAGATGATCTTCGGAAAGACCACCCTCACCTATTTGCTAGCCAATCCGAATCTCGAGGGCGAGATTCATCTTAAGGGGGTTAGATTTGTAACATCCCTAAAATCATGATTTCAAAGCCTGCATATCATTCATCCGTGCATATAGATTTGAGATCAAAATTTCAAACTCCCTTCAGAAAAACAGAAGCATTTGATGTTATGATTTTATGTGGACAGATTTAATTCAAATGACCAACACCATTTGAAAGTTTGGAAGTTTAGGAACTTGGTTGCTTGCCTTCACTGTTGAAAAGTTTGTGTGTAGAATTTAGACCAAAGTTTTCAAATTTGAAATAATTCCAAATTCCCTATTCCAAACATTTCCAAACCAAGTGCCTAGTCTCTGTTATTTTGTTCTCCAAGCTTAACCAAGCCTTTGCAAAGCAACCCTATGATTTTATGACTATATTTGAGACTACTGCCCACTGCAAAAATCCCAGAAAAATTTGAATTAAAATTGAACTTAATTTCATTTGAAAATCTATTCAGAAAATCGAAATAGAAAAGGAAAAGGAATAAACAAAAGGAAAAGGCCATGCGCCAGGATTCCAGCCCAGTTTCTGAATAGGCCTAGTTAGCCCACCCGGGGGTTTTCTTTTCCTCTCTCACGCGCGAGCGCACGCACTCAGTCGCTGACAGCCAGACCCCACCTCCACCTCGCGCACTTCACTGACGAGCGGGCCTTCTCCACGTCAGCATCGTCTTCCCCCTGATTCTGCGCACGACCTCCGCCACTGGCCATTGCAGCGCTGATCTCGCGAGCTTAATTGACATTGATTCAACGAGCGTTACCTGTCGAGCCTCGGGCTATAAGATCCCCCCTTCCTCGCGACCAATTTCCCCCAGTCAATTTTGCCTTCATGCCACCAGGCTGTCCACGACTCGCACGACTCCGCCGCTGCTCTGACGACCGCACCGGCAAATTCCGGTGAGCCTCGTGTTCCCCTCTACCTCTCATTCATGCTATCTTGTTCTGTGAGTCTCGGCGCATCTACTGACACACCCCACTTACCTTCGCATGACCCGTAGCTCCATCAACGTCGACGACTGGCCGCCACCGTCTTCGGCTTCAACTCCGATGACCTCCAGTGGTAAGTCCAGACCGCCCCAAGCCTTGTCTTTCACACACACATGTTCTCCGTGATCTTCTGCATCTGACCACACCCTCCGTTTGCCTCCTAGCGATCTACAACGTCGTCTTCGACCTCGAACAGAACCACCTGTCACCAGACTCAACTCCGACGAGAAATCATCGCCGAGTCAGCACGCCCCTTCGCAAACCAACGCCATCCTGAGCTTCGGCAGCTTCTTGCGAATATGGTATGACCCTTCTCCCTCTCGCGGATGACCTGGAACGCTAGCGCCGCCGTAGACTGAGCGCTCCGCCGCTCACTGACGCCGCGCGCCGCCAGGACATGGTCGCGTGCTCGAGCACCGTTGGATCTAGATCCAAGCGATAGGATAGATTCACTTATCAGCGAAGAGGTATGCGTTCAGAGCCGTGCGATTTAATTAGATCCTACGGCTGCAGAGCTCGATCCGGTGCGAATCGGTACGCACCAGTAACAACGTGACGCGTGTCTAGGGTTAGATCTAAAAACAGATTTCAAATCAGAATTTGATCCAAATTTGAACTAGCTATAACTTTTGATCCACACGTTGGATTTTTGCAAACTTTATACCGTTGGATTCAGTGAGTCAATACCTTTTTGAATATCCAATGTGTTTAACAAATAGTAACTGTTAAAATGGCGTTTTATACAGAAACATGTTTAAGGCTATTTTAAGTATAGATTTATTTTGGTAAATTGTATTAGTGCCAAATAAGTTTAGTTGGCAAACTTTGTGACTTGTTAAGTTTCTGTAACATGCACATGCTTGGTAGAGTTTTCAAATTCATCACTTAGTAAATCTTGCATGCATGCATTCATATTTTTGATTGTATAAAATTGTGTGTAATTGTATGCTATCAATTTTGTGTAGATTTTGCTAGTGACTGTGATTGTGAAGAGTGCTGCTCTCGCCATTACCAAGGCAAGTGATATTTCATGAACATTTCATTCCTATATTTTGTACTAGCATTAGATATTTTGCTAAGACTTGCATGCTACGCTTGCCAAATAAAAGATTGGGAAATCCTATGTAGTTAGAAAGGTAGAATTGCTAGGAATTTTCCTAAGATAAGTTACCATGCCATGCTTAGCCTACCTACTAGCAAACAAGGGTTGGTATAATCTATTCATGCTATAATGACTATATTTCTAAGTCATGAGACTTATGTTTTCTTAATAAAACCACTAAGTCAATAAACCTCCTGGGTGGAATGGAAAGATTGGTTTATGTTGAGTGGTTACACAAGGCCATGGACTTGGCTTGTGTATCTCACTTGTGGTATGCCACCCAGGCACAAAGGGATTTGGAGGCCAAGTGTTAAGAAAGCTTACAGTGCAACCACTTGGCAATATGGGCTCTGCCTTGATCATATAGGATGCTAGAACTTAGTCACTTGGACAGTTGGTGGTAGTGGGAATGATAGGTTGGAGCGCGTCCATTTGACTAAGGAAAGGCTTCTGAAAGGTCCTGTCTTGGGAAACCAAGTCTGGTGGGGAAAGTGCACAACCTCTGCAGATGGAAAATCTAAGTACTTAGCCAAGTCCATGGCAATGGACAACTTGAGCATCAAGACATGGAAGCTACAAGAATCTCATCACTCCAACTTCTAAGTAAAACTTGTGGGTGAACAAGGGTGAAGGACCCCAATGTCTATTGGTGGTTACTTGGGAAATTTTTGACAAAGAAAAACTTATCAATTTCAACTAATAGGAAAAACCTATTTTCAAGCAAAGCAAGCCAAGCTACACTTAACCAAAATGCATATAGTAATATAGTCCACCTAAAATTTACTAAGGTATCACTTGCCAATACTATTCCAAAGTATTGACCCTCTGTGGCTGTAACTTGTGATGTCGCAGGTTACTCCGATGTTGAGTAGGAGTCATGAGTCTACACTCAACATGCTTGCCTGTGGCACATGAAGATGAGGACTTGTGTTTATTTACTTATTCCATAAACTCTTGTATTAGGCCTTTGGCCCTGAGTTGTAAAAGACTATGTTTTATCTCTAGAATGAATGTAATAAACAACCTTTGTATCTGTGTACTTCATCTTAAACTGTGGATGCTAGCATTGATCCAGGGACTAGCATTGCAATCACAGGGATCCTTTCCTTTACAAAGGAGGGATCTTACAGGTGGGGATAGTGCACAACCTCTGCAGATGGAAAAATCTAAGTACTTAGCCATGTCCCTGGAAAAGGACAACTTGAGCATCAAGACATGGAAGCTATCAAGAATCTCCTCATCCCAACTTCTAAGTAAAACTTGTGGGTGAACAAGGGTGAAGGACCTCAATGTCTATTGGTGGCTCCTTGAGAAAAGTTTTGACAAAGAAAAACTTAGTGATTTCAACTAATAGGCAAAACCTATCTTGATAAAAGCAAGCCAAGCTACACTTAGGCAAATTGCATATAGTAATATAGTCCACTTAAATTATTATAAGGTATCACTTGCCAATACTATTCCAATGTGTTGACCCACTGTGGCTGTAACTTGTGATGTTGCAGGTTACTCTGACGAGGATTAGGAGTCATGAGTCTACACTCAACATGTTTGTCTGTGGCACATGAAGATGAAGACTTTTATTTATTTACTTATTCAAACTCTTGTATTAGGCCTGTGGCCTTGGAGTTGTAAAGACTATGTTTGTCTCTGGAATGCCTGTAATAATGACCTTTGTATCTGTGTACTTCATCTTAAACTGTGGATGCTAGCAATGATCCAGGGACTAGCATTGCAATCACAGGGATCCTTTTCCTTTATAAAGGTGGGATCTTACAGCAGTAGATCGTCGCCGGCGACCAACCACTGACGGCAGTGGTGGTGCTGACACCATAGCTACGTCACGCCGACGCCACCCTGGACCTAGTACCCTGTTTGACCTGGTCTTTGTCTCACGTGGCATGTGACATGGCCTAGGGCCCATATGTCATTGACTGGGGGTAACCAATCAGTCGGTAACAAATGCATTTTCTTTAACCTATGCACTGAGGTGGCCACTGGCCCACTGATCAGTGACTCAGGCTAGGTGTATATGTGGTGTAAAAAGTTATTCCCTGTTTAATAAAGAATAAAAGAAATAAATCCAAATATACATATTTCAGCAATTAAATAAATGGTTAAATCTTGTTTAAGTAATAACTTTTGATTTATAATTCAGAAAAATGTGTATAATATATGAAAATTTGTAGAAAAATAAAATCTACAACTTAAAATTATTATCAAATATTAATATAATGATTATTTAAATAATATTATTTAATAAAGGTGTTATAAGTATTAAAACTTTGATAATTCAAATTTTAATAATGGTAAATGTTAAAAATATAAATAGAATACCAAAAATCTTCGAAAAATAAGAATTATAATTTAAAATTATAATCATACATTATAATTCAACTTAATTAAGTATTTGTTATTTATTAAGTATTTATAAAGTAATAAATCTTATAAAAATCATATCTTATTATTTATATATCACAAAAATAAATGTAATATACCAAAATGATCACAAAAATAATATCTACATGTTAAAAATCTAATATTCCACTTTTTAGTTAAATAAAAATTCAAATATTTTAATAACTCAAATTGAAACTTATTTACTTAATTAATAATTCATATAAGGATAAATAAAATTTGTTAATATTCCTAAAATGAGTCAATTAAGTCCAATAAATAGTATTAGTCTTAAATATTAAAAAAATACAGCCATAATGATTTAAAACATTATAATCACCTTTTTATTAAATTATCTTCAACCTTAAGTGAAGATTATATTCTCAAAGGATTCCAATTCATGATTAAAACCTTGAAGAACAACTTGTGAACAAATCAGATCCTTTCTATCTACTTTAACCACCAGATTACAAAAACTACCACAACACTATTGTAAGTCCATAAGTAGTTAAGTAATATTATATCTTGGTTCATAAACTATAACCCCTCCTCTATAAAAACGTAAATGATGCTATTCCATTATAAACTCAATAAACCACTACACCAAGTAAAAGTATAATCATTCTTAAGTAACCTTAAGGAAACATTACTAGGTACACAAGATACAAATATCATAAGCATTATACTTTCAAACTATCTTCGTTTTAAAGTTAACTTTAGTCTACAAGAATCTAAATAAAAAACTATAAGCATTATTATATGTTTTATAGTTAACTATGGTCTAAACTAGTTAAGTAATAAAGCATCTCAAGCCAACTCTATTCAAGCAAACTCAAATAACATCGGACACCACTAACTAACCACAAAGATTGTTTAGACCTTAGAAAAGGAATCTTTTCTTCAAAAGTTATTCGTTTTGCCACTTCAAACAACATATGACAAATAAACAAGATCACATTACTTCATACTTCACTCATATACCTAGGAGAAATAACACTTAAGCTATTTATAAGTGACTCTACTTAAAAATTAATGTTTGGATATAAACTATTAAAGTGTAAAAAACTATCAATAGCGTTTCGTAGATATATATTTTATTGCTACATAAATATGTGCTGTTCACACACACACACTCACAATCCCTAATAAGAAGCACAGGTGTGAAACTTATCTAAAAGAACAACACATTCTAAAGTAACCATTTCCGGAATCCAAACCCTAGAACAACGTTATCCCCGGGATTCGCGTTTATAATGTGCATCACATTACTTTTGCATAAGAGCATATTTCTTCTTTAAACATTATTCCTTACCGGACCAATGATGCTGATTTCAGATTTTGGATCTTATATTATCTCGAAGACTGTGAGTGCATAATCTTGCAATACAAAAGGCAAGTTCACACTTGCTCATGTCCTTTTTTTATTTTCTGCAAAGTATTTTAAAAATCTAGTGTTGTCCTCTCCTGCATTTGAAAAAGGTCAGAAATCACTATTTTATATAATATTGTGAACTATTGGTTACTGATCCAGGGTGATCAGCTAATCTAGTAAATCTGACAGTTGGAATACCACTGTTCAGAACTATATCACCTAGGACTTAACAACCAATGTCGCTAGTGATTCTTGCGCCGTATATTACGCGTTGACCATGAGATTTGGAATGTGACGGAGAAGTCAGCTGTATCTTTTTCCTCTCGCATGAAGCCGGATGTGCAGGTCATGTTTGTTATCCTTGAAGCGTGCATATTAATTGGTAATTCGTAGAATATATGTAGCATATGGGTGGGAACCCTCATCGTCCCATGATAGTTCTGGCATCTAACGGTTTGTACAAACCATTGCCATAACCCAATATGTGGGCATGGTGTACACCAAGGAGGCATGCGAGGTCGCGAAGGGGGCAGTGATTGGCTTGGATCATCTTTTGGGCCCCACATCATGGAATTGTGGACGGGAATAAGCTGCCCGGTTGTGCAACAAAGAGTTGATCTCTCATGGGTAAACTAACGCACCTCTGTAGAGTGTAAGAACTGTAACTTATTACTCCCTGTTCCGGGAAGGAGCTGCGAACGCTGCGGGAAAGGAACTCCATGAAAGTTCTGGTAAACCCGTGAAGGCTGACGGACATAGCTTTTCAGAATAAAAGAAACCTTTGAAGAGATGTTTATGAAAACTTGCATTGCCTACGACCTATGGTCTGTGGTTGTAGTTATAGTGCATCAAACACTCCTTTTCTATTGAATTTGCTGAGTACGCTCGTACTCAAAGTATCTTCTTAACCCTTGCTAGATTTTGAAACCGGGATAGACAACATATACATCAAGTTATGCTCTAGGCAACCAAAACTAAAGCTCTTCAAAGAATACAAGGAAGTCAACATATACATCAACTCAAGTGAAGACAAAGATAGTGATTAGTTAGGAATATAATCTCTAGCCAAAGAACCTAATTCTGTAGTGTATTGCAATAGCAGCAATGACAATCCCTTAGTTAAAATACTATTCTTAATAGTATAGTAGTTCTTGCGTTGTTTATCTTTGATTCTCCTTCGTAAGAAGTTCTTTCTCTTTCTTTAACCTAGAGTATTCTCTGGATCTTGTGTAAAGAGTGAGTTGTAACCTTTAGCCATGTATTGGACCCGCTGTGTTTCTGTTGTGCCATTCTGAGGGATGTAATACTAGTGAACGGTGTTTCATTGGTGTTATGTCAAGGACTATAGTATACTACATCATGAAGTGGTATGCTGGGTCACCGCAGTTGGTATCAGAGCATATGCTTTGACCTTAGGTTGGAAACCTAGTAAATGGGTAGAACCTGTAGGACACATCCTAGCAATAATAAAGAGTTCTCCAGTGATATGAGGGATATTCACTTGAGAATAATCATGTTATGTTACTAGTGAGATAATTCTTTAGTATGATTGCAAATTCGATCATTACCCAAGAGTTTTAACTCTATGTGACTGATGATAATTTCTTATCTACAGTTCCACATGGCACCTCGATATCCACCCCGGAATGTTCAAGTGATGAAAAAAACATTGAATGACTACGGAGGGGATTGGACTGATAATCTCCGCCAACTTCTATGGAGTTTGGAATGTGAATCGAGACTTTTGGTCAAGATTTACAGTTACTATGATGGGCAGGTATTAGCTAAATACCGTGTCATGATCATGTTACCCAAGAAGTTAGGAATTAAGGGAGAAATCCCATAAGGAGAGGCAAGGTGCATGGCATCTGCATATCGGATTGCCGTAGTAGCAGCCATAGCCATGATCCGAGAACAAAAATCCCAAGCTCTTAAAGGTAGTACTCACACCATTATACCCCATGAAACCGTAAACTCAGAGCATGAGTTAGATCACTCTACTCTAGTCCAAACTGAACCTACTCTAGCTGTAGAGTATATGGATCGTTATCGGTCTTTGCTAAACACTTATCATAACACTCACCAAGTCTTAGTTCAGGAACTAGATATGGTCATTGAGGATTTTACTGATCCTGATAAAGCAATGGCACGTAGGAATAAGTTAGATAAAGAAGCTAGGCATCCCAAATAAATAGTATGCCTATTACCAAAATGACTTTAGGAGAAGTGTTTGAGGAAACTGAGTTTGACGGCCCAAACTCGGAAAAATATGCCTATTACCAAAATGACTTCAAGCCACCTGAAAAGACCTATGGACCAAATATAACTCCGAACAACAGGAATGGAATAAAGGTATTCCAAATAACCCTGAGCCAAACAAGTATGGATGGGAAGTAGAATCTCAAGGTGGAACCATAGGAAATCCTATACCTTGTGATACAGGTATTGAAGAAGAGATCAACTATAACCATAGAGAGCCTTATGGACCATATGGGCGTGATACTAATCCAATAAACTTAGAAGAGTATTACGATAGCTACTACACCAATATATATAACTAGATCCAAGAAAAGGCTAAGGAGCCAGCTTACTATGAGGAATCATTGCCGGAAAACCAGGAATATACTGTAGAAGACTATGCCAACTCTAGTCATTTTTCAATGACTAATCTCAGTCTCGGTACTTCTAACCAAGAATACGCACCTCCTGGATGCTCTTACGCTCCAGAAGGCAGTCGTAGGACTTCACGTCATCATGGATGGAACTCCAGGAAGCACTAGAGGAAGATGAAAGTAAGAAAGGAACGACATCCCAAGGGATGAGTGCTTGAATTATGTACATAGAGGTTAATGTGTATTGTAGCTTGAAAGGTTTTCCAAAATAAGTGAGGATATACTCACAAGAACAAGAAGTTCTTATAAGATAGTTGTGTAAATAGGTGTGGAGCAAACTGTTGGAACATCTAGTACATTTGTAAATTATTTAAAACCTATGTATAATACATGGTATATGTTTTGTTGTTTATCGACTTTTGGATCTTATTGGATCTTCTTGATTGCCTAGATCTGTACATGAAGTTTAATTAGGTGTGAAAATGCATGATGTAACACCTAGTTATTACTTGATGTTATAGACCTAGATATGAATGGGAATTCGTGTAAGGGAGTGACGAGTTCTAAAGAACAAGATGAAGACTTACTTGAAGAATGAAGCAAAATATAAGGAGTATTAACACCATTTGGAGGATAGATAAAGCATAGATTAATCTTAGCCAGATTTAAGAAACAAGTGTAGTGAAGAAGATGTATGGAGCAAAAAGAAGTAATAAACTTAAGGCCCATTCAAAGTAGGTAGCATTGCTCCGAAGTTAATAAAGTAGTAATACCCAGTTTATGGAAGCGTCATGAACTAGTAAAAAGATAAAGTCGTGGAGCAAAATGGTATGTAAGCTCTGACAATTCAGAGAGAATATCAGTAGTAGGTCGGAAACCGTAGAATAATCCATAGAACCTAAAATGATCCTCCTTTGGTACTTAATCCCTAGTCGGTATTCTGATCCACAATTGGTATTTTGTCCTCAGTTGGTATTTTGTTAACATAGTTAACCAGATCTTCTTAAAAGTTGCATAAAGAGCATAAAATTTGGCCTAAGTTAAGTAAGACCTAAGGAAGTATAAAACTTTAAGGTGATCGTCTTTCAAGATGCTTCGCAAAGTTAGATTTATCCCAGCCAAAATGTCCGATAGTAAGTACTACATATAATGCTGAAAGATTTGCTTCGAAGATCCACAACTGTGTGGATACATCATACAATCTTTCATCGGAAACTAATTAGGTAAAGTATAAACTGAACAGAGACCAACATTCTAGTTATAAAGCCAATAAATGTTATATATACAATTTAAAGATTATTTGTAAACACAAAGGGGGAGAGCAAACATTATAAATGAAAGTTTAAGAAGTACTGTAGGTAATAATGAAAGATTATCTAAAACTTAATAATAAGGTAAAAGCTTGAAGGTGATAAAAGGATAAATTTAACCGACTAATTCCAGAAGAAACAATTCTTAAGTAAACCTTAATAAGTAATAGAAAACACCCAATTGGACAAGTATTGAGGAACAAGAAATTCCAATGGGTATGGACTAAATGAGTTCGAATCCAAATTTGGAAGGAGTACCAGTATCAACTATACTGTGACAAGAATATAAATATAGTCTTCTAACCACAAACACAGGCATATAGAAACTTAAAACTTGTTTTAATGAGACCCTCTAGACTGTATTTAACATAGTAATAAAGTTTGATGATTAAATAAAAAGAATTAGATTAGGATATCTAATCAAGTCATAGAATACTACAAATAATTCCATTTAGAGTGGAGAAATGTAGCAACCACTACAAGTCAATTCCTTACTCCGAAACGTGAGATTTTGCGAACTTCGAGGACGAAGTTTATTTTAAGGGGGAGAGTCTGTAACATCCTAGTATTGGAGCTCAGAAATAAGATGAACCCAGATGTGTGAATTGCATTCATGCATAGAAAATCTGAATACTTTTCGCGCTTTTGAACAAAACTTGTCAAAGTGATTGGAGCTTCTCTTAACTTGATGGAATTGAAGTAGATCATCAAGTTGACTGCGATAAGTTTCAATATGACCTTTGCTAAAATCTTATTTTGGGTAAAGGAGATTTGATCTAAGGGAAGATCAAATGTAATAAAAGTTAAACACTAATACATTATGATTTATATCTGATCCTTAGGTGATCATATCATAGTATTCATTATAATCACTCATGAGTACCAAGTTAAGGATATAACTAATAAGAATGTAACAACTATATCTTGATCTCATCTGCTTATACCCTGATTATCATAGTAATATCTGACTTTAACTCTTTAATGAGTTTGAGTTGGAAAGAGACTAAGTCAAGATCATTCACTATATATCTTTCTTTCCGTATCAATTTTTATGGAACTTATCTTAATATCTATTGTTCATCAATGTTGATTAATCAACCATTAATTCACAAATTCTTTAACTATCAATTCTTGATCTGCTACTTCTTAATCTTATCATAACATCTACTCAAATATTTTAAAGAGGGCATAGTCCATGAATAACAGCCTTAATCCAATTAAAGATACTAAGAAGATAATTCCAATACAATAGTAAGGTTGTATTGATAAAGTCTTGATTAGACAATTGGAAACCTAAGCTATAAATGATTAGAGGATTTAAATGATCATACTTTGCTAACCAGGATGGTCTACCTATATTTAGTATAAAAGTTATTCGTGGGTAGAACATGATTGAAAACCTAGTAGAGATAAGTTATCCTAGAGTAGTCTTTACAAGCCACATTAATATAATGTGAGGTTGGAGTGTGAGTTATTAGAGTAAAGTAAATGTAGGATGATATTATTCAATTAAAGCTAGTTTAGCATAGGGTTATGGAAGAAGTGTTATTCGTATTAAAGGATAGAAAGCCTTAGAGAAAGGTAGTTGGATACATACATACATCTGATGAAGAAATATTAGTGATGGATGATTAATAAAGATTATGAGTGGAGTATGGAAGAACTACTTGTGGGATTGATGATTGTCAACAGTAGAGTAGTGGGTATAACCAAGCAAAGATATGAGAAAACTATGAAATACTTTAGTATCAAACTCATTGGATTCATCCATGAGTTTAGAAGAATAAAAGGTGAATAAGAATATTTTATTATGAAGTAAAGCTCATCATACTAACTATGATGATTGATAGGAAGAAGTATTATATCTAGGAAAGGAATTCATTAATTAAAGGTCTAGGATGGTGAAAAATGGAAAATAAACATTTTCGTTAAACAACCAACTCTAAATATTAAACCAAGTATAATATCCATTTCATGTTATTGATCTATCATCTTATGTACAGATCACTTCATAGGAATATTTTCCTATAGAAAATCACATAAGCATATATTTATCAATTCCTTCCTATAAAACATTCTAGATATAACCTTCTATTATAAAAGGTGATGTCATCAAATATCACAAACAGAAAACAATATGCTTAGTTATTAAATCTTTACCACATCCATAAGGGAATCTAAATACATTAAATACCCAAAACCCTAGGGTAAATAATCATAATCCAAAATCTTAAACTTCTTTGTTTATCATAATAGAAATATACATTGCCATTTTCCAAATTAATGGAAGTTTTAATAACCATATTAATTTCTTTTATATTTCATGCATCAAATAATGATATAGGATTATTATACATATAAAAATTTCTAATAAAAACTATGGGCCAACTAGAGTTAAGTTTTATAAACAAATAAGAATGTATCATTTAATAATCCATGGTTAAAAGTGGAAATAAAACAATAATAAGAAAAGTCTCTACAAATTAATAAAAAGTGGTTCTTATAGAGAAAATAAAAGAAATATAAAAAGATTACATCATAAAAGTTCACAAAAGATACTAAATATATTTTAGTATTACTACAATTATCTAGCAAATAAATTCTACAAAGAAAAGTTCAAATTAAAGATTATATACAAATCTGAAACGGAAAACAGAAAATAGAAAAAATAGAAAACAAATAAAAAACAAGACCTGGTCGTGGCCCAACTCCTCTTTCCTTATCTGAGGCCCATGTGCTGCCCACAATAGCCTAGCAACCAGCCCAGCTCGTTTCCATCTGTGACTAACAAGTGGGACCAAAGTAGGACCGCAGGTTGAGCTGAAAGAATCGCCAGGGGGTTTTCCGCAAAAGTTACGTCATCGTCATCCTCACGCACACAGGCAGCTCACTGGAGGAGCTCGCCGCTGCCCGATGTCGTCGTCGTCAGCCGTGCGTCAAGATGCTCGCCATCGTTCCAGAGGGGGATAAGATGGCCACTACGACGCCCTGCCTCAATCCCTATCCACAATCCCTCCTTATCCTCTTCGATTCAAATGAGGCCGAAACCCTAGATCACCGGTGCCACATCTTGCCGTCGAACCACATCTTCCCACACTTTTCCAAGTAGCCATGGAGAAGCCCCGTCCTCCATAGATCCTCTGAGTAGAATCTTGCATCAAGGGGAGCACTAGAGAGGGATAATTTTGCCATTCCTCTTTGCGGCAGTTCGTCAGAATCCTCGTCGGAGAGCTTGCCTCCGACCACGCATGTCATCGCCGACCTCTCTATCATCATCAGGGTGAGTTCCTGAACACTCCGCTATCCCTAAATCATCGTATCTCATTGTTAAACGCCGTCGCACCTTCTGTCACAGTAGGTCACCGTTGTAGCTCGTCGGAGCTGAGGTTCTGAGTACAATTTCGGAGTGGCGCCGCCACTTTAAGGTTCAGCGAGTTGCGCTGACTCGAACTAGGTTAATTTCGTTTGCTAGGGCGCAGTAGATCGTCGCCGGTGACCAACCACTGACGGCGATGGTGGTGCTGACGCCATAGCTACGTCACGCCGACACCACCCGGGACCCAGTACCCTGTTTGACCTGGTCTTTGTCTCACGTGGCATGTGACATGGCCTAGGGCCCATATGTCATTGACTGGGGTAACCAATCAGTCGGTAACAAAAGCATTTTCTTTAACCTGTGCGCTGAGGTGGCCATTGGCCCACTAATCAGTGACTCAGGCTAGGTGTAGATGTGGTGTAAAAAGTTATTCCCTGTTTAAGAAAGAATAAAAGAAACAAATCCAAATATACATATTTCAACAATTAAGTAAATGGTTAAATCTTGTTTAAGTAATAACTTTCGATTTATAATTCAGAAAAAGGTGTATAATATATGAAAATTTGTAGAAAAATAAGATCTACAACTTAAAATTATTATCAAATATTAATATAATGATTATTTAAATAATATTATTTAATAAAGGTTTTATAAGTAGTAAAACTTTGATAATTCAAAATTTAATAATGGTAAATGTTAAAAATATAAATAGAACACGAAAAATCTTAAAAAATAAGAATTATAATTTAAAATTATAATCATACATTATAATTCAACTTAATTAAGTATTTGGTATTTATTAAGTATTTATAAAGTAATAAATCTTATAAAAATCATATCTTATTATGTATAAATCACAAAAATAAATGTAATATACCAAAATGATCACAAAAATAATATCTACATGTTAAAAATATAATATTCCACTTTTGAGTTAAATAAAAATTCAAATATTTTAATAACTCAAATTTAAACTTATTTACTTAATTAATAATTCATATAAGGATAAATAAAATTTGTTAATATTCCTAAAATGAGTCAATTAAGTCCAATAAATAGTATTAGTCTTAAATATTAACAACATACAGCCATAATGATTTAAAATATTATAAACACCTTTTTATTAAATTATCTTCAACCTTAAGTGAAGATTATATTCTCAAAGGATTCCAGTTCATGGTAAAAACCTTAAAGAACAACTTCTGAATAAATCAGATCCTTTCTATCTACTTTAACCACCAGATTACAAAAACAACCACAACACTATTGTAAGTCCATAAGTAGTTAAGTAATATTATATCTTGGTTCATATCTATAACCCCTCCTCTATAAAAAGGTAAATGATACTATTCCATTATAAACTAAATAAACCACTACACGAAGTAAAAGAATAATCATTCTTAAGTAACCTTAAGGAATCATTACCAGGTACACAAGATACAAATATCATAAGCATTATACTTTAAAACTATCTTTGTTTTAAAGTTAACTTTACTATTCAATAATCTAAATATAACACTATAAGCATTATTATATGTTTTATAGTTAACTATGGTCTGAACTGGATAAGTAATAAAGCATCTCAAGCCAACACTATTCAAGCAAACACAAATAACATCGAACACCACTAACTAACCACAAAGATTGTTTAGACCTTAGAAAAGGAATATTTTCTTCAAAAGTTATTCGTATTGCCACTTCAAACAACATATGACAAATAAACAAGATCACATTACTTCATACTTCACTCGTATACCTAGGAGCAATAACACTTAAGCTATTTATAAGTGACTCTACTTATAAAGTAAAGTTTGGAGATAAACTATTAAAGTGTAAACAACTATGAATAGCATTTCATAGATATATATTTTATTGCTGCATAAATATGTGCTGTTCACACACACTCACAAGCCCTAATAAGAAGCACAGGTGTGAAACTTATCTAAAAGAACAACACATTCTAAAGTAACCATTTCCGGAATCCAAACCCTAGAACAACGTTATCCCTGGGATTCGCGTTTATAATGTGCATCACATTATTTTTGCATAAGAGCATATTGCTTCTTTAAACATTATTCCTTACCAGACCAATGATGCTGATTTCAGATTTTGGATCTTATATTATCTCGAAGACCGTGAGTGCATAATCTTGCAATCATAAAAGGCAAGTTCACACTTGCTCATGTCCTTTTTTTATTTTCTGCAAAGTATTTTACAAACCTATTGTTGTCCTCACCTGCATTTCAAAAAGGTCAGAAAACACTATTTTCTATAATATTGTGAACTATTGGTTACTGATCAAGGGTGATCAGCTAATCTAGTAAATCTGATAGTTGGAATACCACTGTTCAGAACTATATCACCTAGGACTTAACAACCAATGTCGCCAGTGATTCTTGCGCCGTATATTACGTGTTGACCATGAGATTTGGAATGGGATGGAGAAGTCAGTTGTATCTCCTTCCTCTCGCATGAAGCCGGGTGTGTAGGTCGTGGTTGTTATCCTCTAAGCATGCATATTAATTGGTAATTCGTAGAGGATACGCAGCATATGGGTGGGAACCCTCATCGTCCCACGATAGTTCTGGCGTCTAACGGTTTGTACAAACCATTGCCGTAATCCAATATTTGGGAATGGTGTACACCAAGGAGGCATGCGAGGTCGCGAAGGGGGCAGTGATTGGCTTGGATCATCTTCTGGGCCCCACATCATGGAATTGTGGATGGGAATAAGCTGTCCGGTTGCGCAACAAAGAGTTGATCTCTCATGGGTAAAGTAACGCACCTCTGCAGAGTGTAAGAACTGTAACTTGTTACTCCCTGTTCCGGGAAGGAGCTACGAACGCTGCGGGAAAGGAACTCCATGAAAGTTCTGGTAAACCCGTGAAGGCTGACGGACATAGCTTTTCAGAATAAAAGAAACCTTTGAAGAAATTTTTATGAAAACTGGCATTGCCTACGACCTATGGTCTGTGGGTGTAGTTATAGTGCATCAAACACTCCTTTTCTAGTGAATTTTTTGAGTACGCTCGTACTCAAAGTATCTTCTTAACCCTTGCTTAATTCTGAAACCGAGATAGACAACATCTACATCAAGTTATGCTCCAGGACTCATCAACCAAAACTAAAGCTCTTCAAAGAAGACAAGGTAGTCAACATATACATCAACTCAAGTGAAGACGAAGATAGTGATTAGTTAGGAATATAATCTCTAGCCAAAGAACCTAATTCTGTAGTGTATTGCAATAGTAGCAATGCCAATCCCTTAGTAAAAATACTAGTCTTAATAGTATAGTAGTTCTTGCGTTGTTTATCTTTGATTCACCTTCGTAAGAAGTTCTTTCTCTCTCTTTAACCTAGAGTATTCTCTGGATCTTGTGTAAAGAGTGAGTTGTCACCTTTAGCCATGTATTGGACCCGCTGTGTTTCTGTTGTGTCATTCTGAGGGATGTAATACTAGTGAATGGTGTTTCATTGGTGTTATGTCAACGACTATAGTATACTACATCATGTAGTGTTATGCTGGGTCACCGCATTCCATTATAGTATCAACATGCATATCAGGTACCTCAGATTTAACCACTAGAAATCTATAGCCTACACTCTGTGGAGCATATCCTAGAAAGATACAATCCACTGTCTTAGGTCCGAGCTTGTGTTTCTTGGGAATCGGTATGTTGACCTTCGCCAAAGATCCCCAAGTGCGCAAATACGAAAGTGATGGTTTTCTCCCAACCCACTCCTCATAACAGGTCTTTTCTTTATTCTTGTTTGGACCCCTATTCAGGACATGAAGTCAACAAAGCCTCCCCCACCATGCCTTTGATAAACCAGCAGTGGCTAACATGGAATTCACCAAGTCATTCAACATGCGTTTTTTCCTCTTGGCAACCCCGTTTGATTGTGGTGAGTAGGGAGGCGTCCTCTCATGAATAATTCCGTGTTCCTGATAGAATTCATCAAATATTTTGGGAAAATACACGCCACCACGATCCGACCTAAGACGCTTGATCTTCCTCTCTAGTTGATTTTCAACTTCGGCATTATAAATTTTAAATTAGTCTAAAACCTCATCTTTAGTTTGCAACAAGTAAACATAGCAGAATTTAGTAGCATCATCTATCAACAACATGAAATATCTCTTTTCACCTTTTGTCAACACACCATTTATCTCGCAATGATCAGAATGTATGAGTTCTAGAGGTGCCAAGTTTCTCTCCTTGGCAGCCTTATGAGGCTTTCGAGGTTCCTTTGATTGCACACAACTATGGCACTTAGAACCTTTGGCAATAGTGAAATTTGGAATTAAACTCATATTAGACATCCGAGACATCAAAGCAAAATTAATGTGACATAAACGAGAATGCCAAACACTGGTATCATCATCACCACAAATATGATTCACGGATTTATTACAAAACTCTGAAAGTGAAAATCGGAACAAGCCTCTGAACTCATAGCATTTACCAATAAATTTTCCATGTTTTGAAACCATGAATTTATTGGAATCTAACACAACCTTAAACCCATCTCTACATAGAAGAGAGTCACTAACGAGATTCTTGTTCAAAGTAGGGACATGCTGCATGTCAACACCCGGATTTTTAATCCCAGATGCCTGTTATGCCATACATCGCAATCCCAGGATTACCATTTTTGCGAGACATAACATATTGGATATCACAGTACATCATCCATTACAAACCACACATAAGGTCTTACACAAATAAGGATCTCATGATCCAGTCTTAATACAATTCAAGCAGCAGAATAACGTAATAATAACGATAGCGTAGGTGAAGCTCCATCTTCATGGTCACAGGCAATGCTGACGATGGGAGATGATCCTAGTTGTCATAACCTTCCTGTTGTCCATCTTCCTGATACTCCTCTTCATAGTCTGGCCACGGGAATAGCCAGGGACAAAGCCATGAGTACTCTTTAAGTACTCGCAAACTAATACTAACAAGTGACGCGGTTTTGGAATAGGATATACTAAGCTCTAGGGTTGTTTTGCAAAAAGCCAGATTTACCTCTATCGAGTCCAGAAGCAAAGAAATCTAGTTGATAGTTTTATAACACCTAAGTGGGAACTTGAGTTTCATGTCACAACTCTGTTGTGGTCAAGTCAAAGTCACAAATCATTTCACAAGTCATTTTGAAAACATCTGATGACGGAACAGTATGGCCACTCCAACTGTCCATAACCGTGGACACAGCTATTCGAATAGTTTGACACTCTGCAGAGATTGTACACTTTCACCATAACATTCAAAACATCCATCAGGAACAATCCTGAATTCACCATACTCAGTATGCGGATAGTCAATCCTAAACTTTCAATTACACGCCCTAGTATAGGCACCTCTCATGTGAGTTTGGCCTCCCAACCATGACCAACTGTCATCTTGGGTACTGCACAAGTGTACAATCTTCACAAGGTAGCCTCAGCTCAGACCTTGGCCGCAAGGGAACCCATACTAAGGTATATAAATTTCTAGTCAAGACCTACCCAAATTTCGGGTATTATGGTTGTATGGTAAAATTGGAATGGTATCGCATCCAGACAACCATCAGTTTTATAACCATTTTCAATCATCAAAATCATCTGGTGTTCACGAACACATGTCAAAACATTTCAATATAATGACTCATAATTCCAAGGTTTTCATAACCATTTTCACCAAGTATTCCCATCTAAAGTTGATCAAATTTTAAGCTCAGCACTAGCATCTACAAGTGGGGGTAAATACTAATGAGGGGTGGTAAACAATTGGATCTTATCTAAGTTAAATCTCATGCCTCAAGATGACATCAAGATTATCTAACTTAGGCCAAGTTTTATGGTCTTTATGCTACCTTTAAATATCTTTCTGAAATCTACAAGTCACAAAGTAAACTCTAAGAGAAAGCTTTAATAAAGAAATAAAAGAATTAAGCTTGCAAATAAAACTGGGATTTGGTATCATCAAGTGGGTATAATAACATATGCTTAAGGAATATAGTTTGGATAGTAATAAGCAAGTTTTAGCTCGCCAAGTCAACTGGTAGTATTAGGCTTGCCTTGTGCAGAGTAGTGGTTGAAGTTTTCCTCGGCTTCCTCCTCATAGTATCCTCCTTCCTCCTCGTATCCTTGGTCGGTACTAGCGTCTATAAATAAATACGAGGTGCACAATAACCAAAGAATACTTAACTATTTCTATTTATCACACAAAGATTCACACTAGACGATCTAGCATCATCAGTAACATTACAAATATTAAAGCACTTGTCTCATTTATTTTATTTTGGAAAAGTAATTTCTACTCATTGAAAAACTACTTAAGATTTAATATTCTCCAACTAAAACATGGGATCATGTTGACACATGTCATCACCACATATTTCAGTACTTTGGAATGTGATTTAAAGTGGTGTCACAATTTAATAAGGTTTAACCTTTTTATTTTAATTAAATAAAATGACTAGAATGGCTTATGAGGCATTCTTTTATTACTTGATCATTATTTCTGCCAATAACCCTATATATTTTTATATATTCTGAAAGGTATGGTTAAATGTGATTTTTGAGAGTTGGAATCAACTCAAAAGCTTTTATGGTTGAATTTTGAAAAAAATTTGAATGCAGAAAAGCTTCTGCCTTGTTATTTTTACCATGGGTGATCTACAAATCCAATTGGTTCGAATCCAACGGGCTTGGTTTAAGATCTCCGGAACCTTTCTAACAAATTTGGTTTCATGAATTTTGGTTCAGTGAATCGAGCTGGGTTGATTTTTGAATCTAGGTATAGAACTGAGTTTGAAACTAAATGAATAAACCTAAGTTTGAAATGTTGGGTCGCGCAGGATGTTTAACTGGGCCAGCCTACTACGCACAGCGCGCACGGGGGCTGGTTAAGTGAGCAACCCCACTCGTCAGTGAGACAGTGAGTGGCGAAGAGGTACGGGGCGATTAGGGTCGTGCGATCTAACTCTAGTCCTACGGCTCTGGTTCATTGTCCACGCCTAAACAGGACGCGGCGAGGTTGAACCCTAGCGCGGCCAGTGGAGGTCGACGAGGGCTCACCGGGTCTCCGGCGATGGTCGGCGATGGGGGCGAACAATGAAATCAACGATGGTGATCCTCCTGGTACCGATAGCTCCTCCTGGGGCGGCTCCAATCAACGGCGCCTCTCCTCCTCTGTAGTGGCGAACTCTAGTGAAATTCTGGCCACCTGGTGCTCGCCTTGCTCCGGGGGTGAGTGGTGTGATCAGTGAGAGGTGGGGAGTGATATGGTGTGAAGAGTTTGAGTTGGGAAGGCTTCTATTTATAGTGCCTGAAGGGGACCGACGTGCGCGGTTGGAGCTCGTCGTGGTCGTCGGCATAGTGTGATATTTGCATGGGCGACGATAGGGGCGGTGTGTTGCCTCCTGGCGAAGCTCAACGGCTTGATGGTGAGGAGTGGGGCGGTGAGGAACGGTCGGAATGTCGTGGCGCTCTGGGCGGGTCCGACGGGAAGTTTAATGGTGCACAGCGTCTACGGTCCGTGCGGCAGCGAACAGGGTTGTCTGGCAGGGTGCTGGGGTGTTGGCGATCACGTCTACAAGCGGCGAGGGCGGCGCGCGGTCTGTGGGCTCGTGTCACGTGCGGCGCTCTAGCGCACTCTCGGCTCGCACGCAGAGAGACTGGGTGCATGCTTGGCGTGTGTTCCAGGGGCTGGCAAGGCTCGGGGCTTGGACAGGGGGTGGCGATGGATGGTGCTGCGTGTCGCGGACAAGGTTGGCCAGGCTAGTATTTCCTCTATCTCGCTGGAGACATGGGGGTGGCAATGGTGCTCTCGGCATGGTCACCATTAATGGCTATGCTTGCTCACAGTGGTGCTACTAGGGAGTGTAGAGTGAGCTATAGAGGGGACAAGGTTGTCCAAAATTACTATTACTAATAGTGTTTGATGTTTTGTTGTTTGCTGCAAACAAGGTGTTTGATGAAATGGCAGAAAGAAATTCAAATTTGTGGGTTTTCTAGTTACATACTAGGGAGCCTTGGGTTAGTTGGATTGGTCAAGGGGCACTAGTTTGGTTGGGTTTTGAAAAGGTGTGATCTTCACATATAGTAAAGATTCAATTTTAAATTGTGATTTGAATGAGGTTGCCAAATGTTTCTATAAGTTTGAAAGGTGGGCTTTGATTCACTTTTACTTGGTCTTGCAAGGGGTGAAAACAAATGGAAAAGTTTCTGTTTGAAATCTTGGACTAGAAACACTCAAAGTGACCTAGTGAGCAAGATTGGCAAAAATGACCATTTGCCTTGTTTGATTTGTTTTTGATTTTCTCTTGATTTGTTTCTGCTTGGAAATGTTTTAGATGATGTTATTTTCATCTTTAAACCATTCCTTGCTATTTATGTTAATCACACAAGTCCATTCATGCATTCACAAAATCATCACATACACACATGCATTTATTTGGTTTTTATTTAATCAAATTTTTTGTTAACCCTAATTTTAGTGATTTGAATTTGATAATCATGATAAAGATTTTTGGCATGTTACAAACCTTCCCTCCTTAAACAAAATCTCGTCCCAAGATTTGAAAAAGAAGAAAAAATATTACCTAGGATTTAAAGAGATCGGGAAACTCCGTCATGATGTGATCTTCTTGCTCCCAGGTAGCTTCTTCTTCAGTGTGGTTACTCCACTGAATCTTAAGAAACATGATGCTTCGGGTTCTGGTGGTTCTGAAAGCTTCCTCCAAAATACGGATGGGTACTTCAGGATACGTGAGGTCATCATTGATCTCTATGGTCCGGTGATCAATGTTCTTGAAAACTTCGGTCTTCTCCAGAACTTCGAGGCATTTGTTAAGTAACGACATATGGAACACATTGTGCACGGCTGATATTTTAATTAAATAAAATGGCTACAATGGCCTATGAGGCATTCTTTTATTACTTGATCATTATTTCTGCCAATAACCCTATATATTTTTATATATTCTGAAAGGTATGGTTAAATGTGATTTTTGAGAGTTGGAATCAACTCAAAAGCTTTTATGGTTGAATTTTGAAAAAAATTTGAATGCAGAAAAGCTTCTGCCTTGTTATTTTTACCATGGGTGATCTACAAATCCAATTGGTTTGAATCCAACGGGCTTGGATTAAGAACTCCAGAACCTTTCTAACAAATTTGGTTTCATGCATTTTGGTTCAGTGAATCGAGCTGGGTTTATTTTTGAATCTAGGTACAGAACTGAGTTTGAAACTAAATGAATAAACCTATGTTTGAAATGTTGGGTCACGCTGGATGTTTAACCGGGCTAGCCCACTACGCACAGCACGCGCAGGGGCTGGTTAAGTGAGCTACCCCACTCGTAAGTGAGACAGTGAGTGGCGAAGCGGTACGGGGTGATTAGGGTCATGCGGTCTACTCTAATCCTACGGCTCTGGTTCATCGTCCACGCCTAAACAGGACGCGGCGAGGTTGAACCCTAGCGCGGCCAGTGGAGGTCGACGAGTGCTCACCGGGGCTCCGACGATGGTCGGCGATGGGGGCGAACAATGAAGTCAACGACGGTGATCCTCCTGGTACCGATAGCTCCTCCTGGGGCGGCTCCAATTGACGGCGCCTCTCCTCCTCTGTAGTGGCGAACTCTGGTGAAATTTCGGCCACCTGGTGCTCGCGTTGCTCCGGGGGTGAGTGGGTGTGATCAGTGAGAGGTGGGGAGTGAGATGGTGTGAAGAGTTTGAGTTGGGAAGGCCTCTATTTATAGTGCATGAAGGGGACCGACGGGCGCGGTTGGAGCTCGTCGTGGTCGTCGGCATAGTGTGCTATTTGCATGGGCGACGATAGGGGCGGTGTGTTGCCTCCTAGCGAAGCTCAATGGCTTGATGGTGAGGCGTGGGCAGTGAGGAACGGTCGGAATGTCGTGGCACTCTGGGCTGGTCCGACGGCAAGTTTAATGGTGCACAGCGTCTACGGTTCGTGCGGCAGCGAACAGGGTTGTCTGGCAGGGTACTGGGTTGTTGGCGATCACGTCTGCAAGCGGCGAGGGCGGCGCGCGGTCTGTGGGCTCGTGTCACGTGCGGCGCTCTAGCGCACTCTCGGCTCGCACGCAGAGAGACTGGGTGCATGCTTGGCGTGTGTTCCAGGGGCTGGCAAGGCTCGGGGCTTGGACAGGGGGTGGCGATGGATGGTGCTGCGTGTCGCGGACAAGGTTGGCGAGGCTAGTACTTCCTCTATCTCGGTGGCGACATGGGGGTGGCAATGGTGCTCTCGGCATGGTCACCATTAATGGCTATGCTTGCTCACAGTGGTGCTACTAGGGAGTGTAGAGTGAGCTATAGAGGGGACAAGGTTGGCCAAAATTACTGTTACTAATAGTGTTTGATGTTTTGTTATTTGCTGCAAACAAGGTGTTTGATGAAATGGCAGAAAGAAATTCAAATTTGTGGATTTGCTAGTTACATACAAGGGAGCCTTGGGTTAGTTGGATTGGTCAAGGGGCACTAGTTTGGTTGGGTTTTGAAAAGGTGTGATCTTCACATATAGTAAAGATTCAATTTTAAATTGTGATTTGAATGAGGTTGCCAAATGTTTCTGTAAGTTTGAAAGGTGGGCTTTGATTCACTTTTACTTGGTCTTGCAAGGGGTTAAAAGAAATGGAAAAGTTTCTGTTTGAAATCTTGGACTAGAAACACTCAAAGTGACCTAGTGAGCAAGATTGGCAAAAATGACCATTTGCCTTGTTTGATTTGTTTTTGATTTTCTCTTGATTTGTTTCTGCTTGGAAATGTTTTAGATGATGTTATTTTCATGTTTAAACCATTCCTTGCTATTTATGTTAATCACACAAGTCCATTCATGCATTCACAAAATCATCACATATACACATGCATTTATTTGGTTTTTATTTAATCAAATTTTTTGTTAACCCTAATTTTAGTGATTTGAATTTGATAATCATGATAAAGATTTTTGGGATGTTACAAACCTTCCCTCCTTAAACAAAATCTCGTCCCAAGATTTGAAAAAGAAGAAAAAAGATTACCTAGGATTTAAAGAGATCGGGAAACTCCGTCATGATGTGATCTTCTTGCTCCCAGGTAGCTTCTTCTTTAGTGTGGTTACTCCACTGAATCTTAAGAAACTTGATGCTTCGGGTTCTGGTGGTTCTGAAAGCTTCCTCCAAAATACGGATGGGTACTTCAGGATACGTGAGGTCATCATTGATCTCTATGGTCCGGTAATCAATGTTCTTGAAAACTTCGGTCTTCTCCAGAACTTCGAGGCATTTGTTAAGTAACGATATATGGAACACATTGTGCACGGCTGATATTTTAATTAAATAAAATGACTACAATGGCCTATGAGGCATTCTTTTATTACTTGATCATTATTTCTGCCAATAACCCTATATATTTTTATATATTCTGAAAGGTATGGTTAAATGTGATTTTTGAGAGTTGGAATCAACTCAAAAGCTTTTATGGTTGAATTTTGAAAAAAAATTGAATGCAGACAAGCTTCTGTCTTGTTATTTTTACCATGGGTGATCTACAAATCCAATTGGTTCGAATCCAACGGGCTTGGATTAAGAACTCCAGAACCTTTCTAACAAATTTGGTTTCATGCATTTTGGTTCAGTGAATCGAGCTGGGTTTATTTTTGAATCTAGGTACAGAACTGAGTTTGAAACTAAATGAATAAACCTATGTTTAAAATGTTGGGTCACGCTGGATGTTTAACCGGGCTAGCCCACTACGCACAGCGCGCGCGGGGGCTGGTTAAGTGAGCTACCCCACTCGTAAGTGAGACAGTGAGTGGCGAAGCAGTACGGGGTGATTAGGGTCATGCGATCTAACTCTAATCCTACGGCTCTGGTTCATCGTCCACGCCTAAACAGGACGCGGCGAGGTTGAACCCTAGTGCGGCCAGTGGAGGTCGACGAGGGCTCACCGGGGCTCCGACGATGGTCGGCGATGGGGGCGAACAATGAAGTCAACGACGGTGATCCTCCTGGTACCGATAGCTCCTCCTGGGGCGGCTCCAATTGACGGCGCCTCTCCTCCTCTGTAGTGGCAAACTCTGGTGAAATTTCGGCCACCTGGTGCTCGCCTTGCTCCGGGGGTGAGTGGGTGTGATCAGTGAGAGGTGGGGAGTGAGATGGTGTGAAGAGTTTGAGTTGGGAAGGCCTCTATTTATAGTGCATGAAGGGGACCGACGGGCGCGGTTGGAGCTCGTCGTGGTCGTCGGCATAGTGTGCTATTTGCATGGGCGACGATAGGGGCGGTGTGTTGCCTCCTAGCGAAGCTCAATGGCTTGATGGTGAGGCGTGGGCAGTGAGGAACGGTCGGAATGTCGTGGCGCTCTAGGCGGGTCCGACGGCAAGTTTAATGGTGCACAGCGTCTACGGTCCGTGCGGCAGCAAACAGGGTTGTCTGGCAGGGTGCTGGGGTGTCGGCGATCACGTCTGCAAGCGGCGAGGGCGGCGCGCGTTCTGTGGGCTCGTGTCACGTGCGGCGCTCTAGCGCACTCTCGGCTCGCACGCAGAGAGACTGGGTGCATGCTTGGCGTGTGTTCCAGGGGCTGGCAAGGCTCGGGGCTTGGACAGGGGGTGGCGATGGATGGTGCTGCGTGTCGTGGACAAGGTTGGTGAGGCTAGTACTTCCTCTATCTCGCTGGCGACATGGGGGTGGCAATGGTGCTCTTGGCATGGTCACCATTAATGGCTATGCTTGCTCACAGTGGTGCTACTAGGGAGTGTAGAGTGAGCTATAGAGGGGACAAGGTTGTCCAAAATTACTGTTACTAATAGTGTTTGATGTTTTGTTGTTTGCTGCAAACAAGGTGTTTGATGAAATGGCAGAAAGAAATTCAAATTTGTGGGTTTTCTAGTTACATACTAGGGAGCCTTGGGTTAGTTGGATTGGTCAAGGGGCACTAGTTTGGTTGGGTTTTGAAAAGGTGTGATCTTCACATATAGTAAAGATTCAAGTTTAAATTGTGATTTGAATGAGGTTGCCAACTGTTTTTGTAAGTTTGAAAGGTGGGCTTTGATTCACTTTTACTTGGTCTTGCAAGGGGTGAAAACAAATGGAAAAGTTTCTGTTTGAAATCTTGGACTAGAAACACTCAAAGTGACCTAGTGAGCAAGATTGGCAAAAATGACCATTTGCCTTGTTTGATTTGTTTTTGATTTTCTCTTGATTTGTTTCTGCTTGGAAATGTTTTAGATGATGTTATTTTCATCTTTAAACCATTCCTTGCTATTTATGTTAATCACACAAGTCCATTCATGCATTCACAAAATCATCACATACACACATGCATTCATTTGGTTTTTATTTAATCAAAAAAAAATTTAACCCTGATTTTAGTGATTTGAATTTGATAATCATGATAAAGATTTTTGGGATGTTACAAACCTTCCCTCCTTAAACAAAATCTCGTCCCAAGATTTGAAAAAGAAGAAAAAAGATTACCTAGGATTTAAAGAGATCGGGAAACTCCGTCATGATGTGATCTTCTTGCTCCCAGGTAGCTTCTTCTTCAGTGTGGTTACTCCACTGAATCTTAAGAAACTTGATGCTTCGGGTTCTGGTGGTTCTGAAAGCTTCCTCCAAAATACGGATGGGTACTTCAGGATACGTGAGGTCATCATTGATCTCTATGGTCCGGAAATCAATGTTCTTGAAAACTTCGGTCTTCTCCAGAACTTCGAGGCATTTGTTAAGTAACGATATATGGAACACATTGTGCACGGCTGATATTTTAATTAAATAAAATGACTACAATGTCCTATGAGGCATTCTTTTATTACTTGATCATTATTTCTGCCAATAACCCTATATATTTTTATATATTCTGAAAGGTATGGTTAAATGTGATTTTTGAGAGTTGGAATCAACTCAAAAGCTTTTATGGTTGAATTTTGAAAAAAATTGAATGCAGAAAAGCTTCTGCCTTGTTATTTTTACCATGGGTGATCTACAAATCCAATTGGTTCGAATCCAACGGGCTTGGATTAAGAACTCCAGAACCTTTCTAACAAATTTGGTTTCATGCATTTTGGTTCAGTGAATCTTGCTGGGTTTATTTTTGAATCTAGGTACAGAACTGAGTTTGAAACTAAATGAATAAACCTATGTTTAAAATGTTGGGTCACGCTGGATGTTTAACCGGGCTAGCCCACTACGCACAGCGCGCGCGGGGGCTGGTTAAGTGAGCTACCCCACTCGTAAGTGAGACAGTGAGTGGCGAAGCGGTACTTGGTGATTAGGGTCATGCGATCTAACTCTAATCCTACGGCTCTGGTTCATCGTCCACGCCTAAACAGGACGCGGCGAGGTTGAACCCTAGTGCGGCCAGTGGAGGTCGACGAGGGCTCACCGGGGCTCCGACGATGGTCGGCGATGGGGGCGAACAATGAAGTCAACGACGGTGATCCTTCTGGTACCGATAGCTCCTCCTGGGGCGGCTCCAATTGACGGCGCCTCTCCTCCTCTGTAGTGGCGAACTCTAGTGAAATTTCGGCCACCTGGTGCTCGCCTTGCTCCGGGGGTGAGTGGGTGTGATCAGTGAGAGGTGGGGAGTGAGATGGTGTGAAGAGTTTGAGTTGGGAAGGCCTCTATTTATAGTGCATGAAGCGGACCGACGGGCGCGGTTGGAGCTCGTCGTGGTCGTCGGCATAGTGTGCTATTTGCATGGGCGACGATAGGGGCGGTGTGTTGCCTCCTAGCGAAGCTCAATGGCTTGATGGTGAGGTGTGGGCAGTGAGGAACGGTCGGAATGTCGTGGCGCTCTGGGCGGGTCCGACGGCAAGTTTAATGGTGCACAGCGTCTACGGTCCGTGCGGCAGCGAACAGGGTTGTCTGGCAGGGTGCTGGGGTGTTGGCGATCACGTCTGCAAGCGGCGAGGGCGGCGCGCGGTCTGTGGGCTCGTGTCACGTGCGGCGCTCTAGCGCACTCTCGGCTCGCACGCAGAGAGACTGGGTGCATGCTTGGCGTGTGTTCCAGGGGCTGGCAAGGCTCGGGGCTTGGACAGGGGGTGGCGATGGATGGTGCTGCGTGTCGCGGACAAGGTTGGCGAGGCTAGTATTTCCTCTATCTCGCTGGCGACATGGGGGTGGCAATGGTGCTCTCGGCATGGTCACCATTAATGGCTATGCTTGCTCACAGTGGTGCTACTAGGGAGTGTAGAGTGAGCTATAGAGGGGACAAGGTTGTCCAAAATTACTATTACTAATAGTGTTTGATGTTTTGTTGTTTGCTGCAAACAAGGTGTTTGATGAAATGGCAGAAAGAAATTCAAATTTGTGGGTTTTCTAGTTACATACTAGGGAGCCTTGGGTTAGTTGGATTGGTCAAGGGGCACTAGTTTGGTTGGGTTTTGAAAAGGTGTGATCTTCACATATAGTAAAGATTCAATTTTAAATTGTGATTTGAATGAGGTTGCCAACTGTTTTTGTAAGTTTGAAAGGTGGGCTTTGATTCACTTTTACTTGGTATTGCAAGGGGTGAAAACAAATGGAAAAGTTTCTGTTTGAAATCTTGGACTAGAAACACTCAAAGTGACCTAGTGAGCAAGATTGGCAAAAATGACCATTTGCCTTGTTTGATTTGTTTTTGATTTTCTCTTGATTTGTTTCTGCTTGGAAATGTTTTAGATGATGTTATTTTCATCTTTAAACCATTCCTTGCTATTTATGTTAATCACACAAGTCCATTCATGCATTCACAAAATCATCACATACACACATGCATTCATTTGGTTTTTATTTAATCAAAAAAAAAATTTAACCCTGATTTTAGTGATTTGAATTTGATAATCATGATCAAGATTTTTGGGATGTTACAAACCTTCCCTCCTTAAACAAAATCTCGTCCCAAGATTTGAAAAAGAAGAAAAAAGATTACCTAGGATTTAAAGAGATCGGAAAACTCCGTCATGATGTGATCTTCTTGCTCCCAGGTAGCTTCTTCTTCAGTGTGGTTACTCCACTGAATCTTAAGAAACTTGATGCTTCGGGTTCTGGTGGTTCTGAAATCTTCCTCCAAAATATGGATGGGTACTTCAGGATATGTCATGTCATCATTGATCTCTATGGTCCGGTGATCAATGTTCTTGAAAACTTCGGTCTTCTCTAGAACTTCGAGGCATTTGCAAAGTAACGATATATGGAACACATTGTGCACGGCTGATATTTCCTCTGGCAATTCCAATTGATATGATACTTCTCGTCGACGATTCAGAATCTTGAAGGGTCCGATATACCTGGGGGCTAACTTTTCTTTGAGCTGGAAATGCTGCATTCCCTTCAAAGGAGACACTTTGAGATACACAAAAACTCCGATATTGAAAGCGAGGTCTCGACGTCTCTTGTCGGCATAACTCTTCTGTCTTGAATGGGTGGTCTTGAGGTGCTCACGGATCTTGTGAACTTTCTCTTCTGCTTCTCGTAGGATGTCGGGTCCAAAGATCTGACTCTCTCCTACTTCTGACCAATTCAAAGGGGTACGACACTTCCTTCCATACATGAATTCAAATGGGGCCATTTGCAAACTAGCTTGATTACTGTTGTTGTATGAAAATTCTGCGAAAGGCAGACAGTCTTCCCATTTAGATCTATACTCTAGCACATAGGCTCTCAACATATCTTCGAGTATTTGATTTACTTGCTCCGTTTGTCCATCGGTTTGAGGGTGATACGCTGTGCTGAAATATAGTCGGGTTCCTAAACCTCTTGGACTTTCTTCCAGAATCGCGAGGTAAACTGGGTTCCTCGATCTGATACGATGTTCTTGGGGACTCCGTGCAAACTGATGATTCTAGCGATATATAACTCTGCTAGATTCAAACTCTGGTATGTGGTCTTGACTGGTAAGAAATGGCCTACCTTGGACAATCTGTAGACTATGACCCAAATAGAGTCATTTCCCCTACTAGAAGTATGCAAACTAGTGATAAATTCCATTCCAACTGAATCCCATTTCCATTCCGGAATCTGCAATGGTTGCAACAGTCCTGCGGGTCGCTGATGTCCCACCTTGACTCTCTGACAAATGTCACACTTGGCAATATAGCTTCCTATTTCTCTCTTCATCTTATGCCACCAAAATTGCTCCATCAAATCCTGATACATCTTTGTTCCTCTGGGGTGGATAGAATAAAGAGTATCATGGGCCTCCTTCAAAATAACTTATTTCAATTCTGAATCTGCTAGTACGCAGAGACGTCCTTTGTACCACAACACTCCTTCTTCATCCTCAATGAATCCGGGTATTTTGCATGTAGCAATACGATATTTGATTCCGTCGATAGTAGCATTTCCTTTCTGCGCCTCCTTGATCTGACTGATCAAAGTGGGTTGAAGTTCGATGCTAGCCAAAAATACTTCACTTACTAATTCCATTCTAAAATCTTCCATCTCTTTGTGGAAACTTGGTTTCTCCTTTAGAATCATGGAGTTCAAGCGGCACGACAATCTGCTAAGGGCATCTACTACCACATTGGCTTTACCGGGGTGATAGTGAATGTCCAGATCATAGTCCTTGATTACCTCAATCCATCTTCTCTGCCTCATATTCAGCTCCTATTGAGTGAATATATACTTCAGGCTCTTGTGATCCGAATAAATCTAACAACGGTTTCCCATAAGATAATTCCTCCATGTCTTTAGGGCTAGAACTACGGCTGCTAGTTCAAGGTCATGGGTTGGATAATTCTGTTCATGTTGCTTCAGTTGTCGGGATAGATAATTTATAACTTTTCCTTCTTGCATCAACACACATCCTAGACCGATCTTGAATGCGTCACAATACACATCAAAGGGCTTCGTGATATCCGGAATGATCAATATTGGGGCTAAAATCAATCTCCTCTTGAGTTCTTGAAAACTCGCTTCACATTTGTCCGTCCGTTTAAACTTCTTGTCCTTCTTCAACAATTGGGTCATGGGTCTAGCGATACTCAAGAATCCTTCTACGAACTTGCAGTAGTATCCCGCTAATCCGAGAAATGAACGAACTTGGGTTTGGGTGGTTGGGGCTTGCCAATCTTCAACATCCTTCACCTTTGCAGGGTCGACGGAAGTTCCTCCGGCTGACACAATATGTCTAAGGAATCCTACCTCCTATAACCAGAATTCACATTTGCTAAAGTTGGCATACAACATTTGTCCGTCCGTTTAAACTGCTTGTACTTCTTCAACAATTGGGTCATGGGTCTAGCGATACTCAAGAATCCTTCTACGAACTTGTGGTAGTATCCTGCTAATCCGAGAAATGAACGAACTTGGGTTTGGGTGGTTGGGGCTTGCCAATATTCAACATCCTTCACCTTTGCAGGGTCGACGGCAATTCCTCCGGCTGACACAATATGTTTGAGGAATCCTACCTCCTGTAACAATAATTCACATTTGCTAAACTTGGCATACAGCTGATGCTCTCTAAGGGTTCCAAGAATGGTCCTTAGGTGTATCTCATATTCTTTTTCTGATTTGGAATAAATCAGAATGTCATCTATGAAAACAACGACAAACTTATCCAGGAAGTCCATAAAAATCTTATTCATGAGGTTCATGAAATAAGCGGGGGTATTGGTTAATCCAAAAGACATGACAATATACTCATATAATCCATATCTGGTGGTGAAGGCAGTCTTTGGAATATCCTCTGCGCGAATCTTGAGTTGACGATAGCCAGTTCTAAGATCAATCTTAGAAAACACTTTGGCATCGGTCAACTAGTCAAACAGGTCTTCTATCTTGGGCAATGGGTACTTGTTCTTGATGGTGACATCATTCAACTTCCGATAATCCATACACAAACAGTTAACTCCATCTTTCTTGTCCACAAACAAAACAGGTGATCTCCATGGTGATGCACTTGGTTGGATCAATCCTATCTCCAATATATCAACCAGTTTCTTATTTAGCTCCAATAATTCCGACGGGTTCATACTATATGGTCTCTGGGCTATGGGTCCGATTTCGGGGATTAGTTCAATGATAAACTCGATATCCCGATCTGGGGGCATACCAGGAAAAACATGTAGAAATACATCGGGGTATTCACAGACTATTCGGACTTGGTCAATGGTTGGCTGGGCTATACTCTTGTTGCACTTGAATTGACGGGGCAAGGTTTCAGATATATGCTCGACTGATATTCCGGCTATACTGGTCATGGTTATGGCTTTATTGGCACAGTCGATTAATCCTTTATGTTTGGACATCCAATCCATTCCTAGTACTACTTCCAAACCTCCAGTTCCGAGTACTATTAGATTAGCATAAAAATCTATGCCATGGATTTAGATAGGGACGGCTTTGCAAATTTGTCTAGCTTTGGTGGTTGAACCAGGTATTTGAACTATCATAACATGCTTCAATTTGGTGGGTTGAATCTTACTAGTGCATGCAAATTCTTCAGTAACAAATCAGTGCGATTCTCAAGAATCAAACAACACTCCTGCTAGTACTGAGCTAACAGAAAACATACCAAGCACGACATATGGCGCTTCCTGGGCTTCTTCAGCATGCATGAGAAAGAGACGACCGTTGCGGTTGAGTGAATTCCCTGGGGCAAACCTTCTTATAGGTTGAACACGACGCTGATGTTGAGCTGGGGCATTTGCATTGGGGGCTGCGGCAATCTTCTTGGGGCACTCATTGGAGTAGTGACCTTTGGTTCCACATTCATAACAAGTCACCTGGGACTTTTTCTTTGCTGCAACAGGCACAACATTGCTTCCAGTCCTTGGGGAAGTGTTGGTGTTGGTGGCGGCATTGTTGTTGTTGAACTTAGGTGGTGCACGGTTCGAATTATTGGGGTTGCCGGGGTTGCTGTGATTTCCTCCGGGCCTTGGGTTTCTACGGTTGGGATAGGTCGGATGGTTCATCGGGGGTCTGTTGGTTCTTGGGACAAATCCTGGAGATGGATTGGGGCAATACTTTGGTGTATGATGGGTTCCTGGTTGATGAATCATGCGACGCTTGCGGTTCTCATTAGCTTGGTTGATGTTTCCTTCCATCTGAATGGCGGAATCCACTGAGGCTTCAATATCCGCAAATGGAATATTGACTAACAATGTCTGCATCTCATCATGCAAACCATTCAGGAATCTTTCCTTCTTCTTTGCTTTAGTATCTATCTCATCCGGTGCATACCTAGATTAGATCCATGGTTTTCCTGATTTCCAAGGCCTTGATTGTTGTTTGCCATCTGAGCAATCTGTTGTAGGGTGGCTACGTTGGCTTGGCGTTCGGCTCTTTCAGCTTCGCGGTCAGACACCGACATTTGCAAGAGTTGCAACATTGGGTCTGGGATGAAGTGCTTCCTCCGCGAGGCATCTGAAGATTGAGATAGATCATGAGAAAAGAGGGAAATTTCTAAGGTTCAGGTTTTTGGGTTTGAAAAGTTTTCAAAGTTTGACTCAGGTTTTTCTAGCAACTTGATTTTCATTCATTCATAACACACGATACAAACACACACCACAACAAAGGAAAACATATGGTTTTAAGAACCATTATGGGAAACTACGATACAGTGGGACCGAATACAACTCACAAACGCTAGTGCTCAAGTGATACTACTCCTTGGAGTCAGTGTCCTCATCATCATCATCATCGATGAAGGCAAAGTCATCCTCATCGGTGAAGGAGTCCATGGCCTGATCCTCCAGAAAGTCATCATCATCACTAAGATAGGAGTAGGGGTCTCCACGAAGGTCTTCTCCTGCATTCTCTCTCTCCTCCAACTGCATATCTCTCTCATGGATGGTCTCCTCCAAATCCGTGATCCGGTGGCTAAGACATGCAATGATGTGCTCCTTCTTGTCGAGCTGACGGCGACGAGACTGGCGATCCTTCACTAGCATGGCAATGGCCTGATCCTTCTTGGCGGTGATAGCGTACTTGTGGTTGGCGTAGGAGCGGGCATTGTCCAACTCTTCTGACGGTCATACATCATGACGCTGAGGTGGTCCAATTGACTCTTCAGCTCGTGGTGATATGGGGCCTCCAGTGGCTGTCCCATAACATCACGCCTTGGGTAAAACTCAAAGCGGGTACCCTTGATCTGATTGATACTCAGCCCACACAGATGGGCAAGAGCTTCCTGCATGGCCCTGGCAAGTCCATCGAGCCAGTTGTTCTCTCTCAAGGTGAACTTGAATTCCCTCTGCGGTTGGGGCTTCAATCTTTCCCCGGATACTTGCAACAACTAGCCACTACAAATCATTTCCTTCCTGATCATTGAGCTGAGCTCCGAAGAACTGGGGGTGCGGATGCTCTAGCATATCTGCCAGCTGGTCCAAGTCACGCTCAAAGATGAGGTCTCCTCCATTCCCCAACTGATAAAACTTGCTATACTTCACGTCCATGTATAAGAATATAGGATGAGTAAGTTAGTGGACTGATCAAGTTTGTCAAATTTTATGTAACTTTGCAAGAATTTTTGGAGGAACATGAATTTTCATGAAAGAGTCTGAGTGATAAGAAGGAGAATAAGTTTTCATAAATACTCACTTCTTTGGTTTTGAATCTAAGTTTTTGATTCAAACGTCCATTCTAAACTAGGGTCTCCTATGGTCAGGATGGATCTGATACCAACTTGTCAACACCCGGATTTTTAATCCCAGATGCCTGTTATACCATACATCACAATCCCAGGATTACCATTTTTGTGAGACATAACAGATTGGATATCACAGTACATCATCCATTACAAACCACACATAAGGTCTTACACAAATAAGGATCTCATGATCCAGTCTTAATACAATTCAAGAAGCGGAATAACGTAATACTAACGATAGCGTAGGCGAAGCTCCATCTTCATGGTCACAGGCAATGCTGACGATGGGATCTGATCCTAGTTGTTGTAACCTTCCTGCTATCCGTCTTCCTGATACTCCTCTTCATAGTTTGGCCACGGGAATAGCCAGGGACAAATCTATGAGTACTATTTAAGTACTCGCAAACTAATACTAACAAGTGAAGTGGTTTTGGAATAGGATATACTAAGCTCTAGGGATGTTTTGCAAAAAGCCAGATTTACCTCTACTGAGTTCAAAAGCAAAGACAGCTAGTTGAAAATTTTACAACACCTAAGTGGGAACTTGTATTTCATGTCACAACTCTGTTGTGGTCAAGTCAAAGTCACAAATCATTTCACAAGTCATTTTGAAAACGTCTGATGACAGAACAGTATGGCCACTCCAACTGTCCATAACCGCGGGCGCGGCTATTCGAATAGTTTGACACTCTACAAAGATTGTACACTTCCACCATAACATTCGATACATCCATCAGGAACAATCCTAAATTCACCACACCCTGTCTGCGGATAATCAATCCTAACCTTTCAATTACACGCCCTAGTATAGGAACCTCTCCTGTCAGTTTGGCCTCCCAAACATGACCAACTGTCATCTTGGGTACTGCACAGGTGTACAATCTTCACAAGGTAGCCTCAGCTCAGACCTTGGCCGCAAGGGAACCCATACTAAGGTATATAAATTTTTAGTCAAGCCCTACCCAAATTTCGGGTATTGTGGTTGTACGATAAAATTGGAATGGTATCGCATCCAAACAACCATCAGTTTTTTAAAGGGCTAAGGCTCATGCCTTAACATTTTCAATCATCAAAATCATCTGGTGTTCACGAACACATGTCAAAACATTTCAATAGAATGACTCATAATTCCAAGGTTTTCATAACCATTTTCACCAAGTATTCCCATCTAAAGTTGATCAAATTTTAAGCTTAGCACTAGCATCTACAAGTGGTGGTAAATACTAATGAGGGGTGGTAAACAATTGGATCTTATCTAAGTTCAATCTCATGCCTCAATATGACATCAAGATTATCTAGCTTAGGCCAAATTTTATGCTCTTTATGCTACCTTTAAATATGTTTCTGAAATCTACAAGTCACGAAGTAAACTCTAAGAGAAAGCTTTAATAAAGAAGTAAAAGAATTAAGCTTGCAAATAAAATTGGGATTTGGTATCATCAAGTGGGTATAATCACATATGCTTAAGGCATATAGTTGGCATAGTAACAAGCAAGTTTTAGCTTGCCAAGTCAACTAGGAGTATTAGGCTTGCCTTGTGCAGAGCAGTGGTTCAAGTTTTCCTCGGCTTCCTCCTCGTAGTATCCTCCTTCCTCCTCGTATCCTTGGTCGGCACTAGCGTCTATAAATAAATACGAGGTACACAATCACCAAACAATACTTAACTATTTCTATTTATCACACAAAGGTTCACACTAGACGATCTAGCATCATCACTAACATTACAAAGATTAAATCACTTGTCTCATTTATTTTATTTTGGAAAACTGACTTCTACTCATTGAAAAACTACTTAAGATTTAATATTCTCCAACTAAAACATGGGATCATGTTGACACATGTCATCACCACATATTTCAGTACTTTGGAATGTGATTTAAAGTGGTGTCTCAATTTAATAAGGTTTAACCTTTTTATTTTAATTAAATAAAATGACTAGAATGGCCTATGAGGCATTCTTTTATTACTTGATCATTATTTCTGCCAATAACCCTATATATTTTTATATATTCTGAAAGGTATGGTTAAATGTGATTTTTGAGAGTTGGAATCAACTCAAAATTTTTTATGGTTGAATTTTAAAAAATGTTTGAATGAAGAAAAGCTTCTGCCTAGTTATTTTTACCATGGGTGATCTACAAATCCAATTGGTTCAAATCCAACGGGCTTGCATTAAGCACTCCAGAACCTTTATAAAAAAAATGGTTTCATGCATTTTGGTTTAGTGAATCGATCTGGGTTGATTTTTGAATCTAGGTACAAAACTGAGTTTGAAACTAAATGAATAAACCTAAGTTTGAAATGCTGGGTCGCGCGGGATGTTTAACTGGGCTGGGCCGCTATGCACAGCGCGCCAGTGGGGGTCGACGGGGGCTCACCGGTGCTCCGGCGATGGTCGGCGATGGGGGCGAACGACAAAGTCGATGACGGCGATCCTCCTGGTACCGGCAGCTCCTCCTGGGCTGGCTCCAATCGACAGCGCCTCTCCTCCTCTATAGCAGCGAACTCCGGTGAAATTCCGGCCACCTGATGCTCGCCTTGCTCCGGGGGTGAGTGGGTGTGATCAGTGAGAGGTGGGGAGTGAGATGGTGTGAAGAGTTTGAGCTGGGAAGGTCTCTATTTATAGTGCCTGAAGGGGACCGACGGGCGCGGTTGGAGCTCGTTGTGGTCGTCGGCACATCGTGCTATTGGCATGGGCAATTATAGGGGCGGTGCGTTGCCTCCTGGCGAAACTCAACGGCTTCATGGCGAGGCGTGGGGCGGTGAGGAACGGTCGGAACGTCGCGGCACTCTGGACGGGTTCGACGGCAAGTTTAATGGCGCACAACGTCTATGTTCTGTGCGGTGGCGAACGGGGTTGTCTGGCAGGGTGCTGGTGTGATAGCGATCACGTCTGCAAGCGGAGAGGGCGGCGCGCGGTCTGTGGGCTCGTGTCGCGTGCGGCGCTCTGGCACGCTCTCGTCTCGCACGCAGAGAGACTGGGCGCGTGCTTGGCGTGTGGTCCAGGGGCTGGCAAGGCTCGGGCTTGGACAGGGGGTGGCATTGGACGGTGTTGCGTGTCTCGGACAAGGTTGGCGAGGCTAGTGCTTCCTCTAGATCGCTGGCGACATGGGGGTGGCAATGGTGCTCTCGGCATGGTCACCATTGATGGCTATGCTTGCTCACAGTGGTGCTAAAGCTAGTTAGATTAGTTTGATCAGCTATTGAGAGTGTAGAGTGAGCTAGAGAGGGGACAAGGTTAGCCAAAATTACTGCTACTAATAGTGTTTGATGTTTTGTTGTTTGATGCAAACAAGGTGTTTGATAAAATGGTCGAAGGAAATTCAAATTCAAATTTTGGATTCAAACTTGTTGGGTTTGCTAGTTACATACTACGGAGTCTTGGGTTAGTTGGATTGGTCAAGGGGCACTGGTTTGGTTGGGTTTTGAAAAGGTGTGATCTTCACATATGGTAAAGATTCAATTTTAAATTGTGATTTGAATGAGGTTTCCAAATGTTTCTGTAAGTTTGAAAGGTGATCTTTGATTCACTTTTACTTGGTCTTACAAGGGGTGAAAAGAAATGGAAAAGTTTCTGTTTGAAATCTTGGACTAGAAACACTCAAAGTGACCTAGTGAGCAAGATTGGCAAAAATGACCATTTGCCTTATTTAATTTGTTTTTGATTTTATCTTGATTTGTTTCTGCTTGGAAATGTTTTAGATGATGTTCTTTTCATCATTAAACCATTCCTTGCTATTTAGGTTAATCACACAAGTCCATTCATGCATTCAAAAAATCATCACATACACACATGCATTCATTTAGTTTTTATTTAATCAAAGTTTTTGTTAACCCTAATTTTAGTGATTTGAATTTGATAATCGTGATCAAGATTTTTGGGATGTTACACTGCACGTTCCTCAGCTGCACGATCTTTCCGGAAGTAAACTTCAGATCCACCGTGCTAACACCACGAACAGAAGCATGTGATCCATTCCCCATTAGGACGGATGAATCCCGAGCAACCTAATAAGATGTTAACATAGAGATTTCAGCACACACATGAACATTAGCACCCATATCAATCCACCGACATGGTGATTGAAATACTGAAAGAATAGTAAATAAATTACCGTGCCCATCAGTGCACGACGTTGACAGTCTTCCCACCTTTACCTCTGTGATCTGCACGATCTGGGCAGTCCTTGGAAAAGTGGCCAAGCTCTCCACATGAATAACAATATAGCTTGGCCTTGTTCGAATTTTTCTTCTTCTTGAAGGTTGTAGTCTTTTCAGGCTTGTTAAACAAGGGCTTATAGTTCCCTTTGTTCTTGCCGAAGGTCTTCTTATGCTCCATGTAGGCGCTAGACTGACCCTCGCCTCCTCTCTCAGTAGTGTCATTAGCCCGAGCCTTCTCCTCAACATCAAGAGACGCTATCTGGTTTTCAACTGATATCTCCTGTCCCTTTTGTTTGAGAGTTGTGGCGAAGTTCCTCCACGAAGAAGGCAACTTTGCAATAATGCACCCAGCCACAAACTTGTCGGGTAAGATACACTTGAGGATTTCAAGCTCCTTGGCGAAGCACTGTATCTCATGAGCTTGCTCAACTACAGAACGGTTGTTAACCATCCTATAATCATGAAAGTTCTCCATGATGTACAGCTCACTGCCAGCATCTGCTACACCGAACTTAGCGTTTAGTGCCTCCCAGAGCTCTTTTCCATCTTTGATGTGCATATACACATCAAAAAGCTTGTTTTCAAGAACACTTAGAACGCATCCCACAAAGGCTAGATTGGTTTCCTTGAACTTGTTCTAAACCTCGTCAGATATAGTTCCTTCAGGTAAACCCTCACTAGCCTCGAATACTTTCAGAGCTTGCAGCCAAAAGGTGGTCTTGTACTGCCACCTCTTAAAATGAACACCAGTAAACTTTTCCAGCTTCATATCATCGGTCAAGTGTCCCATGTTTAATTCTGGAAATTGCCTATCATAGGGTTTTTTGGATTGTTGGATTATTAGGCATGATTTCCACAATTAATTCTAGAATAAAAATCATGACAACAGTAGCTACAATCACGTAAACCTCTAACATACTAGATGTATTGATCAACATGAATAGTAGCATATTATATGCACTAACAGCCATAGTAACACAACAGATCTGATGACGGTGTACGTACTGATCGGTTGTCGATGTAGTCGCCGTTGATGTAGTAGCCTGTCGAAGAAGTCGGCGTTGAAGACGACACGCACGAGATCCGGCTTGACGACCGGGAAGACGCGCCATGATGACGAACTTGAGCGGTCGCGCGGAGCACTTCCCAAAAACCTTATTCAACCTCTCCCGTATAGGATCACAAAGGCGAGTGGTTCCGAAGACCTGCTCTCCCGACCGCCGGTGCACGCCGGCAAGCAGGATGGAGTAGACTACGGTGGCGGCGCAAGTAGAGAGGATGGCAAAACCCTAGATTGGTTTTCGGTGTCGTACGTTGTGGTAGCCGCACAGGCGTTTACATAGAGCGGCTCGGAAATCCCGTACATGACACAAAGTGGACCAATCCCACATCGCACGCGTTTGGGTCGGTTGCAAATAGCCCATGATCCGGGAGCGACCCAAATCCACTAACTGTTGACACGTCTGTCTAACCGCACACATTTTTCTGAGAAGCAAAATAAAGCTTGGCTCGGCGAGATTCCCGCAACCCATGGCGCGCGTCGTGAAGAGACGAGGCCAGCGCGCGTGCGAGCGGCGGCCTCATCGGAGAAGGAGCACGCGTGTAGCTCTCTTATTGTCACTCACTTACAAAGTGGTGCAACACTCCACCTTATAAGTTGGTGCAACTCTCCTTCAACTTTCCATGTGGGACTAAACTTTAGCTCCCACATCTCTTGCCACACACATGTGACATGACACCAACTTGGGCCAAATCACATATAGGCTTCCACATACTTGGGCTTTGAGATATAGGGAAAATCTGAAATCACACATGGGTCTAATGATTTAGACCATTATTTCTAACACATGTGTGGCCACCTGTGGAGGGGGGAGGACACAGACGCTCTGACCAGCAAGAAGGATACGGGATGTGTCGACCTGCTTTTACGGCCCTCGCCCACGCGCATGGTTTCCTTGGCCGTAGCAGAGTGTCGCCGAGGGCAAGCGAGGCGAGCACGGCCGCGGTTGCTCCTGGTGCTGGATTCCATGGTCATGGTCATGGACTCCATGTCGAGGTCTTTTGTTTTTCGAAAAGGGGATAACATCACGTCCTCTGCATCGAACGATGCATATAGCCTTTATTAACACCAGGTTAAGGTATATAGGGCATTTTTTCCTTAATTATTATTTTGGTTAACATTGACACCAAAGTTAAAGTGTGGAATAATGTTACCTACAAGGGGTTGCACAGATTTTAGTTCACAAGTGATGATGAAAGGTGATAGGAGACCACCCCATTTGTTATTCAAGAGAAGAGTTGGTGTTTTTGTTGTATTTCTATCTTTTCATGTTTGAGTCAAATAGGAGACACCGCACTATGAAGATCGAGGGGCGGTATCGATGAGCCCTTGGGGGATGCCAAAATACCCTATACACATCCTAACACCACATATCCATCACACTCACTAGAGGAGAGCATAGGAAGAAGGAGAAAATGTTGAGTTTGAGGGTTTCTACAAAACCAGCAGGCAATCCGGTGTCCCTAGATATGCCGTTAGAATGAGTCGTGGGCTGCTAGTTTTGATAACTCCCATATCAAACGGCTAGTCACAAAAGTATTTTGGTGGGGCGCTGGCTCATCCGGCCTAGCGTTGGTTCCCTTTGGTGCAGAGGCCGGCTCGCCCGTTGTGCTGTCGGCTCGTCTGGCGCACGGTCCGCGCCACCGTACATACTGCCGGTTTGGTCACAAAAACCGCCAAACGGCAAATTTTCTTTCTTGGACTATATATATATCTTTTCTTCCTCATTGAGGAGGTTAGGTCAACCATTCATATTCATTCTTTGAGCTCTCTCTCTCTCTCACTACTTTGTTGAAGCACCAAATTTTGAGGATCTCCCTGTAGGGTTCGAAGCATGGAATTTTTTTTATCACATGAACACACACAAGCAAAGATCTATCTATTAGATTTAAGCAACGAGTAGAGTACTAACCCTCGAAGATCCAAAGTGGTTAACTAGATCGGATTCTCGTGGGTGATGTAGTTGTTCACTTGCCGATATCAAGATCATGTAAACAATCCTTCCGGCGCCGTGTTCAAGCAGCGCTCCCACAGTCAGTCACACGTTCGGTACCCGATGAAGACCTTCCTCTCCCTTGTTCCAGCAGGCAGCGTTGGTTGTAGATCTCTCCTCATGATTCCGGCAGCACGACGGCGTGGTGTCGGAAGTAGAGGGGAAATCCCGCAGGGCTTCGCCTAAGCTGGAGCGGGTATGGTGGATTAGAGAGAGATCCTCGGGGCTAGAGTTTAAACGCCAAGGGAGTAGGGCATCCTGTAGCTAGGGTTTAGACTAGACGGCGGTCATGATTTCTAGGAGAGCTAGGGTGCCGGCAGCAGGAGGGGCTACAGCCTAGGGTTTAGAGGGGGTAGCTAGGTGCAAGGTGTAGGGAGAGGGGCGGCCCCTCCCTTTCTTTTATAGGTGGGAAGGGCGGCTACGGCTAGTCATGTCCTCCCCAACTCCTTTGATGGCCGGCGGCTTGGTGGAGGAAAGGCAAACCTTCTCTGCCAAGGTTTCCTTTCCTTCCACCACTAGGTAATCATGTTGGGATTTGACTTTTTCAAATTGGCGTTTGACTTTCAAACTAGAGTTTGATTTCTCTCTTCCATTGCCCAGCCAAGTGACCTAGTACATGATGCAACCATTCCACTTTGTCATGACACATCCATGTACCCTTCCCACTCCGGATCGGTGGACCTTCTAGACCCTTCTCGAACATTCCAGTGAAAATACCGAAACCATTCCCGAACTCTAGAATTGGACTTTCCTTATATGAATCTGATTCTCTGGACCATTCCGGATCTCCTCGTGATATTCCGGATCCCATCCGAGACTCCGAATAACATTAGGTATGTTTACTCACATTCCATATCTACTAAACAACATCGAATCCTTAAGTGTGTCTCCCTACTGTTCGCGAATTATACATACATGATTGAGACTGTTCTCCGATCAATAACCAATAGAGGAATCTGAAAATTCATACGGCTCCCACATATTTCTATGATTACTTTGTTATTGAATGAATCATTTACATACGGTACCAATTTCCCTTTGTTGCGTGATACTTTACTTATCCGAGGTTTTATCGTCGGTATTTCTGTATACCTTGTTCAACCTCTTTATCGATAATTACTCTTTACTCATTCCTGTGATATCTGATCCCTTGTGAGATAGTCACATGCTTGCAAGCCAATTGGATGACATTCCACCGAGAGGTCCCAGAGTATATCTATCCGTCATATGGATGGACAAATCCCACTTTTGATCCATGTTCCTCAACACATACTTTCTTAATACTCAATGCCACCTTTATAACCACCCAGTAATGAAGTGGTGTTTGATGGCATCAAAGTATCCATCCGATGATAGTGATTAACATGATCTCATGGTCGGATGATTTAGGTTACTATGTATTGAAAGCTTATAGCAAGTGAACTATTTATGTGACTTGATCTTATGCTACGCTTAACTATAGGAGTATGTCCATCACATTATTCTACTAATGATATGACCTTATTGTTAATAACATCTCAATGTTCATGATTAGGAAACCATGATCATATATTAACCAACAAGATAGTTTAACAAGAGGCTTTACTAGGGACTCTTATATGTTTACAAATCACACAAGTATTATTGTTTCTGGTTAATAAAATTATAGCATGGGATGTAAACATTTATCATAAATAGAAATATATGAAAATAACCACTTTATCATTGCCTCTTGGGCATATCTCCAACAATCTCCCACTTGCACTAGAGTTAATAATCTAGGTTCAAACCTTTGTGTATTCAACACCTATGGCTTTCTGGTGTTGTACATACACTATTTTCGGTGACCCAGCATACCACTGCATGTGTAGTACACTATAGTCGTTGACATGACATCCATAGAACACCGTTCTGTAAATATCACATCCCTTAGAGTGGTACAACAGAAACATTGCGGGTCCATATTACAAACATTCACACATTATTATTATTATTACAATACCAGAAGTTCGAGACTTCAAAAGAATTCAACTTACAAACCAAAATATAAAGTGTTTCAGCGGAATTTAAAAGTAGCAACTCCAACTAGGAGTTGAGCTCAGCAGCTTATTGTATAGAGCTCATGCTGCTCGGCTCCGTCGGTTACTACTAACTAGGATGCTTAGTTGGACTCGTTATCATCGACACCATAGCGGATTTCGTAATCCACTCCTTCAACACCAATCCTCGGAGAACACATCTTCTTGACATTCGGCTGCATACATTGGCACGTCCTCGGGATCCTCAGAGTCTAAGCAAGGGATCAAAGGAAAGGATGAGTAACAGCTTTACCCAACAAGTTCATTATATGCAAGGTGGGAAGTTTGATGCTCTAACTACCACCTCGGACTATAAGTCCTTGGCACTATGCAGTTTTTGTAAATCTTTCTTCAAAGATTGATTTTATTATGAAAATCTATGACCATCAGCCTTCACAGGTTGACCAGAAATTTCATGGAGTTCCTTTCCTGCCGTGTTCGCAGCTCCTTCCCGGAACAGGGAGTAACAAGTTACAATTCTTACACTCTGTAGAGGTGCATTAATTTACCCATGAGAGATCAACTCCTTGTTGCACAACCGGGCGTACTTTCCCATCCACAATTTCGTGATGTGGGGCCTAGTAGTTGGTCCAAGCCAATCACTGCCCCCTTCGCGACCTCGCATGCCTCCTTGGTGTACACCATGCCCACATATTGAATTACGGCAATGGTTTGTACATACCGTTAGATGCCAGAACTATCGTGGGACGTTGAGGGTTCCCACCCATATGCTGCATATCCTCTACGAAGTACCAATTAATATGCATGCTACGAGGATAAAAGCCACGACCTGCACATCCGGCTTCATGCGAGAGGAAGAAGATACAGCTGACTTCTCTGTCCCATTCCAAATCTCATGGCTAACGCGTAATATACGGGCTAGAATCACTGATGTCATGGGTTATTAAGTCCCTAATTGATCATCATTGTTGCAACTAGAACCCTAAGTTCTATTGCTCCATTATATCATCACTTAGTATGATAGCTAAGGTTTATTATCTTGAGAAAATAATCTTTTCTTTTTCTATAATATAGATGATAACACACAATTTTTAAATACTTTGATAAAGACTTTTCAAAGGACATGAGCACATGATGAACTTGCCTTGTGATTGCAAGGTAGTGAAGTCGGATGCTTGCACTTGACCTTGAGCTTCTATGTCTACCAAACATCATTATTGCCCTGTAAGGACAATATTTAAAGAAGCAAAATGATTATGCAAAGTAATGTAATGCATTATTTATTTTTGTATATTCTCCCCCATTATTTAAATTATAAAAATTATTTTAATAATAAAGAATTTATAAATATTAATTTTTAATATTTATTGAATATTGTATTTTTTATTTTATTTCAATTTATTTGCATTTTATTTACTTAATAATTCCTTTAAGAATTATTATTAAAAACCAAAAATTGATATTAAATATTTGTTTAGTAATTTTTTTAAATACTACAATATTAATATATAATGAAAGTGATTTTTATTTATTTTTACCATCTTTCAATAATTTTGTAAAATTCCATAAGGAATATATATTAAAAAATTCTTAATAAAATTTATATGTCTAAAATTTTATTTTTTAATTTATTTAGATAGATTGAATTATTTTGAATCCAAAAAAATTTATTTATAATTTTTGGATATTTATTTGATTTTCTAGAATTTATTTAAATTCAATGGCATTTTGGTCTTTTCTTAATTATTAAAATTTTCCTTGGGTGATTGGGCTAGCCTTGTTGGGATGATTGGGCCGTTCTGGCCCAAGTGGTTATGACCAAAAGGGCTCCCCGAAGTGGTTCTGGCCCTATCGGCCCACCCACTCTGTCTCTCTCTCTCGACCTCTTCTCTTCTCCTCCTCGACCCCGTGGTCGACGGCGCCGCCGCCGTGCGCCACTTGCCGCTGTGATCCTCCCTGCCACTGCCGTGGTGCAGGGCGAGGTTGTCGACCACGCTCGATCCTAGGGCCTTTCTATGGCCAGGCTAGCCCCCTTCCCGAACCCTAGGGTTTGGGAATGGTGTTGCTACCATCGCGGCGGATCCTCCCGTGGTGAGGTGCGGTGCTCGTACGTTGTTGTGGCCGTCGCCATGGCTGGTGCGGGTTGCAGCGCCCTCTGGGGTGCTCCCCGTGCCGCCGCGAGCACGTCGGCCATTCTTCTTCCTCTTCAATTCGCCAGCAAGGACCCCAGTGAGTTGTGTCTCTGTGGATCCTAGTTCATCTTATCACCTTGAATTCCTGTGTGTGTATCTAGTGGCCAGGCTTAGTTTGTTCTTGTATTGCTACTAGGGTTCATCTCTGGTGCTTGTAAGATGCTCCTATGGTCTGGTTATGATTTTAGTGGGAATTTGGGTGCTCTGCACCTCAGTGCTTGTGGTCACCCCTTTGATTGTGTGGTGCTGTTGTTGGTTTGAGACTAAGGCTAGACTAAATGCTAGGGTTGCATAGTATTGCATCTGGTTGGTACTCTGGTGACTTGATGTGTTTATCTGTTGTCAGTATCTTGATACTGACAGTGATCTAGTCAGTGATGATTCACTGCCCTAGTTATTGTTGGCTTGCCAGATTATGCTTGGTCTGAATTTTATTCAATAGAATCCAATGATTCTTTGAACATGAATAAATAATTAGGATATGATCCATGTATCTGGTCTTAGGGAAATTATTTGATAGATGATTTGTGTAGATTGTACTATTTGATTGTCTTTGTGGTAAGGTCAATGCTTATGAAACCTTCTTAGAATGGTACATAAGTAGATCTTGTTGCTGACTATACTTATGGTCATTTCTGGGACTTGATGGATGTTGATAGATTATTTGGGAAACTTATTGTTTGATCAAGCCAATGATGCTGGTCTGAGGCTCTAGGAACTATGTTCCTAAGTTGCTGTCATTTTCAAAATTGATTAAGGCATCAGCTGCTTACTAGATCTTGGATCCTAGTTGGTTAAGTGTATGGTTTTGTTTGTGGCTTATAAAATCTGAGGTGCTACTCCTTCTTGGAGATGTGCCCAGATTTTGTATGAACAAATGATAGAATATAGAAGTTTCCTTTGGTATCACCAATTATGTGAGGATGGAATGAGAATTTGGTGTTTTTTATTAGAGTTTGATTCTGATCTTTATATTTAAAACCTCTAGGATAGATGCACCCCACTTGGGAGATTATTGAGAGGTTGTCTTATGCATCATCACATATATTCTGCTTGGATAATATAAACAGATCATGTGGTTGTTTATGATACTCACAACAAAATTTATGATTGTGATGGCTTGATACGCTGGTGGTGTTTCTGGTCTGATCCAGTCCTTCTACTCTTGATGTTGTTCTTGTTTTCCCCTGATGATTGTGCTTGGCCTTGATCAACTCTGCTCCTCCTAGCTCCTGTGAGCTTGGCCTTATTGTTGACATGATCCTCCCTCTCCTTATGTCACCATCAGGTGATGTGTGGCTTGATCTGGTGTGAGATTGTGTTGCTGGTTTATTTGGCTCTGGCTAAACTAGCTGTTCTTGTGTGGTGTGAGCAGTGGAGAGATGCACTAGTGCTTCCCCACGGCTGTGCTTGGTCCTTTTTACTTGCTTGGAATGTTGGGCTGTGTCGACAGCACACACATGCAGTTAGATGACTGAGCTTCTTGTATGCCTGCAGTATTGTTGTTGATAAGCTCAGTGGATGATCTACCTATTTACCTTATTACATTTATCTTCCTGGTGAAACTTTGCCCCTCTTACTGATTGAAATCATTTGACTTGTGGCTTATGGGTTATGGAAGATTTAATTTTTCATATTGGTGAAACCTGCCCCAAAAGATTTACTCAATGATGAACCTTGAATAGTGCAACTCACTGTCAAGTCTGAGAGTAAAATAATTCTAATCCTTAACCTTCTTTCTTTTTTTTTGTTTGAGTTTGTTTTGCAGGTACCAGTCTTGGAGTTCAAGACTTTAGTTTAGGTTTTTATTTTTCTTTAAAGAATAGTCACTTGTAGTATTTTTATTCTTTTGTAATTTTATTTTTATTATTTTGTAATAAAGATTGTACTATTATTCAATAAATAAAGATTCTTCTTTTGTTTTATTTACTATTGTAAAGATTCCTAATAAGTTACATTTTGTAACTCATTTATTGATTAAAGTTTTGGAATAAATATTCATTCTATTTGTTAATTTATTTCATTTAAAGTTTGAGTCATTAATTGTTAACTCTTGATTACATCAAATCACTCAAACATGATTCTAAATCCTTTTGAATTATAATTCAAACACTCAAGTTTTAAATTCAAATTTCATTTCCCCAAACACTCTAATCCACAAAGATCATATCATAGTCTATAACAATCATCCTTCAAGACTATACCTAATCTCCAAGTATGAACGAAACTTTGATCACTTTAGGTATTTTATTTGGCGAAAAATTTACCCACATTTTCACAGATGAATGCATGCAATATCACAAATTCCTATATCTACCCTTCGTTGGTTCCTAAATGCTGGGATGTTACAGACTTCCCCCCTTAAATTAAACTTCGTCCCGAAGTTTGTTGAAGTGTACCTGAATAGTTCTGGATAGGCTTTTCTTAAATCCTCTTCTTTCTCCCAAGTGGCTTCCCTTTCAGGGTGATGTTCCCACTGTACCTTGCAGTACTTGATTGCCCTATTCCTCAACCTTTTCCAGTTTTTTTCCAAAATTTTACAGGGCTTTTCAACATAAGTCAAGTCTGCTTGTAGTTCTATCTCCTGATGTGTGATTGCATCATCCGGAACTTTCAAACATTTACGAAGTTGTGACACATGGAAAACATTATGAACTTGAGCCAATATTGATGGTAACTCTAAATCGTAAGCTATAGTTCTGTTCTGACTCGGTATCTTGAATGGTCCAATATACCTTGGACTCAACTTTCCTTTAACTCCGAACCTTTTAACCCCTTTCATTGGACTTACTTTCAAATATACCATATCTCCCACTTCTGGATGCCAAGATCTTCGACTTTGACCAGCATAAATTTTCTGCCTTCTATGAGCTATTTTCAGTCTATCCCTGATCTTATGAATGATATCTTTTCTTTCCTTGATATAGTCTGGTGCAAACTCCTTGCTGCTTCCAGGCTCATACCAACATATTGGTGATCTACACTTCCTTCCATACAGAACCTGATATGGAGCTGCCTTCAAACTACTTTGATAGCTATTATTGTAGGAAAATTCTGCCAATGGTAGGTGATATTCCCATGTACCTCCAAAATCTAATGCACAAGCTCTTAAGATGTCTTCTAGTATCTGATTTGTTCTTTCTGTTTGACCTCCTGTCTCTAGATGATAGGCTGTGCTGAAATCTAACTTTGAACCAAGTGCTTCATGCAATTGCTTCCAAAATGCTGAAGTAAACATTGATCCCCTATCAGTTAGATCTTTTTGGGCACTGCATGCTTACTTACTATCTCTTTGATGTAAACTTCTACTAACTTCTCAATATTATCTTTTTGATTTACCGGAATAAAATGTGCACTTTTAGTGAGCCTGTCCACAATTACCCATATCATATCCTTCCGTTTAGGTGTCATGGGCAATCCTGTGATGAAGTCCATACCTATTTCCTCCCACTTCCATTCGGGAATTTCCAAAGGTTGTAATGGTCCTGCTGAAATTTGATGTCCAGCCTTCACCCTTTGGCAAGTATGGCATTCTGATACATATTTAGCAATGTCCCTTTTCATGTTATTCCACCAGAATATCTCTTTCAAGTCCATTTTAATCTTAGTACTTCCTGGATGTATAGAATATGGTGTTTCACGTGCTTCCCTGAGTATGACATCACGAATTTCAGTCACATCAGGAACACAAAGACGGTCTTGAAACCACAAAGACTCATAATCTCCAAGGCAAAAAACTGATTTTTGCCCTCGAGATATCCTCCGAATTTCCTCAGCAATAAAAGGATCTTATTCTTGATGTCTAAAAATTTCGTGCTTAAGACCACTGTCCTGCTCTGCAACTACCTGCATAGTAGCTAATCCTCCAAGAACCTCTGTTCTAATGAACTGAATCTCTAATCTTTCCAAGTCCATTTGTAACTCTTTTGGTAGCTCCCGATTGCTAGGCTGAATGTCTGCACTCTTTCTGCTTAAAGCATCAGCTACAACATTTGCTTTCCCTGGAGTATAGTTGATTGTTAAATCATAATCTTTGATCAGTTCTAACCAACGCTTCTATATCATATTCAATTCCTTTTGGGTGAAGAAATATTTGAGACTTTTATGGTCAGTGTATAACTCACATCTGGCTCCATAAAGAAAATTCCTCCATCCTTTCAGCGCAAAGACTATTGCTGCTAACTCTAAATCATGAGTTGGATAATTGACTTCGTGTGGTTTCAGTTGTCTTGAACCATAAGCCATCACCTTCCGATCTTGCATTAACACACAAACCAAACCTTCTTTAGATGCATCACAGTATACTGTGAAGTCCTTCCCTATTTCAAGAACTGCTAAGATTGGAGTTGTGGTTAACCTAGTCTTCAACTCCTGAAAACTTTCTTCACACTTCTCATCCCAATTGAATGGTGTATTCTTTCTTAACAATTTGGTCATTGGTCCAGCTATTTTGGAGAAACCTTCAATGAATCTCCGATAATAACCAGCCATTCCTAAGAAACCTCGAATTTGCTTCACATTGGTTGGTGCAGTCCACTCTAGTACTGACTGAACTTTAGATGGATTTATAGCAATTCCATCTTTACTCATCACATGACCGAGGAATTCTACCTCATCTAGCCAAAATTCACATTTACGGAACTTAGCATAAAGTTTATGTTCCCTTAAAGTCTGCAATGCTATTCTCAAATGATCAGCATGCTCTTCCTTATCCTTGGAATATATCAGGATATCATCAATGAAGACTATGATGAACTTATCCAAATATGACATGAAGATTTTGTTCATCAAATTCATGAATATTGCTGGTGCATTATTCAAACCAAATGGTACTACCAGATACTCATGGTGTCCATATCTTGAGACAAATGCTTTCTTGGGAACATCCTCAGGCTTGATTTTTATTTGATGGTATCCATATCTTAGGTTGATCTTCAATACTCCAGCTCCTTTCACTTGATCAAACAAATCTTGAATCATTGGTAGAGGATACTTACTCTTTATGGTAACATTGTTTAGATTTCTGTAGTCTCCACACATCCTTCTTCCACCATCCCTCTTATCCACAAAGATTACTGGTGTTCCCCATGGATATACACTTTACTAAATAAATCCTTTTCTAGCTAACTCATCAATTTTCTCTTTGATTTCTTTTAATTCTTTGGGTCCCATCTTATATGGTGCTTGAGCTATTGGTGCTGTACCGGAAATTAGATCAATAGTGAACTCTATCTCCCTATCTGGTGGCATTCCCGGTAGCTCTGCTAGAAAAACATCTTGAATTTCATTTACTACAGGAATATCTTCCACTTTGACCTCTTTCATCGAGTTCAACTGCAGATCCACCATGATATGACTGTGCTTATATGCTTGGTAAACTATCCTTGCTCCACTTGGAGTTTTGACTAAGACAGTTTTCTCATCACAATTTATCTGAGCCCCATGTTCCATCATCCAGTCCATCCCCAGCACTACTACAATTCCCTTCAAAGGAATCACATAAAGGTCTGCAAAGTATGTACATACACAGATCGAGATAACCTGATCTTGTTTAATGTGGCATACAATCACATTTCCCCCTGCCGTAACTACAGTCATAGGGTTTTCTAACGTTTCCCTTCTAATCCCGAATTTATCACAGAATTTTTCAGAAATGAATGAAGTAGTTGCACCAGTATCAAACAGAAATTTCTCGGGATTGGTAAGGATATTGATCGTACCTATCACTGCATGCTCTGAATTATCCACCTCCTCTAGGGTTGTGCAATTTAGCTTCCCGGTAGGTCTGTTCCTCTTGCCATTGTTGTTCTTGCATTATTTCCTCCTCGATTGGGCTGCCCATTTCCTCCACTGGCTTGTCCTCCTCCCTTGGTAGGCCAACCTCCTGGTGGTTTGCTCGGACAATCGGTCTTGATATGCCCCTTTCTGACCACAACCGTAATAGATCACTATAGGCTTTTTGCATTCCCTCTGGAATGCCCTGGAATTCCACAGTTGTTACAAATAACATTCCTTCTAGGTTTGGATTGATTTCCACCACTCCCCTTGTTATTATTATTGTTGCCATAGGCTTTGTTCTGAGGTTTGAACTCCAGATTGGGTTTAGGTTTACTTGCCTGAATCCTCTTGGTTCCCTTCTTGGCTCTTTTCCGTCTATCCTCTTGGACATTCTTGTAGTCATCTTCAAAAGTAATTGCTGCATCCAACAACTGTTGATAAGTTTTCTTATTAGCCAACCTTAACTGCATTCTCACAAATGGATTTAACCCACGCATGTAACGCTTCTTCCGCTTCTCTTATGTGTTAACATCCTCCTCAGCATAACGAGACAGTTGACTAAACTCCCAGATATACTTCATGACACTAGTATATCCCTGCTGAAGCTCCTCAAATTCTCTTCGCTTCAACTCCATAACACTCTCCGGAACATGATATTCAGGGAATCTCTGCTTGAACTCCTCCCAGGTGTACTCCCTTCCTAGTTTTTGCATGGCCAATTGATTCTCCACCAAGATGCTGCAAGTCCAGTCAGAAGATGAGTTGCATTCCTCAATTTCTCCTCATCATTTCAACCTATAGTCTTCAACTTTCTTTCTATATCTACTAGCCAATCTTCTGCATCCATTGGTTCAGGAGCTGATGCAAAAGGTAACGGCCTTGCATTCTGGAAGTCGGATAGACTCACTCCTCCACCTTCAAGTGCCCTCTGATTTGCTCGTCCCAGAAACTCTTCCATGAACTTATTCTGGGTCTCTTGCATCATTTGCATACACTTCATAAAGTTCTGCTCCATTAATGGCCTCATTGGTGGTGGTGGTGGCAATGCTCCCTGATTTGCTGCATCTGCATCGGCCTTCTCCTTGTCCTCACGTTCCATCCGCTGCTGCTCAGATTCGGTCTCTAAACCCGTATCCATGACCCTCTAGTCCTGCAACATAAAGCGAATATTCATAATTACATCATGCACATGTGTTCTGAGCTCGATTTACGCACAGAACTAGTCACACAATGAAGATCCAAATAAAATCCAAATATGCATTTCACATATTATACATAATATCATAATAATACAAAGTCATTACAACATATACCATATAGGTATAATCACAACACTACCTTATTTCTTAGAGTACAATTCACTGTACTTGATACCTCTAAATAGTTTCCTACTTCTAGTAGTAACTACGCTCATCATACATGCCTGATGTCTAACTGTGATGACGTGACGTTCGTCGCACAGTTTGTGGAACAAATGGCCTTCCAGAAGGAACATACTCATTATCTGAAGTGTCAGGACTTGAGTCATTACTCAACCTGAGCGCGTTTACTCCCTCAAGATCAGCTTAAAAGTCTTCAGAAACATATTCAACATTATCTCCTGCCTGCATCTCCTGAGCTTCATTCCTTGAGTTCTCAACAGGATACGCAGATCCTGCTGATCCCCAGGTGCTCCTTTGGGCAAGATAGTTAAACACCGGATAATGTATATTCCCTGGGTTTTGAGAAGATGTTGATGATTCAAACACTCTCTCCTCAAGATCTTCTTCTTCATCCTTATTATCTATCGACATGGCATTTCTACTACGGTTACTAGGGTTAATTCTTGCACCCATCCAGCTAGATTGTCCAACATTTCTGTCAGAACCATCTGTGGACATCTGGTGTTCATGAGATCCTTCATATGATCCCCTTCTCCAACCATCAGAATTCTCAATAGGAAGTTCTGAATCAGAACCATCCTCTGAACCCTATGGTACCGCATACCTTATATCCATAGTAGGATCATGTTTAGGTTCAGGACTTGGTGAGTAAGGATATGGTGTAAAAGATTCAGGATCTACAGGTATGTCCTTAAATATAGGTTTTGCACTAGTACTTGCTTCCTTCTCCAACTGTAATGCTAACTTCTTCCTCCTTTCCGGATCAGTTAGATCCTCTAACATGTCATTTTTATCTTCGACAATCACTTGATGTGTCTTATAAAAAGACGCAACGAGTGTTCGGTATCTATCCATAAACTTGGAAGCTAATTTAGGATGCTTCTTATCTAAAGTAAGATGATCCGGTATAGGCTCCGAGTCTATAGAATCATGGGGTATCACAGAAAATGTGCTACCCTCTAACTCCTTGGCTTTAGGCTCCCGGATATTAGCTATCGCTTCCACAACAGCAACATGATATGCTGCTAAGTGACTCCTACCTTCACCTATAGGTAGATCGTGATATAATCCAAGCTCCTCTGGAAGTTGGATACTCACACGATACTTTGATAACATCCGGCCATCATAGTAAGTTATAGTGTTCACTGGAATTCTAGTTGGACAACTAAAAATCTTTAAAAGTTGACGAAGTTGGTCTGTGAATGATCCTTGATAATCATCCAGAGTCTCCTCTTTCCTTACCAAAGTTTTTTTTGGAAACTTTGGTGCCATAGCTCTGTATATCAGAAAAATATTTTTATTAGTAACCAATAATATATTTCATCATAACAAAGAATTATCATACTAAAACATATAACGGAATATTCTCATTTGAATACCCATTATATTTCTTTTTAGAGAATTCTTTATCGTTGCTATACTCTCCTATAGGTACTACCCTTTACTAGGTTTCCAACCTAAGGTCAAAGCAATTTGCTCTGATACCAACTACGGTGACCCAGCATACCACTGCATGTGTAGTACATTATAGTCGTTGACATGACATCCACAGAACATCGTTTTGTAAATATCACATCCCTTAGAGTGGTACAAAAGAAACATTGCGGGTCCATATTACAAACATTCACACATTATTATTATTATTGCAATACCAGAAGTTCGAGACTTCAAAAGGATTCAACTTAGAAACCAAAATATCTAGTGTTTTAGCGGAATTTAAAAGTAGCAACTCCAACTAGGAGTAGAGCTCAGCAGCTTAATCTATAGAGTTCATGCTTCTCGGCTCCGTCGGTTACTACTAACTAGGATGCTTAGTTGGACTCGTTATCATTTACACATAGCGGATTTCATAATCCACTCCTGCAACACCTCCTGACAGGTCAGGCTCCTCGTAAAACACATCTTCTTGACATTCGGATGCATACATTGGCATGTCCTCGGGATCCTCAGAGTCTAAGCAAGGGATCAAAGGAAAGGATGAGTAACAGCTTTACCCAACAAGTTCATTATATGCAAGGTGGGAAGTTTGATGCTCTAACTACCACCTCGGACTATAAGTCCTTGGCACTATGCAGTTTTTGTAAATCTTTCTTCAAAGATTGATTTTATTATGAAAATCTATGACCATCAGCCTTCATAGGTTGACCAGAACTTTCATGGAGTTCCTTTCCTGCCGTGTTCGCAGCTCCTTCCCGGAACAGGGAGTAACAAGTTACAATTCTTACACTCTACAGAGGTGCGTTACTTTACCCATGAGAGATCAACTCCTTGTTGCACAACCGGGCGTACTTTCCCGTCCACAATTCCATGATGTGGGGCCTAGTAGTTGGTCCAAGCCAATCACTACCCCTTCGCGACTTCGCATGCCTCCTTGGTGTACACCATGCCCACATATTGAATTACGGCAATGGTTTGTACATATCGTAGATGCCAGAACTATCGTGGGACGTTGTGTGTTCCTACCCATATGCTGCATATCCTCTATGAATTACCAATTAATATGCACGCTATGAGGATAACAGCCACGAACTGCACATCCGTCTCCATGCGAGAGGAAGAATATACAGCTGACTTCTCTGTCCTGTTCCAAATCTCATGACTAACAGGTAATATACGGTGCTAGAATCACTGATGTCATGAGTTATTAAGTCCCTAACCGATCATCATTGTTGCAACTAGAACCCTAAGTTCTATTACTCCATTATATCATCACTTAGTATGATATCTAAGGTTTATTATCTTGAGAAAATAATGTTTTCTTTTTCTATAATATAGATGATAACATTTGTAAATACTTTGATAAAGACTCTTCAAAGGACATGAGCAAGTGATGAACTTGCCTTGTGATTGCAAGGTAGTGAAGTTGGATGCTTGCACTGGACCTACAGCTTCTTTTTTTTTACAGAGGACCTTGAGCTTCTATGTCTACAAAACATCATTATTGCCCGGTAAGGACAATATTTAAAGAAGCAAAATGATTATGCAAAGTAATGTAATGCATTATTTATTTGTTATATTCTCCCCCATTATTTAAATTATAAAAATTCATTTAATAATAAAGAATTTATAAATATTAATTTTTAATATTTATTGAATATTGTATTTTTTTATTTTATTTCAATTTATTTGCATTTTATTTACTTAATAATTCCTTTAAGAATTATTATTAGATAAAATATTGATATTAAATATCTGTTTAGTATTTTGTTAAAATACTAAAATATTAATATATAATGAAAGTGATTTTTATTTATTTTTATCATCTTTCAATAATTATGTAAAATTTCATAAGGAATATATATATTACAAAATTCTTAATAAAATTTATATGTCTAAAATTTTATGTTTTAATTTATTTAGATAGATTGAATTATTTTGAATCAAAAAACATTTTATTTATAATTTTTGGATATTTATTTGATTTTCTATAATTTATTTAAATTCAAGGGCATTTTGGTCTTTTCTTAATTATTAAAATTTTCCTTGGGTGATTGGGCTGGCCTTGTTGGGCTTATTGGGCCATTCTGGTCCAAGTGGTTATGACCAAAAGGGCTCCCCGAAGGGGTTCTGGCCCTATCGGCCCACCCACTCTGTCTCTCTCTCTCTCGACCTCTTCTCTTCTCCTCCTCGACCCCGTGGTCGATGGCGCCGCCGCCGTGCGCTACTTGCCGCCGTGATCCTCACTGGCCGCTGCCATGGTGCAGGGCGAGGTTATTGACCATGCTCGTCTGTCTGGTCTAGTTCGATTTGATCCTGGGTCCTTTCTATGGTCAGGCTAGCCCCCTTCCCAAACCATAGGGTTTGGGAATGGTGCTGCTACTGCCGCCGCGGATCCTCCCATGGTCAGGTGCGGTGCTCGTATGCTTCTGTGGCCGCCGCCGTGGCTGGTGCGGGTTGCAGCACCCTTTGTGGTGCTCCCCGTGTCGCCGCGATCACGTCGGCCATTCTGCTTCCTCTTCATTTCATCAGCGAGGACCCTGGTGAGTTGTGCCTCTATGGATCCTAGTTCATCTTATCACCTTGAATTCCTCTATGTGTATCTAGTGTCCAGGCTTAGTTTGTGCTTGTATTTCTACTAGGGTTCATCTATGGTGCTTGTAAGATGCTCATATGGTCTGGTTATGATGTTTAGTTGGAATTTGGGTGCTCTGCACCTCAGTGCTTGTGGTCACCCCTTTGATTGTGTGGTGTTGTTGTTGGTTTGAGACTAAGGCTGGATTAAGTGCTAGGGCTGCATAGTATTGCCTCTGGTTGATACTTTGGTGACTTGATGTGTTTATCTGTTGTCAGTATATTGATACTGACAATGATCCAGTCAGTGATGATTCACTGCCCTAGTTATTGTTGGCTTGCCAGATTATGCTTGGTCTGAATTTTATTCAATAGAATCCAATGATTCTTTGAACATGAATAAATAATTAGGATATGATCCCTGTATCTGGTCTCAAGGAAATGATTTGATAGATGATTTGTGTAGATTGGACTATTTGATTGTCTTTGTGATAAGGTCAGTGCTTATGAAACCTTCTTAGAATGGTACATAAGTAGATCTTGTTGCTGACTATACTTATGGTCATTTCTGGGACTTGATGGATGTTGATAGATAATTTGGGAAACTTATTGTTTGAGCAAGCCAATGATGCTGGTCTGAGGCTCTAGGAACTAAATTCCTAAGTTGCTGTCATTTTCAAAATTGATTAAGGCATCGGCTTCTTACTAGATCTTGGATCCTAGTTGGTTAAGTGTATGGTTTTGTTTGTGGCTTATAAAATGTGAGGTGATACTCCTTCTTGGAGATGTTCCTAGATTTTGTAAGAACAAATGATAGAATATAGAAGTTGCTTTTGGTATCACCAATTTTGTGAGGCTGGTCTGAGAATTTGGTGTTCTTATTAGATTTTGATTCTGATGTTTTTATTTAAAACCTCTAGGATAGATGCACCCCACTTGGGTCATTATTGAGAGGTTGTCTTATGCATCAGCAAATATATTCTGCTTGGATAAGATAAACAGATCATGTGGTTGTTTATGATACTCACCACAAAATTTATGATTGTGATGGCTTGATGTGTTGGTGATGTTGCTGGTCTGATCCAGTCCTTCTCCTCTTGATGTTGTTCTTGTTTCCCCCTGATGTTTGTGCTTGGCCTTGATCAACTCTGCTCCTCCTAGCTCATGTGAGCTTGGCCTTGCTGTTCACCTGATCCTCCTCCTCCTTATGTCACCATCAGGTGATGTGTGGCTTGATCTGGTGTGAGATTGTGTTACTGGTTTATTTGGCTCTAGCTAAACTAGCTGTTCTTGTGTGGTGTGAGTAGTGGAGAGATGCACTAGTGCTTCCCCACGGCTATGCTTGGTCCTTTTTACTTGCTTGGACTGCTGGGTTGTGTCGACAGCACACAGATGCAGTTAGATGACTGAGCTGCTTGTATGCCTACTACATAGTTGTTGATAAGCTCAGTGGAGGATCTACCTATTTAATTGATTACATTTATCTTCCTGGTGAAACTTTTCCCCTCTTACTGATTGAAATCATTTGACTTGTGGCTTATGGTTATGGAAGATTTAATTCTTTCATATTGGTGAAACTTGCCCCTAAAGATTTACTCAATTATGAACCTTGAACAGTGCGACTCACTGTCAAGTCTGAGAGTAAAATAATTCTAATCCTTAACCTTCTTTTTTTGTTTGAGTTCGTTTTGTAGGTACCAGTCTTGCAGATCAAGACTTTAGTTTAGGTTTTTCTTTTTCTTTAAAGAATAGTCAGTTGTAGTATTTTTATTCTGTTGTAATTTTATTTTTATTCTTTTGTAATAAAGATTGTACTATTATTCAATAAATAAAGATTCTTCTTTTGTTTTATTTACTATTGTAAAGATTCCTAATAAGTTACATTTTGTAACTCATTTATTGATTAAAGTTTTGGAATAAATATTCATTCTATTGGTTAATTTATTTCATTTAAAGTTTGAGTCATTAATTGTTAACTCTTGATTAAATCAAATCACTCAAACATGATTCTAAATCCTTTTTAATTATAATTCAAATACTCAAGTTTTAAATTCAAATTTAATTTCCCAAAACACTCTAATCCACAAAGATCATATCAAAGTCTATAAAAATTATCCTTCAAGACTATACCTAATCTCCAAGTATGAAAGAAACTTTGATCACTTTAGGTTTTTTATTTGGTGAAACATTTACCCACATTTTCACAGATGAATGCATGCAATATCACAAATTCCTATATCTACCCTTCGTTGGTTCCTAAATGCTGGGATGTTATACTATTGCTAGTGGTTAATTGATCTTTGGATCCTACACTTTTAGGTCCGTGTGTAATTGCATGTCTTTACGTCTCCACGCATCACTCATTCTCTATTGAGATGGATTTATATAAATTTGTTCCTTTGGTGATACCTTTAGTTCCTTGGGGTTAAAACATGTAGATAATTAATATTGTCATACAATATATATTCATAGTACTAGCACATTGTGAACCACACCTAGTTTGATAACAAACTACTTGACACAAATGCCCTCTTTTGCTTCTATAACAGCAGTCATATACTTAGCCTTTTGTTGTAGTATCTGTCACAATGTCTGAACTTTGGAACTTATACAAATCCATAATGGAACTTCTTTTCCATGACATTGTGCCACTCATAGTTTAAATTGAGATAAACTTAATTTGTATTTTGTGACAAAACTAGTATCAATGTAATACTTTACAATGAACTATCTATCTATTTTTCACCTTTACAAGAACAACATATTCTTAGTTCTTCCATAAGACCGTAAGAATATCCTTACTATCGTCCAATGATCATCTTATGAATCATTCTGGTATATGATCATCAAAACTAGAGTATAGGACATATCTGGATGTGTACATATAATAGTATCATTGATCAAAAATACTCTTTGTGATCTAATTCACCAAGTATCAACTATACTTGAATCTTTGTTTCACTTACCAAGTGTCGATACACTTGATTTTTGGTTTAATCCTTTATGTGTGGCAAGAACCTTTCTTGTCATTTCCATATTAAACTCATTCAATATCTCATCTATGTACATTTGGCACAACCATATTAGCGTCTCAATCAATCCATATAGTCATTGATGCCAAATATTCAGGTTTTTCCTAAGTCTTTCATCTAGATGAAATTCTTAAATTATGTTAACATAAGATACATCGTTTCCAATCAACAATATGTCTTCCATATAATGCATTAGAAATATGTCTTAGCGCTCCCACTTAATTTCTTGCAAATGCAAACATCTTCATCATCTCCGATTAAATTAAACCTTTTAATATTTTCATCACGGTGAAGATTCCAACTCCTCAATCCTTACTTCAACCATTGAGGTTTGCATACGCTTTTAGCATCTTTTGAATTAATAAAACCCTTTGGACCGTGTGATGTACACGTCCTAGGTAACCATTCTATTAGAAGAACTTGTTTTGTTTATTCAACTACCACATAACAAAATTATATGTAGTGATTGCTACATTAATCCGTCTAGACTAAATATCGCTACGAGAGATCAAATCTTGTCATAGTCAACTACTTGAACATTGTCATGAACTCTTTCCCGACTTGTCGACTATTTAATAGATGTGAAACATCCATGTCTATTTCTTTATAGATCCAAACACGACTGTAAGGTCTTACACCTTTCCAGAGGGTCTTTCAAGTTCAAATCTTGATTTCTCGTGTATGGAACTATCACGGATTCTATGGCTTCAAGCCATTTGACGGAGTTATGACCCATCATCGCTTCTTTGAATGTAGTCAGTTCATCATTTTCAAATAATGATCTAACTCTCACATATTGGTATTTGATTGTTTACCCGACCTACTTGGTTCAATAGAAACTTAGACCTCCATGATGACAACTTTTGAGGCACGTGAGCCATGAGCATTGTTACTGCCTCCGAAACACTTTTCGGCGCTGCACAACTTTTCTCATATAGCTAAGGTTCTTTTAACCTTATCAAATTTCTATTTTCCTCCCACTTAACTTTTCACAAAAAATTCCTGCTCAAAGAAACTTGACGTTCTAAGCAACAAACACTTTTGTCTCTCGTGTTATGGAGGAATACTCAACGGTTATTCAAAATAACCTATAGAGACACACTCATCCGACTTTTGTTGTAAACATCTTACTTATGCCTAGGATACCAAAGTTTAAGAACAAAGGATAACTTAGGTTTTATCCCAAACCATAACTTTATATGGTGTCATTTCAACGGATCATGATGGAGCTATTTTTAGTGTAAAAGAGGCAGTCTTTAAAGCTTTAATCTTTTAAATATAATTGCAGTTTATAAATTACACCTTTGAACTTACCATGTCAAACAAGGTTTCATTACATGTCTCGAACACTCCATACTCATATGGTGTTTCAGGAAACACAAATCCATGGAACGATTCCTAAAATCTTAGGTGTGATGCTAAACTTGTAACGCAAATATATTCCTTTATGATCCTATCATAAATTCTTTATTGTCTTGTTACATTGATTTTGCACTTCATCTTGAAAGTCTTCGATCTTTTCCAAATGTTTCACACTTCATCCCTATTAAGTAAATATTCATATATTCACTCAAATTTTCATAGGAAGCATATGAAGTTGAAATCCATCGCTCTTGACTACACATAATGGGATTTATACATATATATGTACAAGTTCCAATAAGCCAGTCATTCGTTCCCTTTTGGCCTATGAACGGAGTTTTATTTATCTCTAGGAAAGTTTCACAAGCGTCATTTGATCAAAAATCAAAATACTCCAAAATTCCATCTACATGGAGTTTCTTCATATTTTCTTTCCAATATAATTTAAACGGCGATGTCACTTCAAGAGTGATCTTTCAATCAATTGTCTTTCGACATTTTTAGCACTAGTTTTATGGATATGATTTCTCCAACGAAATTTGTAAATCATCCATATTTTATGGATTATGGCAATTATTTGAAAAACCCTTTTTTATCATAATACCTGATAAAACAAACCTTGAAGGCAATCTTTGATATCAACCAGCAACACAACAACTCTTTGTTTGTTTTCGATGAACATCATCACATATTCTCTTGATAGTTACTTCATATGACGATTGTAGTTCATGAATTATGTTGTTTCATATGACGATTCACATGAATAAATTCCATATCAAATACTTAAGAACCACATTGTTTAACAAGCAAATATTATAGCCATAACATGTATATCATCTATATACCTAAGCTGAACAATTCTAGTCTTTTATTTTTTGCCAAATATTTCTTAGATTTCCCTTTCAGCATTTTATTTTCCTTTCCAAAGAATCTATCAACATAAAAAATGGTGCCATACACATGACACATAGTCCAAAGCATGTATAGTCAAATACTAATATCTTTGGACTTGCACTTTGAAGGAGATCACCATCATCAAATGTTTGGCATTCTTTGGAATTCCATTCTTTAGTAACCTTTTAATGTAGTAAACATTTTTACTACATCTTATATTCATCCTTATCATGGCAATTTCCATGATCAAGCTACTTTATCTTATAACGATGAATCACAAGTATAATGTGGTTCTCTAAAACCTTTTGGAAGATTAGGACGACTAGTGTCTCCAACCTTTTGCAAATTATCATCAAATATGAGAACATAAATTTTGCCATATTATACTCTCTCATGTTGCAACCAAAACATCATTTTAGATATCGCAATATCTTACACACATGATGGTTTCTGAAACAATACTTTGTCCCCAATAATCTTGATATTAAAACAATCTTTTGAATATCAAGAATCATGGAGACAAACATGATACTTATATACTAACACTGGAATTGTTAATCTTGATTCAATACCAATTATTAAACTTCACGGAGTAACCAGAGCTTACTGAAAGTTTGCAATAGGACTTTTAAACTTCAGATTAACACTTCAAAACAATACGATACCGGTTCGTAAAGTAACTAACCAGAATTCTATAGTTCTATTATCTCAATTATAACTAAGCGTATGGTGGTAAACGGATGCCAATGACTACAACAACTATGAAAATTCACTTTGATTTAATTTATGAGAAATAGTGTTCAACTTTTAATCATATTTTTGTTGAACTCCCACTCAAAACAATACCCCTCACATTGTTTTAGTGATCACACGAACCAAATCCACTACACCAAGTCCGATCATCACGTGACATGATGTAGTTTCAAAGGCGAACAATCATCATGTTCATCATATCATCTATATGACTCATGCTTTAACTTTCAGTATTCCGTGTTTCGAGACCATGTCTATACATGCTAGGCTCGTCAAGATTAACCTTAGTTTCTGCATTAGAAAATCTGGCTTGCTCTCGTTGTATGCACATGCAGAATCTATCACACATGATCATCACATGATGCTTCGAAACAACGAGTATTAGCAACGGTGCTTACTAAGGAAGAAAAAATTATTTACTTGATATTTTGTGAGAGGAATCATCTTATAATTCTATCGTCGCGATCTAAGCAATACAAGATGCATAAAAGGATTAACATCACATGCAATTCATAATATGTGATATGATATGGCATTTCTTCTTGTGCTTCCGATCTCCATCTTCAAGCACGAACAAGATATCCATCATCACCGGTGTGGCGTCAAGGTTAATGGCACCTCTCCATTGTTGTCGTTAACCAACATAAACTATTACAGCTACTTTGAATAATAGACACACATGTATTAACAAAATTAAAAAACAACCATAAGGCTCCTGCCGGTTGCCAACTTACAATAAGGATCATTGCATACATCATATATAATCACAATCATGGCCATATCACATCACAACACAAGCTCTGCAAAAACAAGTTAGACGCCTATAATCTTTCTTTGCATGTTTTATGTGGCTGGGGCTTTCGGATAAGAACCATTCTAACTTACAAACATGAACCACAACGTTTATACTAGTATTGTCAATCGCCCGTTGTAGATTGAATCTTCACTATGGTGGGAGAGACAGACACCCGCAAAGCCACTTATGCAATACAAGTCGCATGTTGAGCGTGAAACAAGTCTCATGAACGATGTCATGTAAGGTTAGCCCGGGATGTTTCATCCCACCATCCCTCAAGATGCAAAGTACACAAGAAGCAATCAACAACAAAAGAATCAACGCCCATAATAATCATTGTGTTCTACTCGTGCAACATATCTACGTAGAGACACGGCTCTAATACCACTGTAGGTGTTCTAAGCATGGAAAACAAAAAAATTCTATCACATGAACACACACAAGCCAAGATCTATCTATTAGATTGGAGCAACAAATCAATAGAGTACTAACGCTCAAAGATCCAAAGCGGTTAACAAGATTGGATTCTCGTGGGTGATGTAGTTGTTCACTTGCCGATCTCAAGATCGTGTAGATGATCCTTCTGGCGCCGCGTTTCGGCAGCGCTCCCGCAGTCGGTCACACGTTCGGTACTCGATGAAGACCTTCCTCTCCCTTGTTCCAGCAGGCATCAGAGGTTGTAGATCTCTCCTCGCGATTCCGGCAGCATGACGGCGTGGTGTCAAAAGTAGAGGGGAAATCCTGCAGGGCTTCGCCTAAGCTGGAGCGGGTATGAGAGAGCCTCGGGGCTAGAGTTTAGACATCGAGGGAGTAGGGCAGCCGGCGGCTAGGGTTAAGACTAGACAGCTGCTGCGATTTAGAGGAGTGCTAGGGCACCGGCAACAGGAGGGGCGTCGGCCTAGGGTTTAGAGGGGGGCGCCGGCTAGGTGCAAGGTGTAGGGAGAGGGGGCACCCCCTCCCTTTCTTTTATAAGTGGGAGGGGCGGATAGGGCTAGCCGTGTCCTCTCCCAACTCCTTTCCTGTCCGGCGGCTTGGTGGAGGAAAGTGAATCGTTCTCTCCCAAGGTTTCCTTTCCTTCCACCACTAGGTAATCATGTTGGGATTTGACTTTTTCAAATTGGTGTTTGACATTCAAACTAGAGTTTGATTTCTCTCTTCCATTTCCTATCCAAGTGACCTAGTACATGATGCAACCATTCCACTTTGTCATTACACATCCATGTACCCTTCCCACTCCGGATCGGTGGACCTTCTAGACCCTTCTAAAACATTCCCATGAAAACACCGAAACCATTCCCGAACTCCAGAATTAGATTTTCCTTATATGAATATTATTCTTCGGACCATTCCAGATCTCCTCGTGATACCCCGGATCCCATCCAAGACCCCAACAACATTCGGTCTCTTTACTCACATTCCATATCTACTAAACAACATCGAATCCTTAAGTGTGTCTCCCTACGGTTTGAATTATGAAAACATGATCGAGACTCTTCTGATATCAAAAACCAATACAAGACTATGGAAATTCATATGGCTCCCACATATTTCTACGATTACTTCATGATCGAATGAACCATTTACATACGATACCAATTTCCCTTTATCTCGCGATACTTTACTTATACGAGGTTTGATCGTCGGTATCTCTGCATACCTAGTTCAACCTCGTTATCAATAAGTACTCTTTACTCGTTCCTGTGATATCTGATCCCTTTTGAGCCAGTCACATGCTTGCAAGCCAATTGGATGACATTCCACAGAGAGGGCCCAGAGTATATCTATCCATCATATGGATGGAAAAATCCCACTCTTGATCCTGTGACTCAACACATACTTTCTGAATACTCAATGCGACCTTTATAACCACCCAGTTATGAAGTGGTGTTTATTGTCATGAAAGTATCCATCCGGTGATGGTGATTAACATGATCTCATGGTCGAAGGATTTAGGTTACTATGTATTGAAATCTTATAGCAAGTGAACTATTTAAATGACTTGATCTTATGCTATGCTTAACTATAGGAGTATGTCCATCACATTATTCTCCTAATGATATGACCTTGTTGTTAATAACATCTCAATGTTCATGATCAGGAAACCATTATCATATATTAACCAACAAGATAGTTAAACAAGAGGCTTTAATAGGGACTCTTATATGTTTGCAAATCACAAAAGTATTAATGTTTCCAGTTAATACAATTATAACATGGGATGTAAACATTTATCATAAACATACATATATGATAATAACCACTTTATTATTGCCTCTTGGGCATATCTCCAACACTCCCATTCTACCCACCCAAAGACAAAACTGTTTGGTAGAAAGCAAGAGGAGGTCTCTATCTATGTTTCCACCAAGCCATATTTCATTCCCCCTTAAGTTCATCGAGTTTACTTGTTACTCTTGGGTTCATGGGAAACCCTAGGCGGCTAGGATCACCCGGAGGCTTTTGGCTTGTGATTTTGCTTGTGGAAAGTTTGTGAGGGTTTGGAGACTACCTAAAATTATACACGAGTAAGTGAGCTATTCATTCATGTGATAGGCTCAGAAAAGAAGGCGAGCCTTCGTGACATTTGGGAATCCTCCATGGGACCTCACACCTCTCCAACATGATGTACATCCCCCCTAAGGAAGGGAACATGGGATTACATCTTTGTCTCCATGTGCTTCGATTATTCCTAATTGGTCTCTTTACTTGTGTTATTTACTTTGTGATATCCTTCGTGCTTGAAGTATCTTATTATCATGTAGGTTGCCTCAACTAGTTTGCATTTAGGCACACTTATATTCCGCAGAGCCTAAAAGTTGCAAAAGATTATATTATTTGTAAAAATCTATTCACCCTCTAGATTAACCATATCAATCATTTCAATTGGTATTAGAGCCTAGGGCTCTTTCTAAGGGCTTTAACCCTATATAGAGAGGTGGTTTTCTCTAATGATGAGGAGGGTAAGACTTATTCGGTCAAGGAATTTTGCTAAATTCTTGCCCGTGAAGCCCATAAAAAGTTTGAGGTGGATTCCGATCTCCTTACTCAAATGAGTTACCTACAAGGATGATCTAAGAGTCCTAGAAATGGGGATCTTTTGGTAACCCTTCGATACTGCCTTGAGGGAGGTCGTTTGACACCAAGAAAGAGGCTAGTGTGGATCTGATACTTGCATTTTGCATCACCATTTTTATGACTTATATGCACCGTTTAGAATCATATTTACCATGATACATAATTATTTATGCATATTTAGATGATTTACGGGACTTTCCTACAAATACCCTTTTATTGGTATTTAATTTCTGGGAGGAAGAAAACCTCCTTTTTCATGTTTTGTTGTTTCAGGGACCTTCTCGACGTCTAAGAATTGGAGGAAAAATACCTGATGAATTTTTCACTTGGAGAATCAACTTGGGCCAAATAAGCATGCGAGATGAGTCCCGAAGGCCAAAAGAGGCCATAGGGCGTGCCTATAGGATCTTTTGGGCATCGAGCATCATCTCGGATCCTCCTTTTTACGGACGACTCTGTATCACCTGAAAACCTATGCCATATTATTCCCACGATTTACAGAGGCGGCGGAGGAGGCAAAAGTCCTCTCCTACTACGGGAGGGGGCAGATCCTTCTGCACCGGAGCCTCCAGTAAGGGCGAAATCGATGCCATCATCACCACTCCTCCTAGGCGTAGGGGAGGCCTCTCCATCAACATATCCATCAGCACCGTCATCATCACCAACACCATCTCCAAGATCCATCTCGTTCCCCTCATAGTTTGTGATTGGTTGAACCCTGGATATTGTTTTAAGGGCCATTTACATGTTTGTGATTGGCATCTTGTCTTTATTTGGTGGACATATTATATTTTAAGATTGTGTTGTATTCCATATGCTACTGATCCATATCATGTTTTCTACTTGTGAGTAGATCCCCATGTTCCTAAGGGCATAGTATGAATTGGCTATGATTTCCATATAATATGCAATGAGTGTGTGGTCTAGTTTTTATCTTTTATATTATTCTATGATCGTTTTATGCGAACGTCGACTGCATATTATTTACCTATATGGGATGATAGGAGAATACTTTGATGCAATGATAGGGGGTGGAAGGGACGGAATTGCCAGAAACCGTTTTCCAATACTTTGAATTGCATTGAAGGGATTATATGTCGGGGACCAATGAACTTATTGCTAGATGTTCATGTGAGTGGCTCTAGGACCCATCATAAGTGGTGTATTTTGATCATATTTATGGTTGCACCTAATTTAGGCTCCTACCTAAGGGAATGAAACTGAACAACATATTCACCATATTGTGTAGTGTCGTGGTATTGCACGGCAGATGCTACTGGGGGTAGCTTACGTAGAGGGAGCAAGGCGACGTAGGAGAATCCGGGAGCGAGATTGGCACACGATGTACCCAGGTTCACGTCCCCTCGGTGGAGGATCGATACGTCCTGCTATCAATCCAGTATATGATCATAGATTGGTTTACAATGGAGTCGCCGGAGGCGGTGGAAGAGACTAGATCTAATCTAATATGAGAGAGGATGCCCCGTGGGGGTGACCCTGGTGGCTTTATATATGCAGCCACCTAGGGTTTACAAGTGCACTAATGGGCTTTGTATTGGAGTCGCCGTCTTGGGCCTCCAGTCGGCGCCGCTTGTCCGGGTCCAGCGTGCGCCAGTCGCTGTATTGGGCGAGTCGACCCGTTCTGGGCTTGGCTTCAGTCGGATCGATCCAGCTGGCGAATCCGCTTCGTGGGTATACCCCGATTGGTATTCCCCCATCAGTAGTCCCCGAGCGCGTTGTTGATTCGACGTGGGCTTGAGGCATGGCGCGGAGAGTCTTGACGATGGGTCATGGCGAATCGGCGACGAGCTCCTGAACAGAGGAAAGAACTGTGAAGCGGGAGGCAGTCGGCGTGAGCCAGTCGGTGATGGCCAGTTGGCGAAAGACGCAGGGTGTCGGTGAAGCCGCTAGTTACAGCGAGTCCCCGAACATGGAGCGTTCCGAGTCCCCGAGTGTGGCGAGTGGCGCTGTCTGTAGCACGCCGAGGCCCCGAGCGCGTTGAGCACGCGAGGGCGAGTCCATGGTGGCGAGTCCCCGAGCGCGTTGAGTACGCAAGGGCGAATCCGCGATGGAGAGTTCCCGAGCGTGTTGAGTACACGAGGGCGAGTCCACGGTGGCGAGTCCTCGAGCGTGTTGAGTACGCGAGGGCGAATCCGCGGTGGAGAGTTCCTGAGCGTGTTGAGTACGCGAGGGCGAGTCCGCGGTGGCGAGTCCTCGATCGTGTTGAGTACGCGAGGGCGAATCCGCGGTGGAGAGTTCCCGAGCGTGTTGAGTACACGAGGGCGAGTCCGCGGTGGCGAGTCCTCGAGCGTGTTGAGTACGCGAGGGCGAGTCCGCGGTGGCGAGTTCCTGAGCGTGTTGAGTACGCGAGGGCGTGTCCGCGGTGACGAGTCCCTGAGCGTGTTAAGTACGCGAGGGCGAGTCCGTGGTGGAGAGTTCCCGAGCGTGTTGAGTACGCGAGGGCGAGTCCGCGGTGGCGAGTTCCCGAGCATGTTGAGTACGCGAGGGCGAGTCCGCGGTGGTGAGTCCTCGAGCGTGTTGAGTACGCGAGGGCGAGTCCACGGTGGAGAGTTTCCGAGCGTGTTGAGTACGCGAGGGCGACTCCGCGGTGGCGAGTCCTCGAGCGTGTTGAGTACGCGAGGGCGTGTCCGCGGTGACGAGTCCCCGAGCGTGTTAAGTACGCGAGGGCGAGTCCGCGGTGGCGAGTTCCCGAGCGTGTTGAGTACGCGAGGGCGTGTCCGCGGTGACGAGTCCTCGAGCGTGTGAGTACGCGAGGGCGAGTCCGCGGTGGCGAGTTCCCGAGCGTGTTGAGTACGCGAGGGCGTGTCCGCGGTGACGAGTCCTCGAGCGTGTTGAGTACGCGAGGGCGAGTCCGCGGTGGCGAGATCCCGAGCGTGTTGAGTACGCGAGGGCGTGTCCACGGTGACGAGTCCCCGAGCGTGTTAAGTACGCGAGGGCGAGTCCGCAGTGGAGAGTTCCCGAGCGTGTTGAGTACGCGAGGGCGAGTCCGCGGTGACGAGTCCCCGAGCGTGTTAAGTACGCGAGGGCGAGTCCGCGCTGGCGAGTTCCCGAGCGTGGAGAGTACGCGAGGGCAAGTCCGTGGTGGAAAGTCGACGAGGGCGAGCCACGGTCGTGGAACCACGCGTACACGCAGCATGCCTAGGAGTAGTCCCCGAGGCTCAAGTTGGCTTGTAGAGGCGACTTGAGGCTCTTTAGAGATATATATTCTCAAAATAGTAGTGGTTGCCGCCGAGCACGACAAGTGGCGAGGTCGAGCGACCGGCGGGCGACGAGTCCCCGAGCGTGTTGAGTTCGCGATGATTGCGAGTCCGCGAGGGGAGAGTCCCCGAGTGTGGCGAGTCCGCGAGGGGAGAGCCCCCGAGCGTGGCGAGTCCGCGATGATTGCGAGTCCGCGAGGGGAGAGTCCCCGAGCACGGCGAGTCCGCGATGATTGCGAGTCCGCGAGGGGAGAGTCCCCGAGCACGGCGAGTCCGCGATGATTGCGAGTCCACGAGGGGAGAGTCCCCGAGTGTGGCGAGTCCGCGATGATTGCGAGTCCGCGATGATGTTGATTGCGCTGTTTTGTTAGCGAGTCTCTCGTCTTGGCCCGGGGGGCCAGTCGCATGGCGACTCCAAAGATGGCTCTCAACTTGGCGTTCTTCCTGGACGATCCGAGGCTCGGTTTGCGAGTCCTCGTCCGCAGTACTTAGCCGTGCGAGTCGCACTATCTAAGGTTGAGGAGTACATGGTGCTGTTTGTGTAGCACTACCATTTGTCTTGGCCCGGAAGGCCAGTCGAGCAAGGCGACTCCAATGATGGCTCTCGGTTAGCGTTTTTCGTGGACGATCCGAGGCTCGGTTTGAGAGTCCTCGTTCGCACTACTTGGCCATTGCGGGTCGCTCTTTCAAAGGTTGACAAAGGAGAATAGATTTTTCCCGGGGGAAGAGACACCCAGTGGTGAGTCCATGCAGCGTGGCATGCGACCCTCTATGGCGACTCGGACGATGAAGGTCCCTTAGTAAGCGCGGCGTACGCATTCGACGTGGCCGGAAGGAGTCGACGCGGCGGGCACGGGGTCGACGCGACGGACGGAGGTCGCGCTATGGCGATGTCGACGCGGCGGACACGGGGTCGACGCGGCGGACGGAGGTCGCGCTATGGCGATGTCGACGCGGCGGACACGGGGTCGACGCGGCGGACGGAGGTCGCGCTATGGCGATGTCGACGCGGCGGACACGGGGTCGACGCGGCGGACGGAGGTCGCGCTAGGGCGATGTCGACGCGGCGGACACGGGGTCGACACGGCGGACGGAGGTCGCACTATGGCGATGTCGACGCGGCGGACACGGGGTCGACGCGGCGGACACGGGGTCGACGCGACGGACGGAGGTCGCGCTATGGCGATGTCGAAGCGGCGGACACGGGGTCGACACGGCGGACGGAGGTCGCGAGGGCGAGGTCGTGATGGCGATCCCGCGACTGGCGAGTCTCTGAGCGTAGCGAGTTCGCGTTTATGCGTGTCCGCGTTTAAGCAAGTTTCGGAGCATGGCGAGTCGACGAGCCGGTAGATTGGAGAGTCGGCGATGGACGAGGCCATGAGAAGCGAGTCCGCGACGGACGAGTCGCCGGATGTGGCGAGTGTACGAGGGCAGCGAGTCGTGGGTCCCCGCATACGACATTTAGCCTGAAGAAGTGGACGCGGCGGCGAGCAAACTGTTCATGCGTACATGTTAAATTCATATAAGATAATCAATTGACAACACGATTAGTAAAAGATATTGTCATTGTGAGATTTAAGGATAATCGTTGAATGCATCGGTAGCTGATCGCATGATCGCATGCGAACTCCTTCTGCATAGTGCGAAACGCGTGGCTCACGTGGCTGATCTCCACCTCTTCCGTATTGGGTTTGCACTGATTAGGATGTCCATAGGTCATGGCTGCACAGGATCTGAGTCGTGATTTGCTGTTGTCGTTGTTGCCGGAAAGGCTGCGGCCATGTACAGTATTGGAGATCAATTTACACATCAGAAGTCCCTGAATTTAAGGTTGTGGTCGAGGCAGCCGGCCGGGGGCTCCACGGCGACCGGACGCGGGCTACCACCGCCACGAGTAATCCGATCGTAGAGTAACTCTTCAAACGATGTGTACCGGCGAACGTGTAGAAAAACGTCAGATCTAAATAAATCAATTACTAAAAAGAATAATTAATGAAAGAAAACGAAATCGGATTGGAAAATCCCAGCCGCCACAAGCTTTTTCTTGATCACACGCATAGGTTGATGACGAATTTGAGGATCCCGCCCGGATTATCACCCTCCAAGCGTCGCTTGCCCCACGGTGGGCGCCAACTGTCGTGGTATTGCACGGCAGATGCTACTGGGGGTAGCTTACGTAGAGGGAGCAAGGCGACGTAGGAGAATCCGGGAGCGAGATTGGCACACGATGTACCCAGGTTCACGTCCCCTCGGTGGAGGATCGCTACGTCCTGCTATCAATCCAGTATATGATCATAGATTGGTTTACAATGGAGTCGCCGGAGGCGGTGGAAGAGACTAGATCTAATCTAATATGAGAGAGGATGCCCCGTGGGGGTGCCCCTGGTGGCTTTATATATGCAGCCACCTAGGGTTTACAAGTGCACTAATGGGCTTTGTATTGGAGTCGCCGTCTTGGGCCTCCAGTCGGCGCCGCTTGTCCGGGTCCAGCGTGCGCCAGTCGCTGTATTGGGCGAGTCGACCCGTTCTGGGCTTGGCTTCAGTCGGCTCGATCCAGCTGGCGAATCCGCTTCGTGGGTATACCCCGATTGGTATTCCCCCATCATGTAGAAATCTTTATGCCAAGTAAATACATGTCGCCCTCGGGAACGCTTGTCACATATAAGTTCACACACACTTGAGCTTGTCCTCTTGCTGCATAGAGGATTGGGCTTTCTCTCATTGAGAGAATTTACTTATTGCTATTTATTTTTAGAACTTTTTTATTCGTGCAAACTATAAATCCAAAAACACTAAATCTACTGCATTAATATTATTTTCTTTGCCAAACTTGCTAACCAATACCCTCAGCTCCTTGTTGTTTCGACAACCTTTCTTTATTGAAAAGTACTACAATTGATCTCCTGCACTTGGGAGCCATCAAGACACTTTTCTAGCGCTGTTGTCGGGGAGCGTTGTGCTATTAGTAAGCTCTTTGGTAAGGAAATTTGAAATCTATTTTATCTTTTTACTATTGTTTTATCATGGCTTTCTCAAACTATAAAGGATTGGAACTCACCTTATTTGAGTTCCTTCATGACAAAGATAAAGTGAAGGTTGAGAAGCCTATTGAACCAAAAGTTGAATATCAAATTCCTATTAGTATTGTCAACAGAGCTAGGGAGGTAACTTTTGGAGGTGATGGAAGCCAAACTGCTATGGGGCATTTATATGAAATTTAAGAACTATGTTCCCTATTTAGACTTGCAGGTATTCATGAAAATGAAGTGAGAAGGAAGCTATTTTATTTATCTTTATCTGGTAAAGCTCGCGAATGGTATAAATCTCTAGATGATAAATATCGTCTTGATTGGGACAATATGAGAAAGGCTTTCTATATTAAATATTATACTCCTAAAGAAGCTTATGATGATCGCTGCCATATTTATAACTTCTGGCCTCATAATTGAGAAATTATTGCTCAAGCTTGGGGGAGATTAAAGGGTCTTCTTCGTAAAAATCCTCATCATTGTATTCCTGAAAGAATTATCTTAATAAAATTTTATGTGAGATTGCCTCAGCATCATAGGGATTTCCTGGATAATTCTTCTAGAGGAAGTTTCACTAATAAAACTCAAGAGGAGGCAGCAGACTTATTAGAAACTATTTCTCAAAATACCGATGCTTGGGATCTTGACAAAGATAATAAACCAAGTTTGAAATATGAATATTCATGTGTAGAAAATTTATCTACTTCTATATTATTTGAGGAACTTAAGAACAGGTTTTGCGTTGACACTAATGTTTTAGTAGAAATTTCTAAATCTTTTTCTAACCATCTTAATAAAGGATTTAATGTATTTGTTGAACCTCTGAAAAATTCTACATATGTTTTTAAAGTTGTGAACAGCTTCATCAAGTCTCATCTCCTATGATAGAATAAATCTTTGAAGCTCCTCCTTATCCTAGCAAAGTGAAGGAAAATTTACTCACTACTATTACTAATAAGAGTGCTAGAAGATGTCATGAACCATATGAACAAATTCAAGTCCTAACATCAAATTTTGGCCATTAAAGAATTGAATAAAGAAACACCTTGTGATGTTTATTTATGTGAAGATTCTACCAAGGTAATAAAAGGTAACACCACTAGAGGTGGGAAACCTATCATATAATGTACTATTGGGACTTCATGTTATCATGGACTTTGTGATATTAGAGCAAGTATAAGTGTGATTCCATATTCTCTATATCTTAAAATCAAGCCTGATATTGATCCCATAAACATGGAAGAGACATGTATAACTATCCAACTCGCTAATAAAGATTATATATGTTCTCTTGGTATTGCTAGAGATGTTGAAGTGTTAATTGGAAAGATTAAGTATCCTGCTAATTTCATTGTGCTTGGTTGATCCCAAGATGCATTTTGTCCTATTAAATTTGGTAGACCTTTCTTACATATTGTTGGTGCTGAAATTAATTTGCTAAAAGAGAATGTATTCATTAAATTTGCTGGTGAAAAACTCGAGTTAACTTTTCAAAGTTTACTAATAAACATTTATTAAAGGAAAAACTCTCTAAAGATATAGTGGAGACTCTTGCTCCAGTGGCAGTCGCTTTATCGAAAGTGATGGAACGATATGTGTTGAATCAAGAGGAGCCATTTGATGATGAAGAGAAAGAAGCTCTAGAACAATTACCATCTCAACAACCACCATAGCTGCAATTACATATTCCACCTGATATTCTAGGAGAACTACCACCACCTAAAGAAGATCCTAGTTTTGAACTTAAACCATTGCCTCAAGATATGAAATATGCATTCCTTGATGATAAGAAAATATGTCCTGTTATTATTAGTACTAACCTTTCAGATGAATAAGAATCACAATTACTTGAAGTATTGAGAGCTCATAGGCCAGCCATTGGACATTCACTTGATGATTTGAAAGGTATAAGCCCCGCTTTATGGATGCACAAGATTAACTTGGAAGAAGATGCAAAGCCTGTTGTTGACTATCAACGTCATCTTCATCCAAGAATGAAAGAAGTGGTAAGAAAAGAGGTAATCAAACTCATTGAGGCAGGTATTATCTATCCCATAGCTGATAGTAATGGGTAAGTCATGTCCATTGTGTGCCTAAAAAGGGTTGAATCACCGTGGTTCCAAATGATGAAAATGAACTTGTTTCTCAATGTACTGTTACTAGTTATAGAATGTGCACTGATTATAGGAAACTTAATAAGGAAAATCATAAAGATCATTATCCTTTACCATTCATTGATCAAATGCTAGAAAGATTATCCAAACACTCTCACTTTTGTTATTTAGATGGTTATTCAGGTTTCTCACAGATTCTGGTGCACAAGGATGATCAAAATAAGAATACTTTCACATGTCCCTTTGGTACTTATGCATATAGGAGAATGCCATTCGATGTGTGCAATGCTCCTGCTACTTTTCAAATATGCATGAATGCTATATTTGCTGATTATATTGAGAGCATTATGGAAGTATTCATGGATGACTTTTCTGTGTATAGTACCTCTTTTGAAAACAGCTTGTTTAATATTAACAAAGTTTTGCAGCATTGTGAGGACCAACACTTAGTCCTAAATTGGGAGATGTGCCATTTCATGGTAATAGAAGGTGTTGTTCTTGGACACCGAGTTTCAGGTAGAGGCATTGAAGTGGACCGCGCCAAGATAGAAGCCATAGAGAAGCTACCATATCCTAGGGATATAAGAGGTATAAGAAGCTTTCTTGGTCATGTTGGTTTCTCTAAAAGGTTTATCAAAGATTTCTCAAAAATATCCAAGACTCTAACAAATCTTTTGCAAAAAGATGTTTCATTCTATTTTAATGATGATTGTGTAGAGTCTTTTGATGTTTTAAAGAATGCTTTGATAAGTTCTCCTATAATTCAACCTCCTAATTGGAATATACCATTTGAAATCATGTGTAATGCTAGTGACTATGCTATAGGATCTGTTTTAGGCCAAAGAGTTGATAAGAAACTTAATGTGATATATTATGCTAGTAAAACTCTTGATGGCTCCCAAAGAAATTATGCTACAACTGAAAAAGAATTATTGGCTGTAACTTTTGCATGTACAAGTTTAGACCTTACATTGTAGACTCTAAGGTAATATTGCACACCGATCATTCTGTTATTAAATACCTCATTAACAAAAAAGATGCTAAGCCTAGACTTATAAGATGGGTTATTTTACTACAACAATTTGACCTACATATTGTTGATAGGAAAGGTGAGGACAACCCGGTAGTTGATCATTTATCTAGAATGGAAAACATTCTGGTAGATCCTATTCCTATTAATGATATCTTTGCAAATGAATAACTAGCAAACATTAATGTTTTTGCTGCTAGAGTATCTTCACCATGGTTTCCTGATTATGCTAATTTCATTGTTAGAAAAGTTATCCCACCACACATCACATACCAACAAAGAAAGAAATTATTTTATGATCTTAGGCATTATTTTTGGGATGACCCATTTCTTTGTAAGAAAAGTGTGGACGATATTATTAGACATTGTGTCCCTGAGTTTGAGCAACTGGCTATCATAAGGGATTGTCATGAGAACCCTTATGTAGGACATCATGCAGGAGACCGCACCACTACAAATGTATTATAGTCTGGTTTTATTATCCTACTTTATTTAAGGATTATGCTAATTATGTTAAAGCTGGTGACAAATGCTAACATGTTGGAAATATTGGTAAGATAAATGAAATGTTCGCTTCCTCTTAAACCATTTGATGTATGGGGATTTGACTTTATGGGACCATTCCCCCATCAAAAACAAAACACACTCATATTTTGGTTGTGGTGGATTATGTCACAAAATGGGTTGAAGTAATTCCAAAAAAGTGCACATCATGCCACAACAATGAAGATGATTAAGGACATCATCTTTCCCAGGTTTGGAGTACCTAGATTTTGAATTACTGATGGTGGTTCTCATTTTATTCATGGAGTATTTAGAAAAACTCTACCTAAATATGGTGTTAATCATAGAATTGCATCTCCATATCATCCTCAAACTAGTGGGCAACTTGAACTAAGCAATAGGGAAATTAAACTCGTATTGGAGAAGATAGTTAATAAAGCTAGGTCTGATTGGCCAACTAAAATTAATGATGCTTTATGGTCTTATATAACTGCTTTTAAAAATCCTATGGGTATGTCTCCTTATAAAATGGTTTATGGAAAATCATATCATCTTCTAGTAGAATTAGAACATAAATCTAGATGGGCTGTTAAACTACTCAAATTTGATTTTGAAACTACTGAAAAGAAAAGAATTCTTGACCTAAGCTTATTAGATGAATGTAAGAATGAAGCATATGAAAGTGCTAGACTATTTAAAGAGAAAGTAAATTTTTTGGCATGGTAAGAAAATAAAAAGAAAGGAATTCAAAGTAGGAGATGGAGTATTATTGTTCAACTCTAGTTTCAAGTTTTCTGCAGGAAAATTAGCTTTAAGGTGGAAGGGTCCATTAGTTTTTGTGCAGAAGGTGTACCGCTCCGAAGCCATTCGTCTTCATGGAGACTTTAACGGTAAACCTCGTGTTGTTAATGGACAACATATTCGACATTATATTGCAGGGCAAACATTTGCTAGAAGGGTTGAAGTAATGAATCTCCAAAGTCTGAAGGCCATAATCATAAAAATTTATCCCCTGCCAGATACCAAAAATCACGAAAAGTCAAGAAAAGGTGCGTAACAATCTTGGAATATCTTCATATTTTAGGGAAGTCATTATTTCGAAAAATAAATGCGTGTTGAGAAACAATTGTATGAAATGGAGTCCCGAGGAGGGAAAGAGACTAGGTGGCGCGCCCCTGCTAGGCGTGCCACCTAAGGTATTTCTCTCTTTTAAAGTCCGTTTTGCCTCTATTTCTTCCTCAACACATCTTCTTACCCTAAAAACCATCTATATATACTCCTCTCTGCCGATCTAATCTTGCATCTAGTATTTTGAGCGAAACTTGTTTTTCCATCCTATTCCTTCAGCTTTTAGCCATGGCAAGCTCCGGATCCAATCTTAGAGGAGATGACTCCGATAATAAAGGCGTGGTGCATCATTACCTCAAATATGTGGTGGCTCCCACGAATACCTTTACCTTCAAATAAGGGGTGCTTCTCATGGAGGAGAACGACACCAAGAAAGAAGACTCGTCGACAAACCTCTAAGCTTGGGGGAGTTCCACCATACTTTATGCTTTTTAGTTATCATATTTGTATCTAGTTCGTAATCATTAGGAGGTTTTTTTTTGCTTTCATCCATTAGTTATCGATTTTCCTAGAGTTTGAAGAGCTCTTAGAGCATTTTCATTATCCTTGTTTGAGTGGTTTTGAATGAAATATAAAGTATGGTGTCATCCATGATTCTCTTGTTTAGGATTTATGGGTAACACTCATATAGATGTGCGCACCATATGTAGAAGTTTCACTTACATCTTGCTTTGAACTAAATTAACTTGAGCATGTTGTACAAGCATAGAATTACTCAACAAGCTGAACTTTTAAATAAGGAAAGATCCATGCAAGGGAAGCAACACTTATTAAAAGAGGAACATTGTGAATTTATGCTGAGATAGGAAATATTATAAAATAAATAGTTGGAAAGACGAGGATGACAAGGGGACATGATATACTCTTGTTTTACTTAGTAATCAACGAGTAAAATGAATGGTTGTCATGGGTATTTCAATACATATGCTCTATGGAAAATTGTTTGAAAGGTAGGCACCCGAGGATTCAGCTAGCCATGGAAAGTGAAAGACAAAGGTTCTTTAGAGCATATGAAATGATTGAAAGACCCATGAATAAGGTTTATAGTGGTTACTAAGCGAGCAAGACCATTAACTGATGCCATGTAAAAAGTGGTGAAAGTTCTTGACAAAAGTCAAAATAGTCACGTCTATCTAGTTGTTTAAACAATTCTATTTTCCACTATTTGTTTTATGAGAAACTTATCTTTATTGCAAAGGCACATCCAAAGGGTAAATTAAAAGCTGGTAAAAATCTATACAAAGCTATTACAAATAGGAAAGTGTATGATAAATTTGAGACTTGTTTAATTGTACAACATGTAATGGTTAGTTGTTGTTCAAAACTAAGGGGTAAATAATAATGCCTATCTATGTAGACCACATTTGCATGGTTGTCAGTTCATATTTCTTTTGGACAAGTGAATATGCATAAGTTGATGATGCCATGCTTGTATTTTCTGGTCAACCATAAGATCATTGATGCATGATCATGATCTATTCGCTTATTTGCTCGAGGACGAGCAAATGTTTAAGTTGTAGGGGTTCGTATCATGGAAAACAAAAAAATTCTATCACGTGAACACACACAAGCCAATATATATCTACTAGATTGTAGCAATGAGTCGATAGAGTACTAACCCTCGAAGATCCAAAGCGGCTAACAAGACCAGATTCTCGTGGGTGATGTAGTTGTTCACTTGCCGATCTCAAGATCGCGTAGACGATCATTCCGGCGCCGCATTCCGGCAGCTCTCCCGCAGTCGGTGACACGTACGGTACTCGATGAAGACCTTCCTCTCCCTTGTTCCAGCAGGCAGTGGAGGTTTTAGCTCTCTCCTCGTGATTCTGGCAGCAAGACAGCATGGTGTCGGAAGTAGAGGGGAGATCCCACAAGGCTTCGCCTAAGCTGGAGCAAGTATGGTGGAGTAGAAGAGGTCCTCGGCAATCTAGGGTCTAGATGCTGAGGGAAGAGGGAAGCCGGAGCATAGGGTCTAGGCTAGACGGTAGCGGCAGTTTAGAGGGGATCTAGGGCGCCGGTGACTTGGGGGGCAGCGCGGCCTAGGGATTGGGTCTTGGGCTCCTTGGGCAAGGGGGATACCTTGGGGTGCGCCCCCACCCCTTCTTATATAGGTGGGGGGAGTCCAAGGGTGTTCCCAACCCAGGTGGAAACCCTCCCTAACTCGGAAACCATGTTGGGATTTGACTTTTTCAAACTGCCATTTTGACTTTCAAATTAGAGTTTGATTTCTCTCTTCCAAGTGTCCAGCCAAGTGACCTAGGACATTATGCAACCATTCCACTTTGTCATGACACATCCATGTACCCTTCTCCTTCCGGTTCGGTGGACCTTCTAGGCCCTTCTAGAACATTCCGATGAAAACACCGAAACCATTCCCGAACTTCGGAATTGGACTTTCCTTATATGAATCTTATTCTTCGGACCATTCCGGATCTCCTCATGACATCCCAGATCCCATCCGACGCTCTGAACAACAGTCGATCTCTTTACTCACATTCCATATCTACTAAACAACATCGAATCCTTAAGTGTGTCTCCCTATGGTTCGTGAATTATGCAGACATGATCGAGACTCTTCTCCGATCAATAACCAATAGAGGAATCTAGAAATTCATATGGCTCCCACATATTTATACAATTACTTCGTGATCGAATGAACCATTTACATACAATACCAATTTCCCTTTGTGTCGCGATACTTTACTTATTCGTAGTTTGATCATCGGTATCTCTGCATACCTAGTTCAACCTCGTTACCGACAAGTACTTGATTTTGGCTCAGTTGATTGTTGAGCTTCGTTGGGAGTCCCCAAGAGGAAGGTGTGATGAGCACAGTGATACGTCCAAAACGTATCTACTTTCCCAAACACTTTTGCTATTGTTTCTCCTCTAAACTTGTGTGATTTGGATACAACTAACACGGACTGACGCTGTTTTCAGAAAAATTACCTTGGTGTCTAGTTTTTGTGCAGAAAAAAAACTATCAGGAAAAATCCCGGAAAATATGCCAAAATCCTATTTCACCAGAAGACTCATGGAGCCAGAATATGAGACAGAGTGGGGCTCTGAGGAGCCCACACCCCCTGCCGTGCGGGCTAGGCCTGGTCATGCCTGGAGGGGGTGTGGCCGCCTCAGGCACCCCCTCATCCTCCCTCTTAGCCTATAAGTTGCCTCTTGACCTAAAATCTCAGGGGGGTTCGACGTTTTTCTAGAAAGAGTTACGCTGCGCCGCCACCACCAGAACCCGCGATTCGGAAACCGAAACTCCGTTTTGGCACCCTGCCGGGACGGGGAATTTGGAGAGGATCATCTCCATCATCATCACCAACGCCTCTCCATCAACCATCCATGTTTCCCTCATCCATGAGTGAGTAATCCCCCGTTGTAGGCTACGGGGATGGTAGGGATTGGATGACTTCTATCATGTAATTGAATAAGATTGTTAGGGCATGGTGCCTAGTATCTCTATTAGTGCTATTTGACTTTGTTGCAACTTGTTGTGGTTAATGCTTGTCACTAGGGCCCGAGTGCCATGATCTCAGATCTGAACTTATTATTGATTCATGATGATAGTATTGTTTGTGATCTTATCTGCAAGTTGTGTACACATACCATTGTCCGGAACCAAAGGCCCCGAAGTGAAAAAATTTGGGACAACCTGAGGGGATGGCTGTGATGTGAGGATCACATGTATTCATGGAGTGTTAATGCTTTACTCCGGTGCTCTATTAAAAGGAGTGCCTTAATTGCCAGTAGATTCCCTTGAGGCCACGCTACAATGGGCTAGCAGGACAAAAGATGTTGTGCAAGTTCTCATTGTGAGCAAGTATGACTATATATGGAGCACGTGCCTATGATTGTTTAGTACTTGGATGATTTATCTTATTTATCTGCAATTGCCCTAGATCTTGAAGTTACATGTTTAGACTTTTCCATGCAACACCCGTCCATCCATCCCTATGCCTACCACACGCATATCCTACTGTTTTCTACTACTTTTACTATTGCTCTTGTTTTACTGTTGTTGTTGCTTTGTTATTTATACTACAAAATTGTTGCTACTGATAAATATTGTGAGCAAGACTATTTCCAAGTGCAGCTGAATTGACAACTCAGTTGTTAAGGCTTATAAGTATTCTTTGGCTCCCCTTGTGTCGAATCAATAAATTGGGTAATACTACCCTCGAATACTGTTGTGGTCCCCTATACTTGTGGGTCATCAAGACTATTTTCTGGCACTGTTGCTAGGGAGCATAGCTTTATTTGTAAGTTCACTTGGATCTATTATTGTTCACTTCTTTTCCTTTCATCATGGGGAAGTCTCGTGGTGGAAAGTTTCATATTTTACATCCACTACAAGAAGAGGTACAGTCCTAAACACATATGACTCTCTTGATTCACCATCTGTTGTAAGTAAGCTTGTTACAACACCACCACATACACATGCTACACACACTGCTACTACTGCTGAATCTGAAATTGCTTCTGATACTCATGATGTTACTTCTACTTTGCTTGATGCAAGTGGTTCAGTGGTCCTTTCCTAGATGCTACTATTCCTAGAACTATTTTGGGAAACACTTAAACTCCTAGTGAAGACACTATTACACCTGTTAGCTCACCTGAGTCTAGAGAGAGTGTAGAGGTCCCAATCTTTAATAAGATAGAGCCCCCTGTGTTTACAATGCTAGTCCCTAGATCAATAGCTAGCATCCACAGTTAAGATGTAATATCAAGAAACAAAGGTCATAATATAACTTTATAACCAGGAATAACATAATTTTATTACATCTTACATAGCTCATTTGGCTATTACATTACATTGCAGGGGAATAACTATAAGCATGGGTCCTTCATCTTCAAAATGCCACAGGCAGATGTTGGTTGTAGACTTTGTAATCCTAATCAAACAATCTTCACAAAAATTCAATCAAACCTGCAACATACAAGTTACAGCCACAAGGGTCAATACATTTGAATTGTATTGGCAAGTGATACTATGGTAGTATTGTGGAGTCTATCTTCTATATGCATTTGGCTAAGTGGAGTTGAGGCTTGCATTGCTCAAAATAGATTTTTCCTTAACATTTGAAAATACTAAGTTTTGCTTGGAAAAATCATTTTTCTCAATCAAAGATTTGAAGATCCTTTAACCAAGGCATCTCTCAATCAAAGATTGAAGATTTCAAACAACCCTTGTTCAATCCACAAGTTTTAACTTAGAAATTTGAATGATGAGATTCTTGATTGCTTCCATGTCTTGATGCTCAAAATTGTCCTTTACCAGGGACATGGCTAAGTACTTAGATTCTACACTCTGCAGAGGTGGTGCACTTTCCCCACAAGACTTGGTTTCCCAAGACAAGATCTTTCAGAAGCCTTCCCTTAGACCAAAATGGACGCGTTCCAACCTATCAAACACTACCACCCTCTGTCCATATGGCTAAGTTCTTGCAACCTATATGATCATGGCAGAGCCCATATTGCCAAGTGGTTGCACTTGAAGCTTCTCAACATTTGACATCTCAAATCTCCTTGTTCCTGGGTGGCCATCCACAAGTGAGATACACAAGGTAAACCATAAACATGGGCCTTGTGAACCACTCAACCAAAAACCACCAAGCAATACCATTCCACCCATGTGATTCATTAACTTAGTTGTTTTATTAAACAAAACACAAGTCCTCAGACTTAGAATATTTTTCCATAGTGTGAATATATATTCCACCCATGTTTTCTATTAGCTAGGCTAAGCTTGATAGTAGTAGGAATCTTAACTTAGGAAAATCCTACTAAGGTTTCATCTACTAGTTTTCCTATAGCAAGGTTTACACTTAGAAAAATTCATGCAAGTTTTACTTAGAGAAAACCACTAATGCATAGTGAAAGTAATGGGACAAAAGTATGAAGCATCACTTGCCTTTTTGGTAGAGTATGGGTTCACTCCTTGTCCTTGCAACAATCACACTCTTCAAGTCACTACAAATCAATCAAGCAAGGCACAAACTTAATCTACCAATCAAGCAAAAACAATACATAAAATGACAAAGTCAAAGTAATGCATGCAAGCATGCAAAAGATGGTTCTAATTGCAAAGGTGGTCTCCACTAGGCTTCTAAACTTTGTAAAGTCAAAAGTGGTCATTTTCCAAAGTGACAAAGTCATTTGCAAAAGGGTTTTGGTCCTTAAACCATTTTTAAATCTAATCATTATTTTATGTGGTGAAAATTATTTTTATCAAAGCAAAACTTTATGTTTTTCACCAAATGAGTTGCTATTGCAAAACTTGGTGTTTTGGGTTAGTAGGTTTGGTCTAAGCCATTTTCCCAAAGTTTTTACTCAAAATCATTTTCATAACAAAACCATTATTTTCATTTGGCTGGAAATGACTAAATCAAGTTTTCCATCCTAAACTTTACCAAATCCATTTTCCAAACTATGGGTTGGTTCCTAGGGTCAGTAGGTTCAAATCAATCCAATTGCCAAAGATTTTAGTCCCAAATTCATTTTTAAACAATTTTTACATCCTTAACAAGCATACAAATGTTTCTGCAAAAACTAACACTCTAACAGATACTATTTGCTAAACCAAGGGCATGGTTGGCTAGGGATTGTTCCACTGAATACATTGATATAAAATTTGCAAAATTTGGACGTGTGGTTTGAAAGTTATAGATTTTACAAGATTGCACTTCTAATAGAAAAGTTTCTGTTTTTTTTAAAACGAGGTATGAGCCACGTGTCATGTTTTAATTCGCCGGTACCGGTTCGGTGTGGATCACGCTGCAGACCGTTGGATCTAAGTAGATCGCATGGCCCAGAACACGTACCCCTTCGCGGTTAAGTCATTCTATCCTATCCATCCGATCGGGATCGGACGGCTGTGGGGTGCTCGACCTTAAACGAGCGGCGCTGCGGCGGCTGCTGGCGGCGGAGCGACCAGACGGTGGCGGCGCCGGTGAAATAGGAAGCGAGGGAGGAGGGAAAGGTGCTCACCACATTCGCAAAGACTTGAGAAAGCTCGACGTGTGTTCGTCGGGGCAAGGGGCGCACAGACGGGTCGGCAATCTCTCGCCGGAGTTGAGAACGGCGTCAGGTGGTCCGGGTTGTGGTCGGAGGCGACGCTACAGATCACGCGGAGGCAAGCAGAAGGCAAGGTTAGCTGCGCAAGGTCGAGGCGGTGACGCGTGCATGAAAGAGAAGGGGAGGGGCGGTCGGATACAACCTGTGGGCGTCGTCAGAGAAGAGCCAGACGGCGGCGGTGCTGGAGGTTGTCGTTGCCGATGCTCAGGGGCGCGCGTGAGTGAGCTGCGACTGCAGAGAGGTCCGCTGGGGGATGCTGATCACAGCTGCGTGCTCGAGGAGGCAGGAGGGTGCGTGTGCTGGCCGGAATCAGCGAGGAGGGTCGTCGGAGATAGAGCTGCTCGGGGAGAAATTGGGGCGGCCTGGGGGCGTGCTTGGGGGAGGAGACAGAGGGGAAACGGAGGGGATGTCAGGGCGATTAAATGGGCTTGATCACGCGAGGAATAAACGCAGCGTTATGACGAATTAAGCCAGAGAAATCAACGGCAGAACAAGGAAGAACTGGTCGATGCGGTGAGGACGATGGCTAGCGAAGTGGGGCCGTTGCGTTAGTGGGAAAATGAGTGAGGGGGAGGTCCACCGGTCAGTGACTTAGCGGGTTGCTTCTGCGGTGAAGAAAAACGGTTCGGGGAATAAGAGGAGGTGGGCTGCGAGTGGGCTTATTGGGCTGTCTCAGTTGGGTCAGGTGCATTTCATATTTTTTTTTCTGTCTGTTTGATTTATCTTTTTCCATTTCTATTTACTGATTTGAATTTCAAACAAACAATCCAATCAACCAAATCAATTCAAACAAACACCACACTTCACAACTTTTGAACTTGGTTCTGTTCAGTAGCATAATCCAAAATCCCATAATAAAATAATATTTTTATTCATTTTAGGATCCATTCATTATTTAATAAAATGGACCTTTTGTTTATTTAATCAAAATAGGGTTTGATTTATTTAATAGAATCCTAATTTGAAATCCAAATATTTTCAAAACCAAACCAGTAGGCTTCATTTGGAAATAAAGATATTTGGAAAACATGTTTAAAACAAAATAACATTTTTATTTATGGTCCATTAACAATTAAATAAATGGGCCTTAGTTATTAAATCAAATAGGATTTGTTTTATTTAAATATTTATTTTGAAATCTAAAATAAAACCAAAACACTTCAGTAGGTTTTATTTGAGAATATAAAAAACTTGGAAAACTTATTTTAAATAATTAAATAAGTTTTGATGTCTTGTAAATAGTATAACCTTTATTAATAAAACTTGGATATTAAATCCTTATTAATTTAATTCTAATAAGCCTTTACTATTTTTATCAAAACAAAATGTTTTATTTCAAAAGCTTGGCCAAGGTTTTAATTTGGCTTTATAAAATAATCTTTATTTATAAAACTTCTATTTCTTTTGAAAACCAAATCTTTTTACTTAAAAGATCCAAAATAGTAGTTCCAAAATACTTTATTTTCTTTTATCAAATGTTTACTCTTTTAAATTTCTTTAGGATTTTATTTGATCCAAATAGGTTTTGATTTCCCAATTGGATTCAAAAAGTTTCTTCTGGCCCTGAAAATCAAACAAAGTTTTATTCTATTCATTTATTTTTCACATTACAAGATTTGGAAAATCTTGGGATGTGACAGGCTACCACCCTTAAAATAAATCTCGTCCCGAGATTTGGGGAGGCTAGGGTTACAAGCAGGTTCTAAACAACTAGGGTACTACCACCCTTAAAAAAAATTTCAAACAAAAATTACATATTGTCCTTCTTGGGATCCTGTGAAATTTTTTTCTAAGCAAACATTTGCATGGTGTCTTTGGTTTCCATACTTGACTCATGGGCCAAGGTTGAGATCCTTCATAGACTTGTTTAACTTGTTCTTCATCTTTTCTGGACAATTGTTTACATAGTGGCCTAGTTCCTTGCATTTGAAACACATCACTTGGCTGATATCTTTCTTCATCTTGGGTTTCACTAGCTTTTGTTTGTCTTCTTGGCTCTTCTTATTTTCTGGGCATTCACTGGCATAGTGTTCCATCTCTTTGCAATTGTAACATTGCAACTGGCTTTTGTCTTTCTTCTTCTTTTTGGGTCTCTCCAAAGCTAGGAGTTCTTCTAGTTCATGTTCTTCATAGGTGGGAGATCTTTCTCTCTTCTTGGGGCATTGATCTTCATGTTCCATGGATGTATGATCCTTGTCTCAAAAATTATTGCTAGCTTGGGTTCCTTCTAGATTAGCATCTTTGTCATCCTTGTTGTCCATAGCTCTTTGGGAAAAGTTTTCTCTCATGTTGATCATTTGAGTAACTAATCCTTGCAACAATTGGGATTGAAGTTTCAAAATCCTTTGTATGGCTGGGTCTAGTCCATTGTTGTTGGCTAAAAGCTGAGTTGTCTCTTGGTTCAACTGGTTTTGGGTTGCTATAAGTTCTCTCATGTTGTCCTCTTGGTTGTTGTTGTTCTCATCAACCTTGATGTTGGAGTCTCTTGGAGTAGTCAACTGTTTGGGTTGAATTGGGATTAGAATAGGCAAGATATTTCTAAGGAATCAATTCTAATCACACACACCACAATTCACACAAGCAATGTGCATGCAATCACAAGTCAAACATTTCACTCAAACAACAAAGTTCAAGCACATACTTAGGCAACAAAATATTTTTGTTACACCATATAAGTTGGTGTGTTTGACTTAACTAAAATATGGTGGTCCATCTATATGGTTCACTTGAGATCTTTCCATCTTTCTTGGTTGATTCTTCTTACTTGGGATCATGGTTTCCTTGAGAAAAACTCTTGGTTGCAATACTTCAAAGTTGTTGATGGCTCCTTCTTATTTTGTATTCCCGCAGTCTCTAATTCTTGAGTAAGATTTCCTTGTTTCACTGGTAGTCCTTGGTGAATATGTTGAAGATGTTGAAGTCATTAGAGTTGAAGAAGTTGAAGAAGTCCTTTGCACATGGTGTAGTCTTTGGCCATGGGGTTGGTTTTTCCATCAAGTTGAAATAGATGAGATGTAGAGTTGAAACCAAAATGGTTGAGTAAAGAGTTTACAAGATTGTTTGTAAATAAGTTTTTGGAACAAAATACAACTCCTATTTTTCTAAGGTTTTTTTGTCCAATCCTAGGTTTACAAATCCTACAGGCAACACAATGCTCTGATACCATCTGTAGAGGTCCCAATCTTTAATAAGATAGAGCCCCCTGTGTTTACAATGCTAGTCCCTAGATCAATAGCTAGCATCCACAGTTAAGATGTAATATCAAGAAACAAAGGTCATAATATAACTTTATAACCAGGAATAACATAATTTTATTACATCTTACATAGCTCATTTGGCCATTACATTACATTGCAGCGGAATAACTATAAGCATGGGTCCTTCATCTTCAAAATGCCACAGGCAGATGTTGGTTGTAGACTTTGTAATCCTAATCAAACAATCTTCACAAAAATTCAATCAAACCTGCAACATACAAGTTACATCCACAAGGGTCAATACATTTGAATTGTATTGGCAAGTGATACTATGGTAGTATTGTGGAGTCTATCTTCTATATGCATTTGGCTAAGTGGAGTTGAGGCTTGCATTGCTCAAAATAGATTTTTCCTTAACATTTGAAAATACTAAGTTTTGCTTGGCAAAATCATTTTTCTCAATCAAAGATTTGAAGATCCTTTAACCAAGGCATCTCTCAATCAAAGATTGAAGATTTCAAACAACCCTTGTTCAATCCACAAGTTTTAACTTAGAAATTTGAATGATGAGATTCTTGATTGCTTCCATGTCTTGATGCTCAAAATTTCCTTTACCAGGGACATGGCTAAGTACTTAGATTCTACACTCTGCAGAGGTGGTGCACTTTCCCCACAAGACTTGGTTTCCCAAGACAAGATCTTTCAGAAGCCTTCCCTTAGACCAAAATGGACGCGTTCCAACCTATCAAACACTACCACCCTCTGTCCATATGGCTAAGTTCTTGCAACCTATATGATCATGGCAGAGCCCATATTGCCAAGTGGTTGCACTTGAAGCTTCTCAACATTTGACATCTCAAATCTCCTTGTTCCTGGATGGCCATCCACAAGTGAGATACACAAGGTAAACCATAAACATGGGCCTTGTGAACCACTCAACCAAAAACCACCAAGCAATACCATTCCACCCAGGTGATTCATTAACTTAGTTGTTTTATTAAACAAAACACAAGTCCTCAGACTTAGAATATTTTTCCATAGTGTGAATATATGTTCCACCCATGTTTTCTATTAGCTAGGCTAAGCTTGATAGTAGTAGGAATCTTAACTTAGGAAAATCCTACTAAGGTTTCATCTACTAGTTTTCCTATAGCAAGGTTTACACTTAGAAAAATTCATGCAAGTTTTACTTAGAGAAAACCACTAATGCATAGTGAAAGTAATGGGACAAAAGTATGAAGCATCACTTGACTTTTTGGTAGAGTATGGGTTCACTCCTTGTCCTTGCAACAATCACACTCTTCAAGTCACTACAAATCAATCAAGCAAGGCACAAACTTAATCTACCAATCAAGCAAAAACAATACATAAAATGACAAAGTCAAAGTAATGCATGCAAGCATGCAAAACATGGTTCTAATTGCAAAGGTGGTCTCCACTAGGCTTCTAAACTTTGTAAAGTCAAAAGTGGTCATTTTCCAAAGTGACAAAGTCATTTGCAAAAGGGTTTTGGTCCTTAAACCATTTTTAAATCTAATCATTATTTTATGTGGTGAAAATTATTTTTATCAAAGCAAAACTTTATGTTTTTCACCAAATGAGTTGCTATTGCAAAACTTGGTGTTTTGGGTCAGTAGGTTTGGTCTAAGCCATTTTCCCAAAGTTTTTACTCAAAATCATTTTCATAACAAAACCATTATTTTCATTTGGCTGGAAATGACTAAATCAAGTTTTCCATCCTAAACTTTACCAAATCCATTTTCCAAACTATGGGTTGGTTCCTAGGGTCAGTAGGTTCAAATCAATCCAATTGCCAAAGATTTTAATCCCAAATTCATCCTTAACAAGCATACAAATGTTTCTGCAAAAACAAACACTCTAACATATACTATTTGCTAAACCAAGGGCATGATTGGCTAGGGCTTGTTCCACTGAATATATTGATATAAAATTTGCAAAATTTGGACGTGTGGTTTGAAAGTTATAGATTTTACAAGATTGCACTTCTAATAGAAAAGTTTCTTTTTTTTTAAAACGAGGTATGAGCCACGTGTCATGTTTTAATTCGCCGGTACCGGTTCGGTGTGGATCACGCTGCAGACCGTTGGATCTAAGCAGATCGCATGGCCCAGAACACGTACCCCTTCGCGGTTAAGTCATTCTATCCTATCCATCCGATCGGGATCGGACGGTTGTGGGGTGCTCGACCTTAAACGAGCGGCGCTGCGGCGGCTGCTGGCGGCGGAGCGACCAGACGGTGGTGGCGCCGGTGAAATAGGAAGCGAGGGAGGAGGGAAAGGTGCTCACCACGTTCGCAAAGACTTGAGAAAGCTCGACATGTGGTCGTCGGGGCAAGGGGCGCACAGACGGGTCGGCAATCTCTCGCCGGAGTTGAGAACGGCGTCAGGTGGTCCGGGTTGTGGTCGGAGGCGATGCTACAGATCACGCGGAGGCAAGCAGAAGGCAAGGTTAGCTGCGCAAGGTCGAGGCGGTGACGCGTGCATGAAAGAGAAGGGGAGGGGCGGTCGGATACAACCTGTGGGCGTCGTCGGAGAAGAGCCAGACGGCGGCGGTGCTGGAGGTTGTCGTTGCCGATGCTCAGGGGCGCGCGCGAGTGAGCTGCGACTGCACAGAGGTCCGCTGGGGGATGCTGATCACATCTGCGTGCTCGAGGAGGCAGGAGGGGGCGTGTGCTGGCCGGAATCAGCGAGGAGGGTCGTCGGAGATAGAGCTGCTCGGGGAGAAATTGGGGCGGCCTGGGGGCGTGCTTGGGGGAGGAGACAGAGGGGAAACGGAGAGGATGTCAGGGCGATTAAATGGGCTTGATCACGCGAGGAATAAACGCGGCGTTATGACGAATTAAGCCAGAGAAATCAACGGCAGAACGAGGAAGAACTGGTCGATGCGGTGAGGACGATGGCTAGCGAAGTGGGGCCGTTGCGTTAGTGGGAAAATGAGTGAGGGGGCGGTCCACCGGTCAGTGACTTAGCGGGTTGCTTCTGCGGTGAAGAAAAACGGTTCGGGGAATAAGAGGAGGTGGGCTGCGAGTGGGCTTATTGGGTTGTCTCAGTTGGGTCAGGTCCATTTCATATTTTTTTTTGTCTGTTTGATTTATCTTTTTCCATTTCTATTTACTGATTTGAATTTCAAACAAACAATCCAATCAACCAAATCAATTCAAACAAACACCACACTTCACAACTTTTGAACTTGGTTCTGTTCAGTAGCATCATCCAAAAATCCATAATAAAATAATATTTTTATTCATTTTAGGATCCATTCATTATTTAATAAAATGGACCTTTTGTTTATTTAATCAAAATATGGTTTGATTTATTTAATAGAATCCTAATTTGAAATCCAAATATTTTCAAAACCAAACCAGTAGGTTTCATTTGGAAATAAAGATATTTGGAAAACATGTTTAAAACAAAATAACATTTTTATTTATGGTCCATTAACAATTAAATAAATGGGCCTTAGTTATTAAATCAAATAGGATTTGTTTTATTTAAATATTTATTTTGAAATCTAAAATAAAACCAAAACACTTCAGTAGGTTTTATTTGAGAATATAAAAAACTTGGAAAACTTATTATAAATAATTAAATAAGTTTTGATGTCTTGTAAATAGTATAACCTTTATTAATAAAACTTGGATATTAAATCCTTATTAATTTAATTCTAATAAGCCTTTACTATTTTTATCAAAACAAAATGTTTTATTTCAAAAGCTTGGCCAAGGTTTCAATTTGGCTTTATAAAATAATCTTTATTTATAAAACTTCTATTTCTTTTGAAAACCAAATATTTTTACTTAAAAGATCCAAAATAGTAGTTCCAAAATACTTTATTTTCTTTTATCAAATGTTTACTCTTTTAAATTTCTTTAGGATTTTATTTGATCCAAATAGGTTTTGATTTCCCAATTGGATTCAAAAAGTTTCTTCTGGCCCTGAAAATCAAACAAAGTTTTATTTTATTCATTTATTTTTCACATTACAAGATTTGGAAAATCTTGGGATGTGACAGAGAGATATGATATTAGTGATGGTTACATTGAAATGACCGAGGAATTTATTGAAGAGTACCAAAACACACATGGTGCTAGTGCTATTAAGAGTCTCGTTCAAAGACGTACCATTATTCCTAAACTCTCTTCTGATGCTAAGTTTGCTACTTCTCCCATAGATATTAAAGATGAAGATTATGCTTTCTCTCTTGATTTATCCTGTTTAGACATTGTTGAGAAAGAACCTTTTTGTGGTACTGAAAATGAGAGTGTTGTGGCACATATGAATGAGCTTTCCACTATGAGTGCCTTATTCTCTGATGATTTTAAGATGCACAAGTATTTTGTTACTAAGAGGTCAACACCCGGATTTTTAATCCGAGATGCCTATTATGCCATACATCGCAATCCCAGGATTACCATTTTTGCGAGACATAACAAATTTGATATCACAGTACATCATCCATTACAAACCATACATAAGGTCTTACAACAAATAAAGGATCACATGATCTAGTCTTAGTACAATCAAAGCAGCGAAATAATATAATAACGATAGCGTGGGCGAGGCTCCATCTTCATGGTCACAAGCAATGATGACGATGGGAGATGATCCTAGTTGTCGTAACCTTCTTGCGGTCCATCCTGCTAATAGTCCTCTTCATAGTCTGGCCACGGGAATAGCCAGGGACAAAGCCATGAGTACTCGCAAACTAAGACTAACAAGTGACATGGTTTTGAGTAGAAAATACTAGGATCTAGGTTGTTTTGCAAAAAGCCGGATTTACCTTAACTGAGTTCAGAAGCAAAGAAAGCTAGTTTACAGTTTTATAACACCTAGGTGGGAACTTAGTTTTCATATCACAACCCTGTTGTGGTCAAGTAAAAGTCATGATTCATTTCTCAAGTCATTTTGAAAACATCTGACGATGGAACAGTATGGCCACTCCAACTGTCCATAACCGCGGACCCGGCTATTCGAATAGTTTGACACTCTACAGAGGTGGTAGACTTTCACCACAATATTAGATACATCCATCAGGAACAATCCTGAATTTACCATACTCAGTATGCGGATAATCAATCCCAACCTTTCAATTACACACCCTAGTATAGGCACCTCTCCTATGAGTTTGGCCTCCCAACGATGACCATCTGTCATCTTGGGAACTGCAAAGGTGGTCAATCTTCACGAGGTAGCCTCAGCTCAAACCTCGGCCTCAAGGGAACCCAAAATAAGGTATATAAACTTCCAGTCAAGCCCTACCCAAATTTCGGGTATTGTGGTTGTACGGTAAAATTGGAATGGTACCGCATCCAGACAACCATCAGTTTTATGAAGGGCTAAGGCTCATGCCTCAACATTTTCATCATCAAAATCCTCTCGTGTTCAAGAACACATGTCAAAACTTTTCATTAGAATGACTCATCATTCTAAGGTTTTCATTACCATTTTCACCAAGTATTCCCATCTAAAGTGATCAAGTTTTATGCTTCGCACTAGCATCTACAAGTGGGGGTAAATACTGGTGATGGGTGATAATCAAGTGTGAATTATCTAATTTCAATATCATGCCTCAGGATGACATCAAGATTTATCTAACTTAGGCCAAATTTTATGCTCTTTATGCTACCTTTAAAATTCTTTCTAAAATCCACAAAGCACTAAGTAAACACAAATAGAAAGCTTTATTAAAGAAATAAAATAATTAAGTTTGCAAGTAAAACTGGGATTTGGTATCATCAAGTGGTATAACTAATGCATGTCTATAATTAAATTGGCATAGTTATAATGCAAGGGTTAACTCACAAAGTTCTAGCTTGCCTTGTGTAGAGCAGTGGTTGAAGTTCTCCTCTGCTTCTTCCTTATAGTATCCTCCTTCCTCTTCGTATCCTTGCTCGTTACTAGCATCTATAATTAAATACGAGGTACACAATCACCAAACAATACTTAACTAGTTCTATTTAGCATACAAAGGCTTACGCTAGATGATCTAGCATCATCACTATTATCACAAGAATTAAGGTAATACTTTTATTTATTTTATTTTAGAAAAGTAATTTCTACTCATTGAAAAACTACTTAAGATTTAATATTCTCCAACTAAAACATGGGATCATGTTGACACATGTCATCACCACATATTTCAGTACTTGGGAATGTGATTTAAAGTGGTGTCACAATTTAATAAGGTTTAACCTTTTTATTTTAATTAATTAAAGTGGCTAGAAATGCCTATGGGGCATTCTTTTATTACTTGTCCATTATTTCTCCAAGTAAACCTAGATATTTTTATATATTCAGAAAGGTATTATCAAATGTGATTTTTTAGAGTTGGAATCAACTCAAAAGTTGTTATGGTTGAATATTTAAAAATGTTTGAATGTAGAAAAGTCTCTGACTTGTTATTTTTACTATAGGTGATCTATAATTCCAAATGATTTAAATCCAACAGGCTTGCATTAAGAATTTCAATACCTTTCTAACAATATTGGTTTCATGAAATTTGGTTCAGTGAAACTCTCTGGATTGAATTTTGAATCAACAGGCAGTACTAGGTTTGAAACTAAATTGATAAACCTAAATTTGATTTACTGGGTCGCGCGGGAGTGCTAACTGGGCCGGCCCACTGCGCATAGCGCGCGTGGGAGATTTAAGTGGATGTCCCCACTCATCAGTGAGATAGAGAGTGGCGAAGGGGTACGGGGTGATTAGAGTCGCATGATTAGAAGCTAGATCTACGGCTGAGGTGCATCGTCCATGTCTGAACAGAACATGGCGAGGACGAACCCTAGCGCGGCCAGTGGGGGTCAGTGGGGGCTCACCGGGGCTCCGGCGATGGTCGGCGATGGGGGCGAATGACGAAGTCGACGACGGCGATCCTCCTGGTACCGGTGGCTACTCCTGGGGCGGCTCCAATCGACGGCACCCTTCTCCTCTAGCAGCGGCAAGCTCCGGCGAAATTCGGCCACCTAGCGCTCGCCTTGCTCCGGGGATGAAGTGTGGTGGTTCTGAGAGAGAGGGGAGTGGAATGGTGTGAAGAATTTGAACGGGGAAGGCCTCTATTTATAGTGCGACGAGGGGACCGAAGGGTGCGGGCTGAGCTCGTCGGGGTTGGCTGCACAACGAGCTAACGACATGGCTGGGGGTAGGGGACGGTGCGCTGCCTCCTGGCGAAGCTCAACGACATGGTGGAGAAGCGTGGGGCGGTGCGATGCGGTCGGAATATTTTGATGCTCTGGGCGGCTCCGACGGAAGTTTTAATGGCGCATAGTGTCTATGTTCCGCACGGCGGTGAACGGGCATGTCTGGGCGGTTCCCTGGGCGGTGGTGGTCACGTACGCGAGCGGCGAAGGCGGGGTGCGGTCTGTGCGAGCGTTTCAAGTGCGGCGCTCTGGCGCGCTCTCGGCATGGTCGCAGAGAGACTATGCGTGCTCGTTCTGGGTGGTCCAGTGGCTAGCAGGCCTCGAGGCCTAGACAGGGGGTGGCGGTGGACGGTGGCTTGCTGGCTAGACACGGTCGGCGAGGCTAGTTAGGCTCCTAGCTTGCTGTCGACAGTGGGGTGGCAAATTGTGCTCAGCCATGGTCACCGTTGATGGAATTGTCACGTTTACAGTGAGCTAGGGCTGGTTAAACTAGTTAGATGATCTACTGAGAGTGTGTTGTGATCTTGAGGGGGAACAAGTTAGGCACAACACTTCTCACTATAGTATTTGATGTTTTATTTGATTTGTGTTCAGAAGGTGTTTCATGAAATGGCCGCAAGAGATTTGAATTTGAATTTTTGGGTGAAACTTGGTGGGTGTACTAGTCACATACTAGGTAGTCTCTGGTTTCTTGGATTTGTCAAGGTGCACTGGTTTGGTTGGGTTTTGAGAAATGGTGATCTTCACATATGATATAGATTCAATTTTGAATTGTCATTTGAATAAAGTTGCCAAAAGTTTCCGTGTGTTTGCAAGGTGGGCTTGGGTTCACTTTTACTTGGTCTAGCAAGGGTTGAAAATAAATGGAATTGTTTCTGTTTGAAATCTTGGATTAGAAACACTGAAAGTGGCCTAGTGAGCAAGATTGGCAAAAAATGACCATTTGCTTATTTGGTTTGTTTTTTAATCTCTCTTGATCTGTTTATGCTTGGAAATGATTTAGATGATGTTATTTTCATCTTTAAACCAGTCCTTGCTATTCACACAATCAAACAAGTCTATTCATGCATTCATACATTCATCACATACACACATGCATTCATATGATTTAATTAACAAAAGTTTTTGTTAACCCTAATTTTGGTGATTAGAATTGACAAACTTGCTTAATATTTTTGGGATGTTACATAAGATCTTCCCCTTTTCACTAAAAGGAGAAACTAAATCTTGGTTTAATAGATTACCTCCTAGATCCATTGATAGCCCTGATTGTTTGATTGCTTCTTTCTTCCCGAAATATTTTCCTCCTAGTGCTAGACACGCTGCTTTGTAGAAACTTTTTGATTTTAAACAGGGAGAAGTAGTGAAATTGCTTGAGTCATGGACAAGGTTCTGTGTGTTGATTCATGCACATCCTGGATGTCCATTGCCTAAAAATGAGCTTCTTGATATTTATTATAATAGACTAACTGATTATTCTAGGACATAGCTAGATAGTTTTGCTGATTTTGTTTTTAGGAAAAGAACTCCTACAGGTGTTGAAGAATTAATGGCTAAAATAAGCAAGAATTATGATGATTGTACTCCAACTAAGTTAATTACACCTGAGCATATTACCGCTCAACCAATTGTGTCTGAACCATCTCCAACACCAACACCAAAGAAGAGGGGAGTGATTGCATTAAATGATGAAGATGTGAAGAATCTACCTCGTATAGAGAAATTATGTAACCCAATTCTCCACTCATCCACTATTGAGGTACACTCTCTCCAACAGTTTGATGAAGGTGATATTCCCTATGGTAAACCTCCTAATTAATACTTAGAGGAACTAGACATTTTTATTGTTAAACAAGGTAATTTTAATAAACAATTTCTGAATCATTTATTGGAAAACTCTAGAGTTATTAATGAGTTGAAAGATATTGTGGAAAGAACTGCTAATCATGTTCAAATGCTTTGTAAACACTTCCAAATGTTTCAAACTCAAATTGATCAACTTGCTAAGGTACAAAAAGATATGCTAGTTAATGCCTCAGGAGATAAACATGCTTATGGAATTAGAACTAGGAGTGGTGTAGCCACTCAAGATCTCTTATATCCTGAAGGACACCCTAAGAGAATTGAGCAGGTGTAAGATCCCACCTTTGTAAAGGTAAAGATCCCTGTGATTGCAATTCTAGTCCCTAGATCAATAGCTAGCATCCACAGTTTAAGATGAAGTACACAGAAACAAAGGTCATTATTACATCGTCATTCCAGAGATAACATAGTCTTTGACAACTCCATAGACATAGTCTTCCTTGTCTTTGTACAAGTGAAGTTGCACCCACCAGTACTCTACTCCTTCATCCATCACGGGGAATCCTTTATACACAGCTGCACCATGTATCCCCATGGTAACCATGAGGTTCTTGAGGTCCTTGGGGAATTCTGTCTCACACTCCAAGGTCATGGTCATGAGTGGTCCCTTCCTCACAGCTTCGTTGATGGAGTTCATCTACAAATGGAGATGAGAAAAGTTTACGAGAAGAAAAAGACAAGTGTGGAAATTGTTGAAAAAATTTCCTTAGTGGTTTCTAATCCAATCCTAGGGTCATAATCCTACAGGCAACACAGTTCTCTGATACCATCTGTAAGATCCCACCTTTATAAAGGTAAAGATCCTTGTGATTGCAATGCTAGTCCCTGGATCAATAGCTAGCATCCACAATTTAAGATGAAGAACACATAAACAAAGGTCAGTATTACATCGTCATTCCAGAGATAACATAGTATTTTACAACTCCATAGCCATAGGCTAGTACAAGAGTTTAACTTAACAATATAAAAATAGAAGTCTTCATCTTCATGTGCCACAGGCAAGCATGTTGAGTGTAGACTCATAACCCTTAATCATCATCAGAGTAACCTGCAACATGACAAGTTACAGCCACAGTGGGTCAATACATTGGAATAGTATTGGCAAGTGATACCTTAGTAGAATATTAGCATCTAGTTAATACATTAATTTGGCTAAGTGTAGCTTAGGCTTGCTTTGCTCAAAATAGGTTTTACCTATCAGTTGAAAACACTAAGTTTTTGTTTGGCAAAAACTTTCCCAAGGAACCACCAATAGAAATTGGTGAACCTTCACCCTTGTTCAACCACAAGTTTTACTTAGAAAATTGGGATGAGGAGATTCTTGATAGCTTCCATGTCTAGATGCTCAAATTGTCCAATACCAGGGACATGGCTAAGTACTTAGTTTCTTCCATCTGCAGAGGTGGTGCACTTTCCCCACAAGACTTGGTTTCACCAAGACAGGACCTTTCAGAAGCCTTAACCAAATGGACGCGTTCCAACCTATCATCCCTCTACCACCAACTGTCCAAATGGCTAAGATATTACAACCTATGTGATCGAGGCAAAGCCCAAAATGCCATGTGGTTGCACTAGAAGCTTCTTAACATTTGGCATCTCAAATCCCTTTGTTCCTGGGTGGCAATCCACAAGTGAGATACACAAGGTAAACCATAGAAATGGGCCTTGTGTAACCACTCAACACAAACCATTCTTTCCATTCCACCCAGGTGTTTCATTCTTTTAGTTGTTTTATTAAGCAAAACATAAGTCAAGGACTTAGAAATATTTCCCGTAACATGTACATATAATCCACCCTTGGTAACTAGTAGCTAGGCTAAGCATGGCAATAGCAAGTATCTTAACTTAGAGGAAATTCTAACAATTCTACTACTACTAGGATTTCCCAAGCATAGCATATAGATACTTAGAAAAATTATTCATGCAAGCCCTATGCAAAATATTTCTAATGCATAGTCAAAATATTGGGACAAAAATATGAAGCACCACTTGCCTTGGTAGTTGGGGGAGTAGCAACAATCTTCACAACCACAATCACTACTAGCACCAAAATCTACACATAAAATGATAGAACCAAAATCACATATCAAAATATACAAGCAAAAATATATGAATGCATGCAAATGCCATGTGATGATTTTTCTAAATCAAACAAGACAAGTGAAACAGTACTGAATCATAAACGAAAAAATTATACACTAAATAAAATTGATTTGGACCTTAGAACATTTTCCATATAATTTTTATATACAAAATAAGCTTAGAAATGTCTCTGTAAAAACAACCCAATTTACAAATGCAATTTATTAAACAAAGTGCATAATTGGATAAAATTCTATCTCCTGATTCCAATAAAATTTGCAAAATTTGAACGTGTGGATCAAAAGTTATGAATTTTGCAAGTTTGAACAACTAATAGATCTAATTCCAGATTTTAAATTTAAACCCTAGCCACGTGGAGTGTTCTGATTGGCTGATACCGTTTCGCCTGGATCGATCAACGAGAGCCGCAAGATTTAAATGAAATCGCACGGTCCAGATCTAGTCGTACCCCTTCGTTAAGTGATCTAATCCTACGCGCTAGATCCAGATCCAACGGCTGTCGAGCATGCGACCATGAAATCTTGCAGACGTCGGGTGCATGGTGACGAAGACGATGGTGACGTTCTGGAGCGCCCTAGCACAAACCAGTTGTATCAGGAGGTGCGCAAAGTCATGGCAGACACGACAGGGTCAAAGAGGGAAAAAGGGGCGCTCGAAGGTTACCAGCATTTCTCGACGGAGTTGGGCGGCGGCTCTGTTGTTGCAGAGGTGGACGGAGGCGATGTCCTGGTGCATTACAGAGCAAACGGATGGCATGAGATGATGCGCAAGAACTAGGTGAACACACTCGCATGGACCAGAGGTGAAGGGGGGCACAATACTCACCGGAATACGTTGCCGGAGATGCTCGGTACTGCGGCGGTGCAAATGGGATTGCGGGCAGCCTAGTGGCGAAGAAGGGGCGCTCAGTGAGGGGAAAGATGAGAAGAGGAGATGGGGTTAAATAGCCGGTGAGGGGCGAGGAGATTACGCTGCATTGATCGGCAATTAAGCCCGCTTCAATCGCGGCAGTGATGGTGGTAACGGTGGCGACGACGGGGTCGGGGGGTGTGGGTTTGGGGACGATGATTGCGTGGCGTTTGGGTCCACCGGTCAGCGAGCGCGAGGTAAGCTTGCGTCGCGTGAGAGAGAGAGAGGAAAGTCCCGGGTGGGCTTGCTGGGCTGATTCTTCTGTTGGGCCGAAAGGCTGGCGCAGGCGTTTTCTGTTTTCTTTTATCCTTTTCTATTTTTATTTTGAATTTCTGAAATCCTTTTCAAATGTTTATCAAATGAGTTTGAATTCAAACCTTCTCTGGATTTTTGTAAAGCTATACAGATACATTTTTGTGTATAAAGTATTGTTGTTCACTCAAATTAACAATGGTCCTTTGGTGTTTAAAATAAACCTTGCCTCTAATATTAATTTGAATAAGACATGAGAATAGTTTTGAATTTCATAATTTTTTTTGAAAACTTTAATCAAGCCCTAGAAAACAACACTCAAACTTATGTTCAAAACTTTTCTGGTTAACACAAGTGTTTTCCTATTAGAAAGTAATAATAAGGCCATAGTCTTGCTTGCATAAAATCATAGACATCAAATGCTTCTATTTTTTAAATCCCATTTGAAAATAACCCTAAAATGATTATGAAATCATGAATGATGTGCAAACTTTGAAATCATGATTTTTGGGATGTTACAAATCTAACCCCCTTAAGGTGAATCTCGCCCTCGAGATTCGGGTTGGCTAGCAAATAGGTGAGGGTGGTCTTTCCGAAGGTCATCTTCTCTTTCCCATGTTGCTTCTTCTTCGGAATGATGGTTCCACTGAACTTTGCAGAATTTGATAGTCTTTGTCCGTGTAACTCTTTCTGCATTCTCAAGAATCTTGATAGGTATAGTATCCTTCAAAGAAGTCTCTTCCATCTCTGGATGGCATTTCTTTAGCTGACTCACATGAAACACATTGTGAACGGCAGACAATGATTCCGTTAATTCAATCTCATAAGTTACTTCTCCTTTACGACTCAGGATCTTGAATGGTCCAACATATCTTGGGTCTAACTTTCCTTTGACTCCATATCTCTTCACTCCACGAAGTGGTGACACTCTAAGATAAGCTCTATCACCCACTTGGAATGAGTTTGATATTTGATCCCTAAATGATATGCATGCATGGATGATATGAAATCTTTTAAAACATGATTTTAGGGATGTTACATATCTAACCCCCTTAAGGTGAATCTCGCCCTCGAGATTCGGGTTGGCTAGCAAATAGGTGAGGGTGGTCTTTCCGAAGATCATCTTCTCTTTCCCATGTGTCTTCTTCTTTGGAATGATGGTTCCATTGAACTTTGCAGAATTTAATAGTCTTAGTCTGAGTAACTCTTTCTGCAGTCTCAACAATGTTGATAGGTTTTTTTTCATAAGTGAGGTCACTCTCTAATTGGACCTCTTCCAAAGGTATGTTATCCTTCAAAGAAGTCTCTTCCATCTCTGGATGGCATTTCTTAAGATGACTCACATGAAACACATTGTGAACGGCAGACAATGATTCCGGCATTTCAATCTCATAAGCTACTTCTCCTTTACGACTCAGAATCTTGAATGGTCCAACATATCTTGGGGCCAATTTTCCTTTGAATCCAAACCTCTTCACTCCACGAAGTGGTGACACTCTAAGATAAGCTCTATCACCCACTTCATAGGTGACTTCTCTACGCTTAGGATCTGCGTAGCTCTTTTGTCGGGACTGTGCTATCTTCAATCTGTCCTTTACTAGCTTGACTTTCTCTTCAGCCTCTTTGATTAGTTCTGGTCCAAACAAATTTCTTTCACCCACACCATTCCATAGCAATGGGGTAGTACACTTTCTCCCATAGAGAAACTCAAACGGTGCCATCTCAATACTGGCTTGATAGCTTTTGTTGTAAGAGAATTCTGCATAAGGCAGACTTTCATCCCAACTAGCTGCATAGTCTAGGGCACATGCCCTCAACATATCCTTTAGAATCTGGTTGGTCCTTTATGTCTGTCCATCAGTCTGGGGATGAAAAGCAGTACTGAATTCTAATCTTGTTCCCAATGACTCGTGTAGTTGCCTCCAGAAGTGAGAAGTGAATTGAGTTCCCCTATCAGACACAATACTCTTGGGTACTCCATGCAGACACACAATCCTATTCATATAGATCTTGGCCAACTTAGCACTTGTATAGGTTGTCTTCACGGGTATGAAAAATGAGCCACTTTGGTTAGGCGATCCACTACTACCCAAATAGAATCGTATCCTGACCTGGTCCTTGGCAATCCGGTAATGAAATCCATGCCAATCTTGTCCCACTTCCAATCGGGAATAGGTAGTGGTTGTAACAATCCTGCTGGTTTGTGATGTTCCGCTTTCACTCTACTACATACATCACACAAAGCAATATGTTCGGCGATGTCCTTCTTGAGATTATTCCACCAAAATATTTCCTTCATATCCATGTACATTTTTTTGTTACCCGGATGAATGGAATATGGTGAGTTGTGTGCTTCCTGTAAAATCAGTTTTCGAAGCTCCGGATCTTGCGGAACACAGATACGTTTTCCATACCAAAAATTACCTTGTTCGTCTTCATGGAATCCTTTGGCTTTTCCCTTGCCAATCTTTTCCTTAATCTCTTCAATTTCCTTGTCTGTCTTTTGGGCTTCCTTGATTTTGTCCAACAAGGTGGGTTGAACATCCAATGACATGAGGTGTCCCTCAGGAACAATCTCCAATCTGAGGTCTCTGAATTGGGCACACAGATCATCTAGCAACTCTCCCTTAGTAAGGCCATTCACAAATACCTTACGGCTTAGTGCATCCGCTACAACATTTGCTTTACCGGGGTGGTATTGCAAACTCAAGTAATAGTCCTTGATGAGTTCTAGCCATCTTCTTTGTCTCATGTTGATTTCTTTCTGAGTGAAGATATAGTTCAAACTTTTGTGATCGGTGAACACTTCACATTGCTTTCCCAAAAGATAATGTCTCCATGTTTTAAGTGCATGGACAACAGAGGCTAACTCCAAATAATGAGTAGGGTAATTTACCTCATGAGTTTTGAGTTGTCTCGAGGCATAAGCCACAACTTTCGCTTCTTGCATCAGAACTGCACCTAATCCATGATGAGATGCATCACAATAAACTTGGAAATCCTTCTCCAAATCTGGCAGACATAAGACTGGTGCTGTCACTAGTCTCTTCTTCAATTCTTGGAAACTGAGTTCACATCCTTCAGTAGAAGCAAATTTCTTGTCTTTCTTTAGTAACTCCGTCATTGGCTTAGCTACCTTGCAGAAATTATCAATGAACCTCATGTAGTATCCTTCCAAGCCAAGTAAACTACGGACTTCCTTCACTGACTTAGGAGATTCCCATTCAGTTACAGCTGACACTTTTGCGGGATCAACTGCTACACCATCTCCTGACACAATGTGTCAAAGGAATCTAACTTCATTCAACCAGAATTCACACTTGCTGAATTTAGCATACAACTTATGCTCTCTAAGCTTCTCAAGTATTAAACGCAAATGTCCTTCATGCTCTTCTTTGCATTTGGAGTAGATCAAAATGTCATCGATGAAAACGACAAAAAACTTGTCAAGAAACTCCATGAACACCTTGTTCATCATATTCATGAAGTAAGCTGGTGCATTGGTCAAACCGAATGGCATCACGGTGTACTCATACAATCCATACCTAGTGGTGAAAGATGTCTTAGGTATGTCTTGTTCCCTTATCTTAAGCTGAAAATAACCTGACTGGAGATCAATCTTTGAGAACACACTGGCTCCTTCTAGCTGATCAAACAAGTCATTGCTTCTGGGCAAAGGATATTTGTTCTTGATAGTCACCTCATTGAGTGAGCGATAATCGATGCATAACCTTTGACTTCTATCTTTCCTTTCCACAAACAAGACTGGTGCTCCCCAAGATGAAGAACTTGGTTGAATAAATCCTTTCTGCAACTGTTCTCCAAGTTGTTTCTTGAGTTCCTTCAACTCATCAACTGACATCTTGTAAGGTCTCTTTGCTATTGGTCCTGATCCTGGTAGCAAGTAAATCATAAACTCCACATCTCTATCTGGTGGCATTCCCGGTAATTCCTCCGGAAACACATCTGGATATTCTCTCACAATTGGCACACTGTCTATGCTAACCCCTTAAGATAATTTAGCTTACTCCCTTTTGATTCAAAGTTAGTCTTGAATCTAATCCTTTTATTATCCGGGGTTGTGAGTGTGACAGTATGATTGGCACAATCTAGCACTCCCTTGTACTTAGTCATCTAGTCCATTCCCAAAATGACATCCAATCCTTGGGAATTTAGGATTATCAAATTAACGGGAAACTTATACTTCCCAAACTCTATGACTAGGTCATGACATCCTGAGTTCACTATCATTTCTCCACCGGGAGAACTTACTTTTATACGACACCCAATAGTTTCAAATGGAAGTTCATTTCTATCAATAAATGCTCTTGATATGAATGAATACGATGCGCCAGTATCAAAAAGAACAAGTGCTGGAACAGAATTGAGTTTGAACTTACCAGCCATAGCATCAGGTTCCTCATAAATCTCTTCCACATTGATGTGGTTCACCTGTCCCTTCTGGAAAGGGTTGGGCTTGTTGGCACCTTCAACTTTCTTTTCTGGGCACTCATTTGCATAATGCCCCATCTTCTTACACTTGAAGCATTCAACCTGACTGAGATCCTTCCTGACAGGATGGCTTCCACTACCACATCCACTTCCATTGTGGTGGCTCTTGTATCCACCCTTGTGGTTCTTGTACTTGTCGTTATCATGACTACGGTGATGCTTGTTGTCATGGTGGCGGTTGTGGCTATGGTGGTTGTTGTGTTTTCCATGCTTGTGGGATCCAGAACTCCCACTATCATCATGATGGGAACGCTTGTGAGATGATCCCGAGCTGTGCTTGTCAAAGCTGTGCTTCCTCTTTCTGCTTTTAACCTGTTTCATCTTGTTCTCCAAGATGGTAGCCTTGTCACAAAGTGATTGGTAGGTGGGGACATAGGCCACAGATAACTGCAGATTCAGTTCATCATTCAGTCATTCGAGGAATTTCTCTTTCCTCTTGGCATCAGTATCAACTTCATCCGGTGCATATCGCGCCAGATTGTTGAACTCCTCAATGTATTCAGCCACGCTGCGGTGACGCTATTTCAAGTTATGGAACTCCTTCTTCTTCAAAATCATCACTCCGAATGAGATGTGAGTTGTACAGAATCCATCTTCAAAGATAGCCCATGTCACATCCTCAATGGGAGTGGTGATCTGGAAGTTATCCCACCAAGTGGCTGCTGGTCCTTCCAACAGATGTGCTGCAAACCTGACTTTCTCTTTGTCGGTGCAGCCGACAGTTACCAAACCCTTGTTCACCGAACGTAGCCAATCATTCGCCACCATTGGGTCAGTGGTTCCTGAAAACTTCGCAGGCCTCAGTCTTAGGAATCTGGTGAGCATGTCAAATCCCAATGGATTGTCCGGATTGTTGTTGTTGTTATTCTGATTCTGCATAAAAGTGGTCATCATCTGCATTAGTTGTGCCTGTGTTGTCATCAGCTGCTGCATCTCGGGGGTGACGTTGTTGTTGTTTGGGTTGGGGTTGGCACGTCGAGGAGGCATCTGTGGTTTTTATAAGGATAATAATGAGATACCCATAGATGCTTAACATGCACAATACATCACATAGACAATCACCAAAACAAGCATCAAAATAACATAAGGTTCAAATGACGTAAACAACAAGTTTGTAAAAGTAATCACACCATAGCAAGCCATCCACATGTTGGATGGTCATTGCGACTCAATAATCATAAGTACGGTAAATGAAAGATAATTGATTAGTCATCACTACTCCTCCGCATCAACCTCCACATCAACAAATGTAAGACATGCATTCTCCATAGCGATCTTGTAATCCTCAACACTAGTAGTCAAGGCCTCTATCTTGGCCATAAGAGCCCTCTTCTGTGAATGAAATCTCTCGATCACTCCCTGCTGATGCTCGAGCTCGAAGTCCTTGGTCTCTAGCTCTTCCTTCCTCTCCCGGATCTTCTTGTTCCGGTCTTGGACTCTCTTCTCCTGGCTCTTGAATTTCCTGTCCTGGCTCTCAAACTTGGCCTCCATTTCTTTGACTATCTCGTCTTGCTCCACGAAGAGCTTGTCCTTCTCCCGGAGCTAAACCTAGAGCTCGTCATTGCTAAGCATGACGTTGGTCCTATAAGTATCTAGGTGCGTAATAAGAACCTCTAGGTCCTGAAGGTACAAACGAATCGGCTCCACCGTCTCTCTAGCAGCATCCTTGAACTCAATAGCCTCACCCTCCTCGTCGCGTCTCCCGAAGGGGTGAAAGTAAAGAATTCTAAGCTCTATGGAGTGCCTCCCTACCAGACGCCCAAGTAAATCATGCATGACTACATCTAAGCCTCTCTCCTTGTCGTCATGCATTAGCTTGAAAGTGATAGCCTCCATGGTTGGCTCAGTCTGGCGTCCTGGCTGAATAACTTTGAAGCCCCAAAGGTCCTTCCTCTCAAACTTGGTGAGGGGAAGCGTCATGATGCTAGGAAGTGGGAGGTTGAGCACACTAGTGAGCTCAATGAGACGAGTACCAAAACGAGTTCCCTTGAACTCTTCAGCCGTGCTGATAGTAACATTAGGCATCTATTTTATAAGATAGAGAAAAGTTAGAATCAACATCAATAGAGAAAATCACAAGACAGAATATCACAAGCATATCTTTGCAAAAACACGCAAGTCATGGCATACACAAATCCATTACAAGCATAAAAGGTTCAACATAACTTAGATAAAATTTTTGGAAATAGAATGATAAGTGTTGTGGTCCAACTAACGAAGTACATTACAATCCCATCTCACTTGCCAAGTTGGCTAACAGTGCATCCCTAGAGGCAATATGTCGATCCTGATCACATGGCTCCATTGCTAAGTCTATGATGTCCTCTCTTAAACGTTGGTTGGTAGCCTCTAACTCTTAGATATGCTTCTTTTCTTCCCTAAGGTCATTTTGGGTGTTAAGCATTCTGCACTTGAGTCTATCACCAAGCTCCTTGATGGCATTCCAAGCTGCATTTCTTGCAGAGTCAAAGAATGTTGTGTGCATTTCTGAGTTGGTGACCATGCAGAATCCTGACTCCTTGTGGTTGTCTTCCTAGTCTTTGTACAAGTGAAGTTGCACCCACCAGTACTCTACTCCTTCATCCATCACGGGGAATCCTTTGTACACAGCTGCACCATGTATCCCCATGGTAACCATGAGGTTCTTGAGGGCCTTGGGGAATTCTGTCTCACACTCCAAGGTCAAGGTCATGAGTGGTCCCTTCCTCACAACTTCGTTGATGGAGTTCATCTACAAATGGAGATGAGAAAAGTTTACGAGAAGAAAAAGACAAGTGTGGAAATTATTGAAAAAATTTCCTTAGTGGTTTCTAATCCAATCCTAGGGTCATAATCCTAAAGGCAACACAGTTCTCTGATACCATCTGTAAGATCCCACCTTTATAAAGGTAAAGATCCCTGTGATTGCAATGCTAGTCCCTGGATCAATAGCTAGCATCCACAATTTAAGATGAAGTACACATAAACAAAGGTCAGTATTACATCGTCATTCCAGAGATAACATAGTATTTTACAACTCCATAGCCATAGGCTAGTACAAGAGTTTAACTTAACAATATAAAAATAGAAGTCTTCATCTTCATGTTCCACAGGAAAGCATGTTGAGTGTAGACTCATAACCCCTAATCATCATCAGAGTAACCTGCAACATCACAAGTTACCGCCACAGTGGGTCAATACATTGGAATAGTATTGGCAAGTGATACCTTAGTAGAATATTAGCATCTAGTTACTACATGAATTTGGCTAAGTGTAGCTTAGGCTTGATTTTCTCAAAATAGGTTTTACCTATCAGTTGAAAATAGTAAGTTTTTGTTTGGCAAAAACTTTCCCAAGGAACCACCAATACAAATTGGTGAACCTTCACCCTTGTTCAACCACAAGTTTTACTTAGAAAATTGGGATGAGGAGATTCTTGATAGCTTCCATGTCTTGATGCTCAAATTGTCCAATACCAGGTACATGGCTAAGTACTTAGTTTCTTCCATCTGCAGAGGTGGTGCACTTTCCCCACAAGACTTGGTTTCACCAAGACAGGACCTTTCAGAAGCCTTCCCTTAGACCAAATGGACGCGTTCCAACCTATCATCCCTCTACCACCAACTGTCCAAATGGCTAAGTTATTACAACCTATGTGATCTAGGTAGAGCCCATAATTCCATGTGGCTGCACTAGAAGCTTCTTAACATTTGGCATCTCAAATCCAGTTGTTGCTGGGTGGAAATCCACAAGTGAGTTACACAAGGTAAACCATAGAAATGGGCCTTGTGTAACCACTCAACACAAACCATTCTTTCCATTCCACCTAGGTGTTTCATTCACTTAGTTGTTTTATTAAGCAAAACATAAGTCAAGGACTTAGAAATATTTCTCATAGCATGTACATATAATCCACCCTTGGTAACTACTAGCTAGGCTAAGCATGGCAATAGCAAGTATCTTAACTTAGAGGAAATTCTAACAATTCTACCACTACTAGGATTTCCCAAGCATAGCATATAGATACTTAGAAAAATTATTCATGCAAGCCCTATGCAAAATATTTCTAATGCATAGTCAAAATATTGGGACAAAAATATGAAGCACCACTTGCCTTGGTAGTTGGGGGAGTAGCAACAATCTTCACAACCACAATCACTACTAGCACCAAAATCTACACATAAAATGATAGCACCAAAACCACATATCAAAATATACAAGCAAAAATATATGAATGCATGCAAATGCCATGTGATTATTTTTATAAATCAAACAAGACAAGTGAAACAGTAATGAATCATAAACAAAAAAATTATACACTAAATAAAATTGATTTGGACCTTAGAACATTTTCCATATAATTTTTATATACAAAATAAGTTTAGAAATGTCTCTGTAAAAACAGCCCATTTTACAGATGCGATTTATTAAACAAAGTGCATAATTGGATAGAATTCTTTCTCCTGATTCCAATAAAATTTGCAAAATTTGAACGTGTGGATCAAAAGTTATGAATTTTGCAAGTTTGAAAAACTAATAGATCTAATTCTAGATTTTAAATTTAAACCCTAGACATGCGGCGTGTTCTGATTGGCTGATACCGTTTTGGCTAGATTGATCAACGAGAGCCGCATGATTTAAATGAAATCACATGGGCCAGATCTACTCGTACTCCTTCGTTAAGTGATCTAATCCTACGCGCTAGATCCAGATCCAACGGCTGTCGAGCATGCGACCATGGATGGGCGGCGCTAATGACGGCGGCGCACTGCCAGCGGTGTTCCAGTGGCTACGGAGGGGGCTGGGGTTGGCAGAGACGCTTACCAGACTCGCGAGGTCGCGCTGATGCTCAACGACTCGCTGGTGTGGGCGGGGGCGTGCTGTGTTGGCCGGAGAAGCTCGTCGGAAAGATTGCAAACGTCGGGTGCACGGTGACGAAGACGATGGTGACGTTCTGGAGCGCCCTAGCACAAACCAGATGTGTCAGGAGGTGCGCAAAGTCATGGCGGACACGACAGGGTCAAAGAGGGGACAAGGGGTGCTCGAAGGTTACCAGTATTTCTCGACGGAGTTGGGCGGCGGCTCTATTGTTTGCAGAGGTGGACGAAGGCGACGTCCTGGTGCATTACAGAGCAAACAGATGGCATGAGATGATGCGCAGGAACTAGGCAAACACACTCGCATGGACCATAGGTGAAGGGGGCGCTGTACTCACCGGAATACGTCGCCGGAGATTCTCGGTACTGCGGCGGTGCAAATGGGATTGCGGGCAGCCTGGTGGCGGAGAAGGGGCGCTGAGTGAGGGGAAAGATGCGGAGAGGAGAGGGGGTTAAATAGCCGGTGAGGGGCGAGGAGATTACGTGGCATTGATCGGCAATTAAGCACTCTTCAATCGCGGCAGTGATGGTGGTAACGGCGGCGACGACGGGGTCGGGGGGTGCGGGGTTTGGGGACGATGATTGCGTGGCGTTTGGGTCCACCGGTCAGCGAGCACGGGGTAAGCTTGCGTTGCGTGAGAGAGAGAGGGAGAGAGAGAGAGAGAGAGAGAGAGAGAGAGAGAGAGAGAGAGGAAAGGCCCGGGTGGGCTTGCTGGGCTGATTCTTCTGTTGGGCCGAAAGGCTGGCACAGACATTTTCTGTTTTCTTTTATCCTTTTCTATTTCTATTTTGAATTTCTGAAATCCTTTTCAAATGTTTATCAAATGAGTTTGAATTCAAACCTTCTCTGGATGTTTGTAAAGTAATACAGATACATTTTTGTGTATAAAGTATTGTTGTTCATTCAAATTAACAATGGTCCTTTGATGTTTAAAATAAACCATGCCTCTAATATTAATTTGAATAAGACATGAGAATGGTTTTGAATTTCATAATTTGTTTTGAAAACTTTAATCAAGCCCTAAAAAACAACACTCAAACTTATGTTCAAAACTTTTTTGGTTAACACAAGTGTTTTCATAATAGTCTTGCTTACATAAAATGATAGACATCAAATGCTTCTGTTTTTGAAATCCCATTTGAAAATAACCCTAGAATTATTATGAATGCATGAATGATGTGCAAACTTTGAAATCATGATTTTTGGGATGTTACAGCAGGATTCTCAACAAGATGAAAGTAGTGGTAGTCCTCATAAGAGAAAGAAAAAGAAACATAAAACAGTTGAGGATCCTCCTGAACCTGCTGTAGACCCTAATAGTATATCTGTCTCTGATGCTAAAACTAAGAGTAGAAATGATAAAAATGATGCTCCTGATAAGGAGGAAGTTGAGGAAGAACATGAGAAGCACACTAAGAACACTAGGTACACTAAGGAAGATTTTATAGCTAAAAAACATGGTAGTGAAAGAGAACCTTGGGTGTAGAAACCTATGCCTTTTCCCAGTAAGAAACACAAGTCAAAGGAGGAAGAACACTATAACAAGTTTTATGAGTGGATGAAACCGTTATTTTTGCAAATTCCTTTGACTAATGCTATTAAGTTGCCTCCTTATTCAAAGTATATGAAGGATATTGTCTCTAATAAAAGGAAGATTCCTAATGAGGAAATTTATACTTTGCTTGCTAATTATTCCTTCAATGGTAAGGTTCCAAAGAAACTTGGTGATCAAGGTATACCAACTAATCCTTGCTTTATTAAGAATAATTATGTTAGAACTGCTTTATGTGATATGGGAGATGGAGTTAGTGTTATGCCTTTTTCTCTCTACAAGAGACTCCAGCTAGAAAAGTTGATACCAACTGATATATCTTTCCAAATGGCTGATAAGTCAACTACTATTCCTGTTGGTATATATGAGGATGTTCCTGTTCAAGTGGCTCATAATTGCTTGGTTTTAACTGATTTTGTTATGCTTGACATGCCTAAAGATGATAATATGTCTATTATTCTTGGGAGACCTTTTCTTCATACTACAGGTGCTGTCATCAATTGTAATCAAGGAAAAGTAACTTTTAATATTAATGACAATGAGCATACTGTCTATTTCCCTAAGAAGATTGATAAGAGATATTGCCTGAATTCCATTGAAAATATCGAGAGCATCAAAGTTGGAGAAATATATTGTCCCATTGCACAAGAAAGTTTTGAAACTATTATGATTGGGACTATTGCTATCAAGTTTGACGTAACATAATCACTTTGTGGAATGCATATTTTTGTTTCATATAAGATTTTTTTGGGAACAAGACCTGATCAACCTTGTTAACAAAGGGATTTTAATGAACAAAACGATGCTTTCACAGTGGTTATACTTTGCTCACTTTTATTTTTCTCCTTCCTAGTCTTTGCTTTTTCTCTTGTTAGCTTTAGTTTTGCTACTTGTTTGCTTGTTAGAGTGTCTTAGAACTTCTGTAGTTTTGGTTTTGGTTTGCTTTTTGCTTCTTCTAAAAAAATCTTTTTATTCGAGAAAATCAATTTTCATAACCTGAAAAATTGGCCAAAATGAAGTTTCCCGAAAAATCCCGGAAAATTCATATTAAATTTTTCCTCAAAAAAAGGGGCAGACGGACACCTGGAGTGGCCCAAGGGGACCCACCAGGCCAGCACACCCCCTAGTGGCGCGGCCATCCCCAGGGCACGCCTATCCTGGGTGGGACCCACCTATGTCCCTCCAAAGTGTCTCCTTCTAGCCACTTCTTTCTCTCTCCCGAAAAACACCGGAAAACTTTATCAAGCTCGAGTTCCTGCTATTCTTGCTCCTGATTTTCGATCTCCTTGCTCAGCCCATCTTTGCTGCTGATTTTTTGAGGGATTGCTCCTTGGTATGTGCCTCCTCCGCTTGTCCAATTAGATTTGTGATTGGTAGATTGTATCTTGAGTATTTTGCAACTATAGTTGTTAGGTTGTGTGAGCTTGCATGCATGTTCTATGCTTAGAGATTTCATTTTGATGCATGTTTAGCCCTCTAGCAAGTTCCTATAGTAGTTCCTCATCATTTATCAACTTGGAAATTACTTGGTTTGATGTTTGTCTAAAAATTTCAGAAAAAGGGTCATGGACAACCACACCTTTGGATAAGTGTTTGAGAGTGATGCACCTAGGAGGACAAGGCCTTTGAGATCATCCTCCAGAGCTAGGCCATCATACAATGAGGATCTTATTACACCGTGTTTTGGCAACGAGGGATATGAGGGGGATGCGCACCATTCTACCTTCCCTTGTTTTACCTTTTTGCAGGCTGCAGGGATTCTCAATGATTTCCTAACTCTTATTAGGAGGGTTGGTCTAACTAGTTATATGTAGGATGAGAGTGAGCAATATAATATGCTCACCAAAACTTTTGTGGAGAGTTTCTCTTTTACTAATAATCCTTTCAGGTCAGAGGTGTCATTCAAAATCTATAATAGGCCTTTCACCATGGCAATGAAGAAGTTTTGTGAAATTTTGGGTATTGGCATGGCTGGGACATTGAAGAAGATTCCAGCTCAACCTGCTGATTTGTTGGAGCTCTACCGCGGGGTGACTAATGATGATGACCGCAGAGCCCAGCATGGAAAGATAAGAAATATTCAACTCCTAGCTATCAGATATTTTGCTTATTATCTTGCCACTAGTATTCTTGGTAGGGAGAACACTAGCAATATTTCCAACTATCATTTGGCCTTTCTAGCTGTTGCACTCAACAATGAAACCAGGTATAATCTTGGTTCTCTCATTGCTCGTCGCTAGCTGCTAGAGGACCCATTTATGGGGGTATTATTGTTGCACGTGTAGTTGCTGCCTTAGAACTTTCTGTTGATCCAAATGATACAATTTTGGCTCCTCAGAGGCTTGATCTTGCTGCCATGAAAGCACATCACTTTGTCACTGCTATCTTTACCCTTGATAGTTTGGTTTACATGATGATGTTTACTGATGGGGAAGAAATGGAAATTCCTTTGCCACAAACACTTTGTTCAATATTTTCTAGGGACCTTGGTCACGCTCCAAGGAGGAGATGGACGAGCAGCTACGCATTCATGGTTTCCACGGACACTACCAGGGGGACGCGCCCTCTTATGACCACTCTGTGCACTACACAGGGGCGTCCTCGAGCTCTTACCAGGACGAAGGGACCTCTTCGTCACATTACGAGGGTGCACCTTCATGGTCACCATGGTATTGAGCCCCACTTAGGCCAAAAGCCTAAGCTTGAGGGAGGTACACCGACATCACACTCATCTCTATATCATGTTTTGTCGGTTCTTTGTATATCCATGTTTCGCTTTCTTTTTGTTTTTTTCTGCTTTCCCAAAATACAAAAAGACCAAAACTATTTTCGTTGTTTCTCTTGGTTTGTTTCTTTTCTTTTCATATTTGGTTTTCCTTAAGAAAAATCCAAAAAGATTTTGCTCTGTGTGTTTGCTTTAAAAATCAAAAACACCAAAAATATTTGTTGTTCTTCTTTGGTTTTGTGAAGTTCTTCGCAGGGTTCAGCAGTTCTTAGTGGAGTTTGGTTTCATGTTATTATTCAAGCCACACAAGTGAAGGGCAATAATGAAGATTAATACAACTTGAGGTGTGGTAAGAGGCTGGTAACAAACTCTATTTGTTTTCATTTTTGTACATATACTCATCATTGTGGGCATGCTTAGTCTGTTCATGTAAGGTGTATATTATTTATGTATGCTTATTAGTTCTTGCTTTCTTATGATTAGCTCGAGCTTGCTAATAGTTTGTAGCATGTCATATGAATGTTTGTTTGCATTGTTCTATTCATAAATTGGTATGATATTGTGGTATCCCCTTTGAATGTTTCATTTGAATCGACTTGGCATATGCTCACGCATGAATATGACTGAACAATAGTTAGTAAGCCTCGATGATTTATTTTGCCTCAGAGTTCTTGTATCACTTTCATGCCATAATTAGTCAGGTTTTGTTGCAAGGATGATTATGATAGTTATTGATCTCTCATTTGTCGCTCCCTCTCTATTGCTGGCCTTCATTTGCACTAAGTATGAGCTCTTCTCGTGTTTCCAACTCCCCAAAACCAATATTGTCAAAAGTGTCCACCATACTTACCTATTACCATCATTTGCTATTCCGTGCATATTTATTATGCCTTGTTTTCTTCCAAATAAAATGTTTGCTTTTTATGAGAAAGTTAGTTAGTAAAGCTCTCACGAACTTGATGGCACACTTTATTCCTTGCACTTAATAAACCTGAAC